>JADLZL010002378.1:0-185063 GCA_015844335.1 Chrysopogon serrulatus
TGGTGGATGTGGAATTCAATTCGGCAGGGGCGTAAGTCGAGCCACTTTTTTGAGTACGATCTTGTTGAATCCGTGAAGGATTGGCGGT
Organism: Chrysopogon serrulatus; assembly: GCA_015844335.1. NCBI lineage: Eukaryota > Viridiplantae > Streptophyta > Magnoliopsida > Poales > Poaceae > Chrysopogon > Chrysopogon serrulatus. The sequence continues at coordinate 89 of JADLZL010002378.1, forward strand.
CCGAGTGGTTTTATCCGTAATCTTGATGGTGGTCTTTGGTGCTCGGCACTCCAAACCTACTGTGGTCCCTTTGCTTCTAATGATCGGTGGGAGAAGGAGCAACTCTTATTTGGCGGGGAGTTGACTCTTCTCCAACCCCTCTTCAATAGGATTAGTTATTTAAAGTAGAATGGCTTGTTTGGTTTCGCCATTGTGGCAAAGCTATCTTCGCCGAGTACGCCTTTGAAGGCACGGGGAGCATTTTGGCTTCGAGTACTGCGGTGCCGAGGATCCCTCCCGAATGGTGGCCACGACCGGAGTTGTCCAATGGTGAGGTGCTTTGTGCGCCTCCGGAAGATTTTGAAGGGAGCGTCGGTGGTCCCCATGATTGGCTTTGAGTACTTGACCAAGAATCCTCCCCCCTGGCGTAAGTAATATTTTCTTGTTTGAATTTTTTGTTTTCAGTACTTTTTTTAATTAATACTAACTTGTCTTTTGTTCTTTTTGAAGCCTTTTTGGCATGGATTTTGATGCCGATGCCTCTCTTTATGTTGATGAGGAGATTGCTCCTCTTTCTGCTCCTCCGGCTGGTCTTGGTCATCAAGTAATTGAAGACCGAGTTGTTTTGCCGGTATTTCTTTGATGGAGCCTTCTCTTCAGTATGTTCCTTATCAGCCGGTGGCGCTTTCTCGAAGTTACTCGTCTTTGGTGCTAAGAGACCGCTGCGGGAGATTCTTCTTCTTCGGCACGTAAACGGACGCGTTCCTCTCCCTCCCCTTCAGGTAACCCTTCCGATAGGTGAGAAGTTGTTTGATTTTTTTCGACTTGTTTTTTTTTTTTTTTTGGAAAGTAGTCTTGATTCTCTTTTCTTGGTAGAAGGTGGATCGGTTCTTCTTTTTTGAAGATGAGGTGAGGATGTTGACAACTCTCCCCTTCTTCGCCGGTGAGTGTTGTCTTCTTAGTTTTGGTGTGTATACTTCTTTGCTCTTTTTAACTTTGACTCGGCTCCCAGTAGCCCCCGGCCGACTTCTTCTCAACCTCCAGTTTTGGGACCCCTTGCGGGCCCCTGCTCCTTTGTCTCTTGGGGTTGTTGGTGGATCTGGAGCAGGTCATGCCTCCTCCACCACCTCGGCCTCGTATTGCTTTCCGTCGTCCCTCCTAAGTAAGTTTTTCTTCTTCGACTTCTTTTTTATTTGCATCATTTGTTTTTGACTTTTTTGGTTTTTGTAGGTTATCTGGCTGCTATTTCTTACGCTCCCGCTCCGACTCTGAAAAGACGGAGAGTGTTGGTGTGGTGGGTCAGGTGCCTTTGCCTGACCCCAATCCCCTTTGTGGAGTCTACCCTCATGGTGACTTCTTCTTCTGCTGCTGGAACTTCTTCACTACTGGCTGCTCAGGCGGTTGTGGCGACTTCTTCCGGAGCGGACAAGTTGCCATTTGCCCAACCCCTAACTTCTCCTCATCCTAGGGTTGGGTGTTCTCCTCCTTCGTCTCCTTTTTATCCTCCTTGGAATTCTGTCCGTGATTTGAAGTTGATGCAGGATCTGGAAGAAGACTTTAATCCGAGTTCTCGCCTTAAGAAGCTTGAGGCTGGATTCAAGTCTTTTACAGAACAATTCCAGGTAGGATGACTTGTTTGCTTTATTTTCTGTCTTGTCTTTTTCTTATCCTTCTTTTTCTTTATAATGCGGGGAGTATGTCAGTGATTCTGACCTCTTTTTTGGCTCGTCTGAGTCTCAAAAGAAGTTGTTGGATGAGTTGACTTTTCTGCGGCTGGCGCTTGATGAGGAGCGTCAAGGGCGTCAATCCTCAGAGACTGCCTTGAAAGCTCAAGTGGTTCTTTGCCGTTGAATCTGAGAAGAAGGCTTCTCGAGATCTTCAAGGTACTTGTAAATTTTTTTTGTTGCGTATAATTACATCCTTTGCTTTTTTTTTTCGACTTCTTTACGCTTCCCTTTGCAGCTTTGAAGAAAAAAAAAGTACTCGGGAAGAGACTGAAGCTTTGAAGCTTGAAGTAAAAACCTTTCGCAATGACTCGGAGAAGGTAAAGGAGGATGTGAAGAAACTTTAGCCCGGGCTCTACTGATTAGGGCGTGGTGCCGATCGAGATCTTTTGCAGGCTAAGGCATCAATTGAAGACTTGTCTGCTCGTCTGAAGGCTTCGGAAGACAGGTGGTCGGCCTTGCCGAGTTACGTGCAAGGACTTGCCACTATGCCGAGGAGGCCCGAAGATGCCGGGTCCGACACTGGGTTTAGTTCCTTCCTCGACCGACCGAGCGGACTATCAATTTTGCCAAGGATGCGGTGTTGCTTGGTGTTCGTGGTGTTTTGGCTCGCATCCGAAAGTGGTTGATCCCAACTTTCCTCTTGATAGAGTGATGGATGGGACCCATACTCTTGAGGATGAACAAGCACTTTGAGTCCAAGTCGTTGTCCCGCCTTTAGCTCAGGAGTTTACCGATCTTGTAGAGATTACGCCCGTCGCGTCGATGATGATGGTGATGATCATCAGTAGTGAACTTCTTTGTTGTAATGAAACTTTGATGCCTTTTCGGATTATAAAAAGAATTTTCTTTCTTGAATCTTGGTCAAATATCTTGTTGCCGACCTTTGAATATTTTTTATGCATGTCAGTATTCTTTTTGGTGTTGTGAATCCATCTAAGAATAGTTAATGTTGTAGCCGTCTTCAATGATTAGTTCGGACCGTAGGCCCTCATCCTAGTTCTTTTTCTCTAGAAGTCGGGATAGATTGAGCTCTCTTTTTGGCTCTCATCTAGTCCTGAAAAGAAGCTAGGATAGGGCGAGTGTTGACTTCTTTTAGCCGTACTCTCATCGGTGTTGTGAAAAACAACCCGGAATAGTTGGGTTCAGGCTAGGTTGTAGCCATTTTGCACTTCAACAAATAATTCGGACCGTAGGTCCTCATCCGAGTTCCATTTATCTAGAAGTCGGGACTGGTCGAGCTATCTCTTGGCTCTCATCTAGTCCTAAAAAGGAGCTAGGATAGGGCGAGTGTTGACTTCTTTAGCCATACTCTCATCGGTGTTGTGAAAACAACCCGAGGGGTCGAGCGTTTTTTACTCTCATCGGGGTTCTATGTTGCCCGGGGGGTCGAGCGATTTTTGCTCTCATCGGGGTTTGCCCGGGGGGTCGAGCGCTTTTTGCTCTCATCGGGGTTTGCCCGGGAGGTTGAGTGCTTTTTGGATCGTAGGTCCTTATCCGAGTCCTGTATTCTAGAAGTCGGTCTCTAGTTCTGAAAAGAAACTGGGACATTGTAATCTTTTCTTTTGAATAATGAATCTTTCTTGGAAGAAGTAATATATATCTTTGTTGTCTATAAAAAAAAAAAAATCGTCGTAATTGAGATATGTGCCATGAATTTTTTATTGAGCTCCGTCTTCGGTCATCGGTTCGTAGGGGATCCTGGTCCTTACTTTTTGTTACTATGAAGGGACCTTCCCATGGGCCGAGTAGTTTTTGTCTTAAATGTCGGTTTTTATATTTTTTCGAGTACTAGATCGCCGGCTTGTAGGGTTCTTGGTTGAACGCTTTTGTCGTAATATCTTCTTAGTCCTTACATATATCTTGCTGATTGTAGTGTTGCATTTACTCTTATTTCTTCTAAGTCGTCGATTTCTAGTCTTTCGGTTTCTTCGCTTCCCCCTTCATTGTATTGCTCAATTTTGGGAGATGTCCAGATCAAGTCACATTTGGTAGTACGGCTTCCGATCCGTATACTAGGAAGAAAGGCGAGTAGCCGGTTGCTCGCTTATTTGAGTTCTTAATCCCCGGACTACTTTGGGTAGTTCATCTATCCATTTTGCTCCATAATCTTTGAGGTCTTCATATAGTCTTGGTTTCAATCCTGCTAAGATGAGACCGTTTGCTCTTTCTACTTGTCCGTTTGCTTGAGGATGAGCTACCGATGCATAATCAATGCTGAATCGCAGTCTTGAGCCCAGCTTTTTGAATTCATTGGTGTGAATGGTGATCCTAGGTCCGTAATTATCCTGTTTGGCATCCCAAATCTATGCATAATTTCTTGGATGAACTCTTGTGCTTTGGCTAAGCTGTATTTTACTAATGGCCTGTATTCTATCCACTTGGTGAACTTGTCGATGGCCACGAAGATGTACTCGAACCCTCCTTTGGATTTCTTAAGTCGACTTGATCAAGCCCCCAAACATGAGAACGGCCATCTTTGGTGGGATGCATATTAGATTGTGAGTTGGAGCGTGTGCTTGTCTTGCAAACATTTGACAGTTTTTGCGGTATTTGACTAGTTCTTGGCGTCTTTTTAATCTTTGTTGGCCAATAGAATCCTGATCGAAAAGCTTTTTCCGACTAGTGTCCTTGAAGATGCATGATTCCCGCAGCACCCGAGTGCATTTCTAGTAATATTTCTTTCCCTTCATTTGTTGATACGCATTTCAATAATACGCCTGATGATCTTTGCTCTTTTTGCAAAGATTATCTCCTACTAAGGCGTAGTTTATGCTTCTTCGATTACCCGAGTTGCTTACGCTTTATTTCCGGGTAACTTCTTTTTTCCTTGATGTAATCTATGAATACTTGCATCCATGTTGAGTTATCTGTCTTTGATCATTAGAATTTGCTCTTGTTCTGTCTTCTTCTCGTCTTCTTTTTCGTCTGATTTGATAGATGGTTTGTTTAATTCTTTTACAAAAACTCCAGCGGGTACTTTTGCCCTATCGAGCCTAGTTTAGCTAACACATCACCTGCAACATTTGAATCTCGTAATATATGATGTATTTCTAGACCTTGAAAATTTTTCTCAAGCTTTTCGATTTCTGCGCAATAGGCATCCATGTTTTCCTTGGTGCAATCCCATTCTTTATTGACTTGGTTGACTACTACCGCTGAATCTCTGTAGACTAGTAATGTTTTGATTTCAAGTGATGTTGCAACTTGTAGGCCGTGGATGAGTGCTTCGTACTCGCTTCATTGTTGGTAGCTTGCCATAAAATCTGTAGAACATATCGAGTTGTTTTCCATCGGGTGCGATAAGTAGTACTCCCTGCTCCTGCCCCTCCTAGTTTTAGAGATCCATCAAGTACATTTTCCAATGGTCTAGGATGACGTCCCGGAGTAGGTTGTTGTATTTCGGTCCATTCCGCAATGAAGTCGGACAATGCTTGAGATTTGATTGCCTTTCTTGGTGTAAATTCTATCTTGAGTGCTCCGAGTTCAACCGCCCATTTTGAAATTTGTCTGTTGAGTCTCGGTTTCTTAGGATGTCTCCGAGTGGAAAATCTGTTACGACGACTACTTTGTGATCTTCAAAATAATGCACGAGCTTTCTTGAAGTTATAAGTATTGCGTAGAGTATTTTTTTGCACGTGAGGATATCTCACTTTTGATACTGTGAGTACTTCACTTATGTAGTATCTTGGCCTTTGTACTTTGTAGATGTGTCATTGTTCTTCTCTTTCGACCACAATAGCTGTGCTAACCTTTGAAGTAGCTGCAGTAATGTAGAGCATGAGGTCTTCGTCTTTCTTTGGTGGTACTAATTACGGAGATGTGCTGATGTATGCTTTTAGCTTTTCGAAGGCTTCTTGTGCTTCTTCGTTCGGGTAAATTTGTCATTTTCTTTAGTAATTTGAAAAAAGGTAAGCCTTTTTTTCCTCCGGTCTGGAGATGAATTACGTTGAGTCTTTGCCATGCAACTTTGTTAGTTTACGTAAATCCTTGATATCTTTGGTGGGCCCATGTCGGTTATTGCCTTGATTTGTTTTGTGCTTGCTTCAATTCCTCTTTGGTGACTAGAAATCCGAGTAGTTGTCCCGATGATACGCCAAATACACATTTGTTGGGGTTGAGTTTCCACTTCCATCTTTTGAGATTGTTGAAAGTTTATTGTAGATCTTCAATCGGAGAATCGGGTTCTTTGTTTTGGCGACTACGTCGTCCACATATGCTTCCGCGTTCTTTCTAATTTGATCTCCCAAACAAGTCCGGATTGCCCTTTGGTATGTTGCTCTGCATTTTTGAGTCCAAAAGACATTGTTTTGTAACAATAGGCGCCAAAAGGTGTAATGAAAGAAGTCTTGCTTTGGTCTTCTTTTTAGTGCAATCGGTGATATCCCGAGTAGCAATCTAGAAAGGATAATAGAGCTGATCCCCGCTGTTGAATCCACTATCGATCAATTCTTGGTAATCCGAAAGGGTCCTTTGGACATTGTTTGTTGAGGTCCGTGTAGTCGACACACATACGCTATTCATACGTGTTCTTTTGTGTACTACGAACAGGATTTGCCAACCGATGCGGGTGTAAGATTTCTTTAATGAACCCCGCTGCTAGTAGTCGGGCTATTTTTTTTTATTGCTTCCTTCTTGTCCGGTGAGAAACGTCGTAGTCTTTGTTTGATCGGTCTTGCTCCTTTGTTGACTTCAATTTTGTGCTCGACCAACTCCCTTGGGACTCAGGGCATATCTGGCTGGTTTCCGGGCAAACATATTCTTGTTGTCCCGTAAGAAGTTGGTGAGCGCGAGTTCCTATTTGATAGGCGGTGTGCGCTGATTGTGGCAGTCTTTGATGGGTCACCTGTCCCTAGATCAATCTTTTTAGTGCCTTCTCCCTCATTTGTGGTGAGTGTACTTTATTTTTTGGCTGGTATCTCTAGTTCTTACGTTCTTATTTCGCTCTTGCCGAGTTGATTTCACCTTGTACTTTTGAGGATATTTGTATTGCTTGTACATCGCATTCGTAGGCTCTTTTTTAGGTCTCCTCCGAGAGAGAGTACTCCGTGTGGTCCTGGCATCTTGAGTAGTAGATATGGATAGTGTGGTATAGCCAAGAATTTTGCTAGTGCTGGTCTTCCTAATATCGCATGATATGATGATTCAAAATCTGTAACTTCAAATTTGATGAGCTCTGTCCTGTAATTTGTGGGAGTTCCAAATGTTACTGGAAGTGTAATCTGTCCGAGAGGCATAGCTGGTCTCCCGGGTACTATCCCATAGAAAGGTACGCTTGTAGGTGTGATCATTTTTGAGAATTTAGGTCCCATCTTCTTCAGTGTGTCTGCGAATATGATGTTGAGTCCTGCCCCCCATCGATGAGTACTTTGGTTACTGTTATGGCGGCAATTGTTGGTCCGAGTACTAATGGATATAGCCCTGCGTTCCCAACACTTGTCCATTGGTCTTCCCGTGAGAACTGAATTGGATATTGTGACCCGGTTTAAATATCTGGGTGTTGCCGGCTCTTGCCATGATTGTTCGCCAAGCAAGCTTGTCTTCTTGTTTGCTCCTAGAACCGGGTACTCCCGAGAATATTGCGACATTGTTGCTCTTGGATTTTGAAAACCGTTATCGGCTGTGTTGTCTTCTTTCTTCTCTTTATTTTCTTCTTTGTCTTGTTTGTCCTTTCTCATATATTTTTCCTGAAAAATGCGACATTCTCCCATAGGGTGAATTCTGTTGGATGATAGATGCATTTCATATTTTCAAGATCTTTAAATCTTCTTGCCGGGTAGAATTTCTTTCTTTCGGTGGATGCCACCATGTTGTCGGAATATCTCTTTTTTGTTGTAGAATTTCTTGTGCGTTGTCTTGAATGTTCCATCTTCTTGAGTTGTCTTGATATCTTGAGTTGTCCCGGTATCTCGAGTTGTCTTGATATCCCGAGTTGTTTTTTGGTTGTTCCATCTTATGTTGTTTTGATCGTTCGAGTTGTTTCTTACGTCCGTGTTTTTTTCTCCTTTTGAGTTGTTTTACGTTTGTCCGAAACCTTTCTCTTGTCTTTTCTTCTGCTGTAATCATTTTTTCAATCTGTTTCTTTTGAACTCCTCGTTTGTCCGAGGGTTTTCCTTGCAAAAGTTGTGAAACATCCATCTTACTTTTTAAGCCGTATGAAAATGCTTCTATTACTTCTCTCTCGGTGATGTCGTGTACTTGTGCTCGAAGTTCTCCAAATCTTCTATAGAAGTCTCGAGGCTTTCTTACGGATTTTGCTTTAAACCTTTCAACTCGGCTTGCATTATTGGGTGGATCAAGTATCCCCGCAAAATTCTCACAAAAGGCTTTTTGGAGGTCGCCCCATGCTTTGATAGATCCGGTCGTAACTTATCGAACCACCGGAGTGGTAATGTTTCGGGGCCATTGGGAAAAATAAGGCTTTTTATGTCGTCATCGCCGCCCGGCTAGTTCTATAGATTGAGAATAAATCCTAAGCCATTGCATTGGCTCGATCTTGCCATCATATTTTGAATGATTGGATGGTTTGAATTTGTGAGATAGTTTGATTTGTGAGTAGTCTTCTGCGAAGCAAGAAAATCTGTCGGGTACTTTTTTACGGTCTCAGTAGTCGGAATCGCCTGGTTGTCGTATCTCGAAATAATCCACGGGAGGACTTCGGGTGGTGTCGGAGATCTTCCCTGTTTTTTTCTGTCCAATCGTGATGAGGTTGAGCTCTTCTCCCATAATTTGGAGTTGATAATCTTTCGAAAGCGAAAATCCTCCGAGTTTTTTTTTGACTTGTCATTCGGATGGTATGTGTCGGGGAGGTACTCGGTCGTCTTGTATCCTTTTTGCGCGGTATCTCGAGTAGACTTCTAAGCCTGGCTTGTTCTTCACTTGGTCGTTGTATGGCGTCAATTTCATTAATTAACTCTTGTATCTTGTTAATAGGATCAAGTCTTGTCCTTGCTGCAGTTCATCTTTCCTCGGCTTCTTTCTCAGCTCTTTTTTGATTGTACTCGGCTAGCTCTTCTTCGTATTTGCGCCATGCTTCTCTTCGTTCATGAACTCGGTTCCTTCTTCCTCCTCTTTTCTTGTTTCTTCTTTCTCTTTGCTTTCTCGTCTGTCGGTCTCTCCTTCTCTTGTGACGGAATTTGCTGGAATATCAGCTTCTGATTCTTCTGAAGATCTGTAGTCGGGTTGGAGTGGTGGTACTAGAGGTTGCCTTAGCATGAACACTTCTTCGTGTGTATTGGGTGGATGGTCGAGTCCTTCTCCTTCTAGAGGTTTACCGTATTGAAAAGGAAGGAAGGTAGAGTACTTATCTTGTTTGAAGATGTTCCATCGTTTGAGGTCGTAAGATTCCATTGCCTTCGAGTGATATTCTCGATATATTCGTGCCGAGTTGTTGAAACCGTAGTGAAAAGAACTCGGCTTGTCTTGTATATTTGGGTTTTCAGCTTCCTCTCGTGAGCTTGAGTCTTGAAAAAAATTTCACGTATCTTCGGCTCGGGTTCTTGAAGTAGTCGACTATGGAGAATTCCTTGTTCGTCTGCTTCGCAGACCCAGCTTCTGAAAATGAAGGTTGATCCCGTCGGAAAAATCATCATGCGTAGGTCCGTCGAGCCTTTGACGTTGATTTCGCCGAAAGCCCCTACCAGCGCGCCCCCGGTGTCGGTGTTTGACCATCGATAGCCGCCGCCACGGGTTCCCGTAGCGATTGATTCGGATCTCGGCGAACAACTAGAACTCGGTGGTTTCACGCAAGAGACACACGGTTTATCCTGGTTCGAGCCCTCGTCGTCGAGTAAAAGCTCTACTCTAGTCGGCCTTGGCCTTTTGCGTTGGATTGATGTGTGGTCGTATATTGTTCGTCTGTTACAAAAGAGGGTGCTCTAGCTCTTTTTATAAGAGGAAAAGAGCCAGAGCTATGGTTTCTAATCCTAGTCGGATCCATAGGAAGTGTTCTGTTCTGATTACAGAGGTTACTTTCTATTTGTCTAACCAGGATGATCCGTATTCTACTCGGATCCGTCCTTCTTGCTCTTGTCCTGACGGGAGCCGTACTGGTGAGTAGCTGTCTACGTCCCGTATCGACACTCGTTCCTAATGATACTAAGTTCTAGAGATTTATCTTTTAAAAAACTAAAAACCTTACATGATGAGCTCTTGTATGATAAAGTCTGAATTCCTACCAAAGTCATATATGATATACATTTAGAATAGGAAAACCTTTGTTCATTCATGCTGCTTGCATTGCATTGAGTTCGGTCAACCTTTGTTGTATACCTTATGAGAGTCTTGTCATGCTTTTAAAATCAAGATCACTTACACACTCTACCTACATATGCATTGCTCCTACTCTGGGAGTAAGCGCAATTATTTTCCACTTTCATCCAGATCCACCTTAAAAATATTTTTCTTCTACACTGGGAGGAAACAACAAAAAATATACCCCATAGAACAATCCCCTGTTTAATGCTCTAAGTTCTTATTGTTATCTCTCCAATTATTTTGTATCCAAAGGATGCATGTGGCTATGCAAAAGAAAAAATATTGGAAAAAGAAGAGGGAGTTAAAAAAATAGACAAGTGTCCAAGCAATTAAAACAATGGGCACTCAGATGCTCGCCTCCTTGAAAAAAGAAAGAGAAGAGAAAAAAAGAGAAAGAAAGAATAAAGATAGCACATGTTTTCCTGTGAAAGTTCTAAGTCCAAGAGAGATTTATTTTCAAAGAGCAAAAGTAGAATTAGGATTAGCCACTATATATACACCTATCCACTTTGGATTTCATACACATGCACATCTTGGTTTGATTATATGACTTGACTCTTTTTGGATCCATTGTTTGACTTTACAATATATGAATTGCAAGTATTCTCACCCTTGTTTAATACCACTCCTATGAGCTCCACTATAATCATTAGTTATAGGAGGGCATGACAATATAAATGCCTCAAGTGAGATCCATAAATACCACATATTAAGAGACTTGAGGGTGTCATACAATTAAGCTCTGAGTTTTATTTTGAAAATTTACAAAAACTCCAGAATATTGGTTGAGTGAAGAATTTGAGACATAGTGCTCGACTTGATTGTTCTATCTTTCAATTACTTAAGACCCACGCGAAAGTTGAAAAGCTCCATAGTTAAAGGTAAAACGGGAAAGTTTAAAAGTTAGAGTAGTTTTGTCTAATCTGGAGGAAAATTTCTGTTTGAAGGCATGTGTACTTTTGAGGAGTGAAAGTATTGTAGCAACTCCTGACCCAAGTTTATTAGTTAGGCTTTGCTAAGGGACTAGCAAAGGGTAAGCTTGGGGGAGCTTGTTGACGGTGGATAGCGTCAACATTTAATAGGTCAATAAACATGAGAAACACGTGCATATCTAGAAGTCTAGGGTTTTTTATCGACAATTTCCATGAGTTTTAGTGATTTATCAATTTCGGGGATTATTCAGAAAACCACGGAGGAGGTCCTAATTATCAAACGTATTAACGAAACTTGGCGCCAACGAAACCCCCGCACATTGGACTCGAATATTCTAGAAAACACCGAAGCAGGCGGAGCGCAGCGGCGAAAAGGTGGGGCCGGCCGGCCCCCCTGCCCGGCCGGCCGGCCTCCTTCCCTAGGGTTTCGTGCCCATCTTCTGGAAGCTTCCTCCACCGCCTTTGAGGGTCCATCTCAGCCGTCCCTTAAGTCGGTTTGATCCTACGGCCATCGTGCATCCCACCGGGCTATAAATATAGGGCCAGACCCCCCTTCCTGAGGGCACCACATTATTATGGAGATGTAGAGGCGTCCCTCGAATGGATGACCTCTCATCTCTAGAGAATTAGGGCTAGACTTTCCAATGTAGTGGATTAGTTCTAGTTGGGAGTTAGGAAGAGCGGAGCTACGCACTGGTTCTGGAAGAGTTTTGGTATGTCTTTGCATTTATTCTTTATAAGACTTATGCTTTAATATATTTATCTTCTCTATTTACTTTATGCCTTTCATATTATGTTTAGTATAGTTATTATATCTTAGCATGGGATCTCCGCTCATATTGAGTGCTCTGGTTATCATATATGATTAGAGTAGTAATCTTTAGTGTAGACATGGTGTCTAGGCTAGGGTTTACCTGAGGTTGTGCTCAATCCCACGGTTAGTTGTGGTAGCCCTAGAGGTGACAGCTCTGTTAGGCCTTCGTATTCCACCATGTTCGGGTTGATGTTTCGTAGAGCTTTTGGCAGCCTTCCCCAACTACTTTCTTCATAGTCTTATTCAAGAGTTGGAAAGGTACTGCTGCTCCAATGTGCTATTGTGTGATTGCTATATCTATCCATAAATTAGTTATATAGAACCAAAGTAATAGAGAAGTATTTAAGAATCTTAAGCTCTCTCGTTGTCCTCTCACTTTAGCTATCTACTCTTTTATCATAGAATTCTCCTGTGTGTATCATATATGCATAATTCCTATTATATATCATTTACCCCTACTATAGTCTAGTTGGTGTATTAAGTTAGTAGATACATGATGGTGAACTATCAATGTCTTTATCCATTGTTTCCCAGTGGTAAAATATAAATAATGATACCTAGAATACTTCTGGTAAAATGCTACAATGGTTTTCTGTGCGCTTGCGGAATCCTTCATATTCTAATTGTGCATAAGAAATACCAACAATAGCCACCAAGAGTGAACCATACCCATAAAAAAGTGAACCAACCACCCAAGAGAGAGGTGAGATACCATTATGTGTATTGCCATAGAGATGGTCATTTGGTTAAGTTCTACTTTAGGAGAAAGAGTGATGAGCGGTGAGAGTGCAAGTTGAACAACCAAAACATGTACTGTCGTCCCCATGGGGTACATGTACCACATGCTCAGAGGCACACTGCTAGGCCTAGAGGTGCAATGACTCAAGGTGCTAGGCCTCAAGCTGTGAGACCATGCGGTGATCATGCACGACAGGGTTCAGGTCATGGTCAATATGAATATGAACCTTGTAGTGGTGCTTTTGTGTCCCATAGTCTAGCAAACCACCTTTTCTCCCTCGTGGTGATCGCTTTCCTCAAATGGGACATGGTATGATTGGTGTTTTTTCTTATCATTTTTTAGGGCAACCGACTCATCACCGGTACCATTCTCACTTTATTAACCTAGTGGCGTGCCATTGCTCATTCTATGCCTTTCTATTGATATAGGAAGGAGGTTTGGAGAACACATAGCTCATTGATTCCAGATGATCGTACCACATGACTGGAAGTTTAAAATGGTTCTCTAGCCACAACCCTATGCAACACAAGGAGTACATCACATTTGGGGATAATAGCAAAGGTAAGATGGTCTTTCATGAAACCATTCTTATCAACGAGAGTTTGTTCCAAGGATGTTATTCTGGTATCGAACTTGCATTTCAATTTGCTTTTTGTTTCTTTTGGCTGTATTTTTCGAGCTGATTTTTCTCCCTCATTTGGCTCTTCTCGTTATTTGATGGCCAGATCCTCTTTTAAACTTTGGAAGTAGCATAGGAGACTTGGTCACTTGGCACACATGAGGCATCGATCATAATCCGCCCTAATGCCTCGAAGCTTCAGATTTAAACGCAACGCCAAGGAATTATGAGCTAGGCGCCACAGTTCAGTCTACTGTTGGCGCCTGCATATCCATATAATACTCCATACCTTTCCAAAGTCACCTCCTTCAAGAGGCTGCTGAATCATTTCTGGCATTACAATTTTGATCATCAGAGAAAACCTTATAGACTGTCTTGATGGAGAAAATGCCTTTCGGATCAAAATGTCAGGAAGTCGCATGTGAGGCCAAGTTGAAGTCAATTCGCATGGTAAAACATGCTAGAAAACTGCTCAGCAAGTTGCTCGGGTCTAAAGCGCTCAAGATCGCCGGCCATCCGTATGCACTCTCATGTGCATCTCATGAACATTGACATGTCTTATTCATTCATTTAATTGTGTGTATGACATATTATTTTGAACTTATGTAGTTACGCACATAAATAACTAGAAGCATACTTCATGCATTGTTGTGAGTACCATGAATAAATTGTAGTATATTGTGTGGTATGTTGACATAGACAAATAAATGTATCTTAGTGGACGGTTTAGTTTGTTGACATGAATTGTTTGTATGAATAGATATATGCAATAATTGGAAGCGCTGAATAGATATATGCAATAATTGGAAGCGCTAGTCCATGCTTATGTGGATAACTTGTATGTCGAGATAAACTTCTAATGAGGTTTAAGATAGATGTTTAAATGACATAAGCTTTTTTAATTGAAGACAAAACTCAAAGGTACACCATGATTAAGAGCTCAAACAACTCCACTATATGTGTATGTAGTCCAGCTAACTGTATACGCATAGCTTATTCACGCCCCGCCTCGTGAATTATTCTTGTAATAGTAGTAGGATACTAGGACACTATACTTCTTTTTTCTTCGTCTGTCATACCTCATCTTCTCTTGTCTGTAGTTCAGCTTCAGCTAACTGGTAGGGGCGTGCCTTTCCACTCCCTGAGGCACTCCAGCAGTGGGTCGATGTGCTTGTGCTGGTTCATGGCGATCACCACCTTGTCCACCTCCTCCCCGGGCGACCGCGTCTTCTCGCCAGTCAGGTACTCGGCGCCGAGCTCCTCGCGCACGAACCTGTACAGCGGATACGAGCGGCACTCGGTGATCCTGTTCGGGACCGTGCCGCTCTCCACAGCGGCGCGTGCGGCCTCCACCTCGTCGGGCAGCACCGCGCGGAGCTGCTGCTCGAACTCAGCCACCTTAGCCAGGATGGAGGTCTCCACGGCGCGCTCGGTGTCACTGTCAGCGTTGGCGAGCGCATGCTCCATGAGCACCGCGCGGAGCTTCTGCATCAGTGGGAAGCTAGGTCTGCACGGATCTTCTGCGTACGTGAACACCGCCACGCGGTCAACAGCGCCGGCGAGCAGGTCGTCGTCGTCATCCATGGCCAGGGACGATTTCTTGGCGACATGCGTCACGCACTTCTTGACAGCGGCCTTGATGCTCTCCTCGAGCTGGCGCAGGTCGATGGCCTGGCACAGTGCGATCAAGAAAGTGGAGGACATGAGCTTCAGTATGGTGACGGCTTCTGCGGTCATCCTGGCGGAGATGAGGCCAAGAGAGTTGACGCTTTGGTTGTGCTGCTCCGCGGTCTGCACATGGTTGGTCACCGGATTGGCGAGGAACTGGAGCTCAGAGCAGTAGGACGCCATGGCGATCTCAGCGCCATTGAAACCATAGTCCAAGCTCGGGTTGCGCCCACCGGACAGGTTGGCGGGAAGGCCATTGCTGTAGAAGCTACTGACAAGCTCGGAGAACTGCGCGAACATGAGCTTGCCGATGGCAGCGACGGCGAGACTAGTGTTGTCCATGGACACCCCGATGGGAGTGCCTTGGAAGTTGCCTCCGTGGAGCGCCTTGCCGCGGGCGACGTCGATGACCGGGTTGTCGTTGACGGAGTTGATCTCCCGCTCGATCGACTTGGTGGCGAAGCGGATGACCTCGACCTGCGGGCCCAGCCACTGCGGCGCCGTACGGATCGCGTATCTGTCCTGCTTTGGCTTCGTCAGCGGGTCAGGCGTGCCCTGCTCCTTGGCAAGCTTCATGTAGGAGCTGCCTTCCAGTATGTGCTCCATGATGGCCGCAGCTTCGATCTGTCCAGGGTGGTGCTTCAGCGCGTGGATGAGGTGGTCAGTGTACTGCGGGTTGCCGGCCATCACCTCGCAGTACACTGCTGAGAGCACCTCGGCAAGGACGGCGAGAACGTTGGCCTCGAAGAGCACGATCGCCGCGAGACCGGCGCCCACGGCCGTGCCGTTGACGATGGCGAGCCCTTCCTTGGGCTCCAGCGCGAAGAACCCGTGCTCGATGCCGGCAATCCGGAACGCCTCTGAGGCGTCGATCTTTGTGCCGTCCGGGGCCACAGCCGCGGAGTTCTCGCGCCCGGTGATGAGGCCGGCGATGTAGGACAGCGGGACCAGGTCGCCGGACGCGGTGATGGAGCCCCGGAGCGGCAGGCACGGCGTCACGTTGGCGTTGAGCAGCTTGGCGATGGCCTCGAGGATCTCGAAGCGGATGCCCGAGTAGCCCTGGGTGAGGGTGTTGATGCGAACCAGCATGGCCGCGCGCGTCACCTCTGGCGGCATCGCGTAGCCATCGCTGCTGCTGGCTCCAAAAACGCCGGCGTTGAGGTATCTATAATATTTTCACACCCAATGAACCAATTAGCATCATTACATGTGTGTCAGGCTCTCAGCCAATAAGCAATTAGCCAATTACTTGTGTAGTATAAAATAGCAGTGTACAGCACTGAGTCCTACACAATACACCTTACCGGACGAGCTCTTTCTGAAGCGCGCGGACCTCCTTGGTGCGACGGTGGGAGGCGCCGCCGAAGCCAGTGGTGACGCCGTAGGTGTCGGTGCCGTTTATGGTGCTGTTGAACACCCACTCGCGGCTGGCCTCTAGGCGAGGTCGTGCAGATTCATCCAGCACCACCTGCACCCGGGCGGCCTCGCCAGCGACGGCTGCCACCTTGCCGACGCTGAGCATGACGCCGTCGATCTTCACCCGCGGCACACGGTACTCTTCCACCATTCTCTTCACGCCCTCGAGGTGGCTCCCCGCAAGACCCTCCGCCGCCTTGCCCCAGTTCAAGGGGTCGCCGGCGCGTGGCGCTGAGCCGTTGAGGGGCGGTCGACCAGGCCGTTCTCGAACTCCATTGCACGCAGCGCCACCACAGGTCGTTGAGTACGTCTACGTGCACAGCTAACAGAGGGTCTGCGATGGATCTTGTTCGAGTGAGGATAAGGACCTAGGGGGTTGCTTAATAAATAGCAAGAGCGCGCCCGCCCTGCAAGCGTTGGGTACAGCTTTCCTTCACGAGTTGAGTGGTTTTTTAGCTTAAACTTCACGAACAGCTTCACTAGTTATACAAGAGTCATTTACTTATGTGCCAAGTGCCATTATAAAAGTTTGATAGTGTCCACATATACCATTAAAAAGTTTGAGCCCTCCACGCCATTTCGTTGCTAATGGTGTCAAACGGCCGGAGCTGTGAAAAGATAGAGATGCCCTCAGGCTACAATACCTTGCTAAAAACAGAGGCCAGCTGCGTTTCTGGCCATCTGAGCTGATTGCCGTGGTCCAACTGATATGTCTATGCTACAGTACACACAGATGCCCTCACAATGGTGTGCCCAAATTTCTTTCTTTGAAGTGTCCAAATTTCCCAAATATAAACGGCACATTCTTGCGATCATGCAGATAAATTCTTCCTCCTCCTTTGGTTTCTCCGCCATGCTGGCTAGCAGCCAGAGCACCTACCATATCTCTCCAAGCGCTGGGGGTGCGCTCGATCGTCAGCGATGAACTGGCTGACCTCGAACTACCCAACCCGGCAGAGCATGTCGACCGCGCATGCAGCGCCCCTCCTCGACGTTCCGAGCGTCCCAGGAGGTGTGCGCATGCCGACAGCGCCCCGAGCACCGCCACGCCGCCGTCCTCGAGGCACCTGCACTTGGCGTACATGCTGATGACGAGCGCGGACCCCTCGAAGGCGTCGGCGAGGAGCTCGGCGCGATGCGCTCCACGTAACCAGAGAGTGCACCCACCCCCCGACATCCAGCGCCCACCTGAACCGCTTGCGCCGCCACATCGCCGGCCTCGGCCTAACGATCGCCTTCGCCGTCCTTCTGCCGCCGCATGCTCAGCCACGTCGAGTCGCCGCTCGTCTGGTACTCTGGCCACGACGACTTGTTCCTCCACGAGGACTGGGACGCGGACGCCGGGGTCCTCGACGTGCACGTCGTGTCCGTCGCCCACGCCGGCCGAGCGCTTCGTCTCGAGCGTCGCGCCCGCCCGTGCCGTCTGCACGGCTCGACGGCAGATCGTCTCGCGCAATGACGAGGGCAGCCCCTACAGCTTCCACCTCATCTCCGCCGGCGCTCCCGATACAAGACATGGGACACAGCAGGACACCTGCAAGGGCCGGCCACGTGGTTGTCGACAGCGTGGTGGCTCCTCAGGATCAGCACGAGTTCTTGAGCTTAAGGCTTGTGGACAATTATAAACTTTTACAATGACACAAAGGTAAAGGACTCTCGGTAAACAGCTCCTTCCAGTAGATAAAATGGAAAATATTCAGCCCTCTTCTAAAAGACACATTGAGTACAACATTTTTCCTCACAATCCTATAAAGAGTGGATATATGTTCTTAAGGGGTTTATCGCCTAATCAAGAGTAGTCCTCCCAAAGTCTGATAAGATTCCCATTTCGCAGCCGGAAAGAGCCACAAGCCAAAAACTCATCCTTAACTTTCATGATCCCCAACCAAAAAAATGTGAGTCACCTGGCGTGTACTAAATAAATTTTCAATTTAAAAATCTAGAAATTTAAAGAATAACTTTTCATGCGCTAAATACTTTCTATTCAAAAGTTGTCAACTAGTATAAAATTGTAGACTTCACTGAGCACTATAGTTTCATATAAAATTTATCTTCATCTGACTTCATATGCAAAAGTTATGAATTTTTTAGATAACTATAAAAGATTATAACTAGTTAGGGGTATTGTCACTTTTAATTTCTCTCTGCCCTTCACTCTAAGATATATTATCTTAATAACGATAATGTCGGGGAGCTAATTACAATATTTGAAGGATGTCTTCTTGCAAAAATAGCATTGAGTAGTGTCTATCAGTAAACACCACTGTTGAAGACTGTTCTGAGGCAAATTTACCCACAGCTTTTTTTCAAAACCGAGGGTGGCGTCGTCGGCCTTTCCGAAACCAGCAGTGCTTCCATGACCTGATTCGAATACACAATGGCATGGTGCAATAGTGTTTGGCCTGTTTTGGGTGTGAGGACCACAAGAAAGACTGGGTTTGGTTGCTGCCCCTTGACGTGGACGTGTGGTACATTTTTTTTTTTTTTTTTTTTTTACCAAAGACGTGTGGTACATTGTTCCTGAAATGACCAAACAAGGTGCAAAACATGTCCTCCATTTACCACAAAGGGAAAAACATAATCCTCCTGTTGATCAAACCACGCCACGCGAATCGGAGGTATGGTATGGATAGCTATCCCCCGTGGTAGCAATTCCACTCTGATATGAGAAATATATCCAGATGAATCTGGCAATACCTACGATTCCTTTTTGGTAATTTTTTTTTATGAAACAGGAGGGGTTTCCCCCTACTGGAATTTATTGAAAAAAACGAATAGTCCAAGTACAAAGAGCTTTGCTCAGGAAACAAAGAAAGACACGAAAAAAATAAACAAAGTTATACATAGTTGTGCAGCCATATATCAAACTGAGGTTGGTAGTGTTCCTTTGCTCTGAGCTTAACCAGAGCTAATTCCTTCTTGAAGATGATCTTGCAACTCGTGAGCGATACCAAATTTGGACTATGCATGCACAAAGATGCTGTAGTACAAACATTGTGTATGCGACTATGCAAGTATGCATTGTCCGATTGGTTAGTACAAATGCAGAACCGGACACCGGAGCATCTGTTCTTGCTTGTTTGTTGCGATTCTTTCAATTGGACACTATATATACTCACACCAGCAGTCTATATATATCGCACTATTTAACCAAGGTGTTCGTCCATGGCCGGCCGCCTCGACGGCTTCTCTCGGCTTAGCACTGGACGCCAATAGGAGGACTTGAATGAATGCTATGCGGCATATATTGCACCAAGTAGTGTACTCCAGTTTTAAGAGCGCCGGCCGGGCTCCCCAAGCAGTGAATGCTCTTTCACAAACATGCAAGACAAACGTCCATCGACCGTGTTTCACTTCGTCGATGGACGTTTATCTCGGTCAAGTCTATCAAGGCGGTTCCTTTGCTTTTTGATCACTTTCATTTGCCCCTATCCAATGAAGCCTATGCCCAGTTCAACCAGCTTCAAGCTTTGTTGCAGAATCTGCATCTAAGTAATGGTCCACATAAATGGCAATATATTTGAGGTTCTCCTATCTTCTCTTCGAGTAAAGCATACAGCACAAGGATTGGCACCTCTTAGGTACATGCTGCATATAATTGGCTTTGGAAATCTGCTTATCAGAATAAGCGAAAGTTTTTCTTCTAACTTGTCTTATCAGCCGGGCTTATCGGCTATCCGAACAATATTTTTCTCTCACAGCAAATCAGCCGGTTTGTCTTATAAGCCGACTTACATGACTAGCCGAACACTCTGATTAGAATCTACTTTTAGCTAACCTCTTAGAGTTGCTCTTAGAGGCCTAAAAATTATATGAAAGACTCTTATTATCTATCAAGAAAGAGCTAGTGTAACAAAAATCGGATTTCAACTTCTTATATAACAAAAAAAATTGTATAAGCAGTGCAAGCAACGCCTGACAAAGCTCCTTTTTTTAAGTAATATAAAGCTGGCAAAACTTGAGTAGAGACAAACAGGAACAAAAAAGACTAACACTCTATCTAATACATTGGGCTGGTACCCATGACTTGAACGGGTTTCATCAACTCTGGGCGCCCATTTTTCTGATGAGACTCTGCAGCCCAAGTTTGCCACCAAACTGATTCAGCAGATTCTGAGGGATGGCATTGGCTAACTGATTCATGTCGTTGGGCCTCTTGACCTTCGGCAGCTTGCTCATCATTTTGGCCATTCGCTTGTGCTCCTCCAGCATGTCCACCACATCCCTGACGGGCCTGCCGGAGCCCCGGGCCACCCGGCCGACCCGTGACTGGTTCATCAGCTTATTAGGGTTGGTCCCGTCAAGCTCCGCGTCGGTCATGGAGTCCATCATGGTCATGTACCTCTTCATCTTCGATTGCCCTTCCTTCTCACTAAACCTGTCGCTAATCAGTCCAGGTATCATGGAGACGATCTGCCCAAGAGGGCCCATACTCTGCACTGCCAGGAACAGCTTGCGTAGAGCTCTGAGCGTGAAGTTTTCCTTCGTCAGCTCCTCCAGAATATGATACGGTGATATGTTGTCATCGGATGGTGCTGGCCGCTTGATGATCTCCATGAAGCCGGACAGGTCCCCCATGCCGAGCAGACGGCGGCTCACAAAGGACTTGGCGTCGAAGGGCTCGAGGTCCGGAATATGCTCTCCGGTCCCGATGAAAATCACGGGGCTTTTCGTGGCGGCCACCGCACTGAGCGCGCCGCCGCCCTTGGCGTGGCCGTCCATCTTGGTGACGATGACGGCGGCCACCGGGGCGCTCTGCCTGAACGCCTGCGCCTGCTCGAACGCGGACTGGCCGATGCTGGCGTCCATGACGAAGACCACCAGGTCCGGCCTCGTGGCGTCCGCGACCTGCCGCATCTCCTCCAGGAGCGCGGCCTCCTGCCTGTGGCGCCCGCTCGTGTCCACGACGATGAGGTCGCAGCCGTCCTCCTCCCTGAACCTGTCCACGCCCTCGACGGCCACCTTCACGGGGTCCGACTCGGTGTGGCTCCCATAGAAGGGTATGCCGGCTTTGGTGGCGTTCTGCTTCAGCTGGTCGAAGGCGCCGGCGCGGAACGTGTCGGCGCAGACCAGCGCCGGGCTGAACCCCGTGTGGCGGCGGTGGTAGTCCGCGTACTTGACGCAGGTGGTGGTCTTCCCGGAGCCCTGCAGCCCGACGAACATCACCACGCTGGCCGGCTTCCTCCCTTTGCTCGGGGTGAAGGACGGGTCCCCGGGATCCAGCATCCTACGCAGCTCGGCAGCGACGGCGCGATGGATGACGCGGCGCTTGTTGGTGCCGTCAGCGAGCGCCTGCAGGTTGACGGCGCTCTTGATGCTGGCCTGCACGCTGCGGACCGTCTCGAAGCGGACGTCGGCCTGCAGGAGCGCGCGCGAGATCTCGTTCACGCAGTCGTTGAGCACCTTCTCGTCCACCACCATCGCCTTGCGCATCCGATCCAGCGCCCCGGAGATGCTCCCGGCCAGCTGCGCTAGAACCATGTCGACCGCCTGGGGTGATGATGCCTGGGTTGATAGGTCGACGGATCAGCGGATGAGATGAACGCGATACTTGTTATTCGTAAATTGGGCTGCTTTGTGGGAGGCAGCATGTATATGTATATACTAGTATATATAGATTGCTTGATGTATCCTACACGGTTTCGCGTGAGTTATCGAGTCCGCGTCGGTTTCAGAGCCTCCCGCATGTCCGGAACCCAGACAAATTTGAGTGGGAGTGGAACACTCGATTGCTATACGGAAAACCTAACGTGTTCGGAGTCACCCTCGTGGTTTTTTTTTAAAATTACACAGTACAACGCAGACGGTTACAACATGTACGCATATAAATCCTATCCCTACGAGTACCTCCGAACAACTTAGCCGGCACATCTATAGAATCTCGAAGTCACTACTGGCACCTCATCGTTGACGGGAGAACGTCGCTTACCACTTAAAGCGTAACGCTGATAAATTCTGGACAAATTTCCAGAAAAAGTGGTGGTGTGGGGGATTTTGGCCATCAAATTTGGGAAAGGGAAGCTTAGGTAATTTGCCGAGGTTTACTGAAATTTGGTTGGCGTCAGGCAAATTTGAGGATGGGTGTGATTGGGAAAAAGATGGGTGGTGGAAATAGGTTGGGTTTCAGGAGGCCGTGGTAGGTGCTGAGATTGAACCATGAATGGATTGGTTGTGGGGCGGTTGGATTCGAAGGGCAACTTGGCTGGCAGCTGTGGAACATGAAATTGAGCTTGAGAAGGGGAAGGTGGGCACGTACCCTTGGCCAGGACGTGGGTCCATGTCGTGACGACACCGGACCCAGTATCCCGAGTAACCGATGCGACGCGGTGCCCGTCAGGCCGTTCGGCGTTAACTCCGGCGGGTGAGTGCGCGGACGCCATAGTCAGAGAAGCCAAAAGTCTGGGCCGCAGCGACGAATTGTCGAACACCGCATGGTGTTTGGCGATCTTCTGGACTTTGAGGCGGAGATCGTTGACGACGGCGACCCCAGGGCGCCAGTTCCCAAGTACCTTGGTCGCCGATTCGAGGGCGGCGACACGCTCGTCGTGCTTCGTCTGGTCATGCTCAACGCGGAGGGCCTCGAGCTCGCCACAGACGGACTCCAACGAGTCGAGGCGGACGTCGACGGCGGCGGCGCGGGCGACGTGGACGCGATCTAGTTCGGCCAGCCGTTGCTCCATCTTCACCTCGTGGTTGTCGAGGCGGCGGCCGATGTCGATCTTAGACTACTGAATCTCCTCGAGGATCATCTTCAGTTGTGGATCCATGGCGCAGCGCGTTTGCTGAAGACGGGTAAAGTGGTGGTGTGGGGGACCGGGATCTAGGGTCGGGAAACGAGTCTCTAATACCAATTGTGAGGGTATCGATCGAGGAGGAGGGGGAAGAAGAACAAAGGGAGGCAGAGGAGCACGAGATGGGCGACGGAGGAAGGATTCGAATTCAGAATAGTTCAATGTTTACAATTTTTATGCTCTCTCCTTCGTTCTCTCATATACATATACTACTTCACCAACCACTCAGGACCGACAACATTCCGGTTGGGCTCAACTTCCTCTTGGGCCGGGCCGAGGCCAGCCGGCTTCCTTCATAGCTGGACTCCTGGTCATGTGCATCAGGAGGGGTGCTGATAGTAGAACACTCGATTGCTATACGGAAAAATATAATGTGCTCGAAGTCGCCCTCGTGGTTTTTTTTAACTTACACAGTACAACACAGACGGTTACAACATGCACGCACACTTGTCCCTATGAATATACGCACATAAATCCTATCCCTACGAGCACCTCCGAAGAACTTAGCCGACACATCTATATATTCCTGAAGTCACCACTATCGCCTCGTCGTCGACGGGAACGTCACTTACCACTTAAAGCGTAACGCCGATAAATTCTGGACAAATTTTCAGAAAAAGGTGCGAGCAACAGAATTTGATCCCCGGTGGATAGCGTACCACCGGACCACAGGCCTATTCAGGATTTGCGTCGTGGTGGAGCGAGAGACCCCTCCATGCGGCCCGCCCTGCGCCATGCGGCCCTTCCCTCCCACGTCATGCGGCCTGCATACGGCCCAGTAAATTTTCTTTTCTTTATTCCTTTTTTTTTTTTATTTTTGTGTGCTTTTAGTATTCTTTTCGCTTTTTATATTTTTTTTATTTTTTGGCAGCATAGTCATGTTGTATATAGAATAAGTTATGTACATAAATTGCATTATACCTACTTATGTACTATATACAGTGTTAATGAAAATAAATTGTTACTTGGTAAAAATATAACTTGCTACATACTTTTAGTGGTCTTGTAGTGTCCCTTTTAGTATTTTTTTGTTTCAATATTTCTTTTAGTTTCAGTTTGAATGAGTTATGAGTTTTTTTCGGCGACCCTTTCAATTTAGTGAGTTATGTTTTTTTCTTGTGTTTGGAAGTCATAATTCTCATAATTTGTCATTTACGATATATTATCACTTGCTGAAAATATAACTTGCTACATACTTTCAAAATAAACTTGCTACACACAAGGTCATACAACTTGTAGTGTCCTTTTAGTTTCGGTATAGTGAGTTTTGACTTTCGTTTTTTCAATGTTCCTTTTAGTCTCTGTTGTTTTGTTTTTTATTTTTAGTTTAATGAGTTATGAGTTTCTATTTTTTAGTTTTTGTGTTTTAGTTTCCTTTTTTAGTTCAAAACTTCCTAAATACTAAATATTAGTTTTTTTATTATTTCTTTTAGTTTTAGCCTTTCTTTTTATGTTTGAATGCCTTCCTAAATCCTATATATTAGTTTAATTGTTATTTTACATTTATGTTTTTTATTTTGTGTACTTTAGTTTTTAGTTTTTATTTTCATTTTTAGTATTTTGTAAGTTTTAGTTATTTCTTTCTTATTTGTCTGCTCTAGTTTTCATTTCTTTTTTAATTTCAGTTTATTTTTTTGGTTGTGAGTTTTAGTTTAATTTTTGGGTAATTTTAGTTTTAGAGTTGTCAATTTTAGTCGGTTTATAGTTATTCTAGTTTCAATTTTTTCAATTTGTCTTCTTTTTTTTTTCAATTTCTATTTTAAGATAATTCTAGTTTCATTGGTATTTTGTACCATTTTTTTATTGGTCCACTTTAATTTTCAGTTTCTATTTGTCAGTTTTAGTTAACTTTTTCGGTTGTCAGTTTTAGTATTACCTGCATTCATGTGTTTTAGTGTGGAGAGGAGCATCCAATCTGTTGGGAGTAGGAGCAAATCAGTGGAAAGGTGGAGCAAATTTGGATCGATAGATTGGGGTGGCTGTCGGTGGATTCAAGCGAAAAGGAGATGCAGTATTTGATTGAGTTGTATAATAACTTGTGACAACCTATGCAATGCTTGTTTTTTAATAATGGCAACGTATCGAGTGTAAACTAATCTCTCTGTGAAAATTCGTGCAAATCACGAAAAAAGTCATCGAAATTCACTAAAAAATTCACACATATAGATGATATGATGATACACAACCTTGTAAAATATCTTGTCTAAACTTGACTTCGTTTGTGAGATAAAAAATAACAAATTTCAAGCCAGAAAGCTGTCCAGATAAGTTGTTAGAAAAACACAATAAAAACATAACTCATTAAATTGAAAGGGTCGCCGAAAAAACTCATGACTCATTCAAACTGAAATTTGTTATTTTTATATCTCACAAACGAAGTTGAGTTTAAACAAGATATTTTACAACGTTGTGTATCATCATATCATCTACATGTGTGATTTTTGGTGAATTTAGATGACTTTTTTGTAGTTTGCACGGATTTTCACGGATAGGTTGGTTTGCACTAGATATGTTGCCATTTAATAATTTATCCCCCAAGTTGTACAACATGAATACAGGTAAAAAAGAAACACGAAATATGAAACGAAAAAATTGAAAAAACTCACGTTTGTATTGGAACTCATGGCTCACGTTTGTATTGGAACTCATGGCTCACGTGTATTTGAGCCTCTTATATGTGTGCCATTAGAAAAGATGGTAATCTCGCTGAAGATACTCAAAAATTCGATCTCTATCAGCAGTATTCAAGTTTAAAAAAATTTTCTCTCCCAAACCATTCCGTCTCTTTGCAGCGCTAACGTGTAACGTGGGTGAGAAAAGACTTAAATGCCCACAAGTGTCACATGAAAGTGAAAAAATGGAGCGCATGCATGGCGGGGGGTCCATGGCTTGCTCAACAGGGCTTTCGGCGCTGGTCCGAACGTCCGGTCCATGGCTCGCTCTGCAAAAGCAAGAGCAAGGACCAAGACCGCGCGCCGCAGCAGCATCTACGAATCGAATCCCTGGCAGCCACCGCCGGCATCGGGGGGTGCAAAAAGGCCGAGCCAGGCAGCCGGGCCAGCCACAAGCTAGCTACTGCTGACTTGCTGACCTAGCTTGCTGCTTGCTTGTTTTTTTTCAATAATACGTTTTCACTGGCCTCTTCTCCGAGAAAGTTAAATCTACTCTCAAGAGCACATGCTCCCAAACATGCAGCCCTTAGATCCATCGCCTCGTGATATGCGCCACTTTTGCATTTCAATCAATACGGAGGAATAAGGGATACGCGTGCTGCCTGTACGTACATTGTAGACGTACGTGTCCGGTGCAGCACAGGACGTCCACAGCACAGCAGGAGCCGTTGTTGGCTTGGAACAAATGGACTGTAGAATTGGCTTGGACCACAGTTAACCTCACAGTCCCAAGATGTTATTAGGCTCAAAGTTGGCTATGAATTGCATGAGAAGGTAATCAAATCATTCATATGGCCTGCTGCTTCATCTATGCACGAGATGGAAAATGTTCTATCAGCAAGTAAACCACCTAAACAGCTACTTCCTTTTAGAGATAACGGACATCTTTTTTATTCAAAGTATGGTTCATTGGTGTATTTCTGAAGGACCGAGAACAGCGACAAGAGGGGGGTGAATAGGAGTCTCAAATTTCTTTTGAAACTTTCGATCGCTGTCCCAAAATTAAACCCCAAACACAAACATACTAGCGAACGGTAAGATCACGACCTAACAGGTACGTGGATATCCTTGGAGATGTCCAAGAGGTACAGGAGATCAACCGAGAAAGATCTGAAACGAGCACTCGGCCAAACTTCGAAAGTGTCGCACTCAAGTCCTATAGAGAAGGAGAGAGTGGTCAATCCAAAATACTCAAGCCAACTTATGACAAGACTACTTAGGAACGAAGCACGTGATGCTAGAGACCCAACGCAGCAAGCGGAACTCGAATCGGAGCACAAACGGAGCTCGGAGCAAAAGCGGGACTGTGCAAACCAACCTTGAGAGATATTGCGAAAACTTTACCAAATGGTGTCTAAAAATTATAAAAATTTATCCAAAGATAGTAGACACCCTAAGGAAGCTCTCCACAAAATTTGAGATCAAAACTCCAAGGTTGGAATACCGGACACGTCCGAAATGTGCATCGGATGTGTCTGGTATTTTCTGCACAGAGAGCAACATTGGGAGACAAATGGAAAACCCAATCAAACGATGTCCAAAAATTCTGAAATTTTAACCCTAGACACGACACACTGAGGAAGGTCTCCACAAAATTTCAGCTCAAAACTACAAAGTTAAGTGTACCGGACGTGTCCGGTATTCACACCGGACGCGTCCGGTATGTACGAAGCGAATCCTGGAAAATCCGATTTCAAAGTCAAAACTCGACCAAAACAACTCGGATCGATCTGAAATTTTGCAGAGGGGTTCACAAAGTAGTTCTAAGGCTATCCATGAAGATCACAACCCCAAACTTACTTCAACTTCGGAAATCGACGAAATTCAATTCAAGAGCAAATTTTTCCCGAAAAACTTAATTCGCCCCGATCTGTGGATTCATGAGGAATTGAATAAAATCCTTCGGTGGAAAGGATCAACCCACGACCAAGATCAAGTAGAAACAAGTAGTTTGCAAAGAGATGAACCACAGCTCAAGAAATCAACTCGGGAACAAGTGGGGAGAAGAGGAAAAAAAAGAACGCAATGAACAACAATCAAAACGCAAATCAACACATCAATCTAACCCCACGAGGAAACAAGGAGGATTCAGAACCTCCTTTCCCATAAGTAAACTTGGTTTTTACACTAATTGCAAAGATTAGTGGACCTCTCTCTCACTTAGCACCTAGAAGAAGGAAAACCTAGAAATGATGAACAAAAAT
The DNA here is from genome assembly GCA_015844335.1 of Chrysopogon serrulatus. Lineage (NCBI taxonomy): Eukaryota > Viridiplantae > Streptophyta > Magnoliopsida > Poales > Poaceae > Chrysopogon > Chrysopogon serrulatus. The sequence goes on from JADLZL010002378.1 coordinate 27,903, forward strand.
GCAAATGGGAGAGGTGAGGGAGATGGAGCTCCCTCCACCTTACTTATCAATCGGGCTTATTTTATTTTCTAGTTTTGCCCCTGATACAACTCTAAGCAAACCGACTAGCCCTAAGGACATTGCGGCCCAACTCGACTCGACTCGACATAGTCTTTGATCCTGTGGCCACCGCGCCTTCTCACCGGTAGCTTCGCCTCGACGCGAACTCCCTGATGCCGCAACGTGCCGACCGTCCGCCTCGGGACCTCCGCTAGGGTTTTGAGGCTCAACCCAGAAACTGTCACTGATGGTTTTGAGGCCCAAACCACCAAACCCGCCTCCGTGGGTTTTAAGGCCCAAACCAACAAACCGGCCCATGTCCTTGCACTTGTCGAAGTCCCAAGTGCTAGCCACCGCGATCCCGCCCGGCGATTCCGGGTCCCTTGGTCCAAGCCTCATGTCACCCTTTCACCGCTCCCGGTCTATTCAGCGTGGCACACCTTACTTGACCTTCACCTCGCCGTCGACCACCGCCTCCGAGCTCGACACCTGCACAAGACAAGCCAAGAAACATATCGCACACGTAGCTTGCGCTACTATTAGTGAAACCTCATCCAGGATGCTAGCGGTTGAATCAATCACTCATCATCAAAAGTGAATCACAAGAAATTTGTCTGGAATTTCATATGGGCTGGTGAAACATGATTAATCATGAATAAGTGTCATCTACTCATCTTCAAAAGCCGCAGATATTTAGAAGATTAGTAAATTATTTTTTTAGGCAACCGGCAGGGCAGGCCCCTACCTATATTTTTCTTTTATTGATTGATAAAAAGAATACAAAGAATGCAAAAGAATAATTTACAAAGCCTTCAACGCTCAAACAGAAAAGGGAGTTCAGAGCTAAAGCCTATTCTCGCACCAAGTCTTAAGGGGTTCAGCAATCCTCTCCTTGGCCTTAATACACACAAGACCAAGTTCCTCCTTGAGGTGAATCTTCCAGACTCTGGGTGAGGTTGCTTTGTTATAAAAAATGATGTCATTTCTCTCCTTCCAGATGATCCAGCATGCAGTAATGAAAATTTCTCTGAAGATTGGGCTGCCAAAGCTTGTTCTTGCTTGTATTAGCATGTCTAATGGATGCAGGTTGAAATTCCAATTGATGTTTATCAGGTTCCAGCAATTGAGGCTGAATGGGCATTCGAAGAAGAGATGGAAGCATGTCTCTTCAACACCATTTGAGCAGATGACACAAGAGTAATCACTAGTCGGCTACATCATTTAATCTTGTTTTGGAATTTTATTTTTCCCCATCAGATCCTGTGAGAAAATGGGTTGTGTCGGAAGGTAGGCAGTGGCCTAGGTTTGTGTGCACTTCGACATATATGAGCATGATCACCATGACAGCATTATCGTTTTTGTGACTAATCTGACTCACTACTGCAACCGCAGTTGTGGTGCACTGGTGCTAGATGCTAGCAAACATGTGTCCAAATCACTGGCTCATTTTGGCAACTTTCCATTTACATTGGTTTGAGATTCGTTGCTATGTTCCTACTATCTTTTATTGGAGTTCCCTCCCATGCAGTGGGAGAGTTCGGGTCCCAGGATGTCGTTCTTGGGCCGGTTGTCGTCGAGCAGCATGCTGAGTTAGGCCTCCTGTTGTCGAGTCTGGGCTGGAGTTAGAGGAGGTGGCCCCTCAGCCTGTCGATGTTGTCCCGGCCTTTGTGGAGTCCATCCAACTGCAACTCCCGCAGCCGGTACTATCTTCTACTCCCTCCGTCTTAAATTAACTTATCTTCTTTGACTTTTAAAACTATATTTAACCATTTATCTTATTTAAAAATTTTGTATAAATATTATTTATCTTATTATGATTTATTTTATCATTAGCAAGATTTTAAATAGCGGGCTAAGCCATTTAGCTTTCTATATCTCAAAACAAAGCTATTTCTGTTAGGCTATAGCGGGCTATAGCGGCAGCTAAGGGCTAACTTGTACATAAAAAAATTAGCTAAATCCTTCTCAAACAGCTATAGCCAGAGATTTAAAACTTTGATCATTAGAGATATTTTAATAATAATTTATTTATTTTATAATTTATATAAAATTTTTAAATAAAATGAATAGTAAAACGTAGTCTTTAAAAATCAAAAAATCAAATTATTTTAAAACGGAGGGAGTACACCGCAGCTTAGGACGACCAAGACTAGGAAGCGGATCAAGGTCGTGGAAAGCTTCATCCCCAAGCGCAGCCAGCGGCTCGCGGCCAAGAGTAAATTCCGAGCTCCTATGCCGGAGGTACAGGCTAGGAAGGTGCTGATGAAGAAGCTTGGTGTTCCCGGGGAAACCGAGCAGCTAGATCAGGCATCCTTTGAGGAATTCCAGCAGGAGTTCAGGTCGCCCCTCTCCCCGTCGAGGGAAGTAGCAATGCGCGAGTTATTCCCTGGGAGGAATGCCAGGCGGCCATTGGTTGAGTGTTCCGCGTAGCCTATTGCCGCGTGTCGCTTTCTACATGTTTCATGGATCGGCAAAACCTCCTTGTTTGCAATGTGCGGGGGCTCAACGTGAGAGCCTGTCGTTGTGTGGTGCGAGAGCTCCTGTCGCAGCAGCGTGTTGTGTTCAGTAGACAAGCGAGCTCCAATCACCAGACGGTAGCATCTGTTGTCGTAGAGGGCAACGACTGGGGCTGGACGCCGGTGGCCGGTTTTCAAAGCATATGACATATGACTATATGAGCCTTGCTCGCTGCTGCCGGGGCGGCTAGCTGCAGCTTGTTGCCCGTATATGGTACAACTTGTTTACGCGTGGGTGGCCGACTAGAGTGGGAATACTGGCTTTGGGCCTTGCAAATGATGGCTATTTCAGCTCCTTAAATCTTACTATTACTAATTAGAGGCCCCAACGGAGGCTCCACGTTAATTCTCACCGGGACGCTAGGAAAAAAGATAAATGCTAGAAATTCTCACATTAATCAAAAACATGTAACCATCAAATTTGGAACTCTAACCGTTCACAACCATTGGATTCACCTAAAAAATTACCCACCATTGCCATTATAGATAAAAAACAATCTAAAATCTTATTATTATTATTTAATAGGAAAAGTACCATCGGATCAATTCCGTTTTGTGTGTTAAAAATTAATGCCGACCATCGCACATTATAATATATTAGAAATATAATTAAAATAACAGTCCGACCATAGTCATTATATATAAGAAATATAATTATAAATAAAATAACAGCTTAATTCAATCGAAGTGCTTTACGTGTCTTCTTCGTTCTAAAACCCATCTAATCTATTGTAGCCCGTGGCAAGGGTTCTTCTCACATCCTACCAGCGGCAACATGCCAATCCGCCACAGCCTACCCCTAGCCCCGACCCCTATTAGCTACTGCTATCATCCTTCGTCGCGCGCAGCGCACAGCGTTCCTCTCCGCCCAAGCCGGCCGCAACCCCGACGCCATGAATCAGGCCTCCCACCCCGCACTTCTTCTTGGCCAGCCCATGGATCAGGCTGGCCCCAAGTCTGTTTCCGCATCCACCACCGATGCCGATCCGGAGACTAATGGTTACGTACAAGGCCACGGAGGCTGGCGGCAGACGGTGACGCAGAGATGAAGGAGTTGCTGCTGCCCGAGGAGCTCGCCAAGGGAGTGGCGGGACCTACCACGTCTACATCATCGGCAACGCTCATGTGTCGTAGCCTTGCAGGTGAGCGAGCTGCTGTTCCATAGACCGCGGTTGCTGGTACCCCACCATTGCCATTATAGCAAGAAATAGCCTTATTAAGAAAAAAGTAGCCTAAAAACTTATTGCTCGGCAAGAAAAAAATATTCACCACGTATACCTACAGGCGTACACTACGGATTAAGAGAATATCTATATAAAATATCACATAAGTCCAACCAATCATCAGCATCCATCGATTAAATGGAACTATTTATTTATAAAAAAAAATCAAATACGACAACAATTGTTCACGTTTGATTAATAGAATATCAAAACACTAACGTATATGCATCTTGATGATACGGAAATAATAAACGTGATCTAGCATCTCGCAAAATTCTCTAAACTGCCACTATCAAAAAAAAAATCTACCTATATCTATAGGCAGCCAAATCTTAGAACATACTCACTCCTCCACAAAATAATGCAATTCTCACATTTTGAGTCAAAGTTTAAAATTTGACTAAAATTATATGAAAAAGTACTAACAGCTATGAAACAAAATAAATACTATTAAATTAGCCATATATAATATAATATATTTTTATAATAAATCTATAAACTTGGTCAAGGTTTGACAGCTATGGTTTTATAATTGTATTCTTTTTCTGGACAGAAAGAGTACGTGGAATCCATAACAAGAAATAAATATTATAATACTTATAATACGTGATATAACCTAGCTAATGATGCAAACTTGCAAAGCTCAACACGAAAAAACCAGATACAGCGGTAATATATTAATAAAATACTTGAGGCAATCTATCTACACCAACAAAAAACATATACACATCTCGGTCTGCCTGTATATATAAAACAATTTTTGTCAGTGCAGAAACAGTAAACCATCGATTCAGCATTCTACCTACTCTCAAGGCTTCGACAAATGATGGGACGACATTGACAGACAATGCTACAAGGATGTTCCCAAAATCAATCAGGTGCTCTCCAATTGATTTCCAAATAGTTTAATTATCATGTAGATGCATATCACATTATTCAAAAAAAAAAAAGATAAACCTGATCACTCATTACACATGTATATATACATGAGACTTCAAAATAGATTAATTATTCACATATGTATCCTTTAACTATCATATTGATTCTTTTTCAATATTCAAATAAAATTATAAATCCAAGAAAAGACAACATAAAAACATATGGAATGAGCTATACACACAATATACAAATGAAAAGGAGCAACAAAAGTGCTTGACTAGGACGAAGGGTAATAGTGTTACCACCTCCTTCACATGGGTGCAACATGATCAACATAAGCAACTACCAAAATGCCATAGCTACATGTCAAAGTGTAAAACAACCACATACAAAAACATTAAGGAAGCTTTGGATATAATTGATATTAGTGCAGTGGAGTTCAAAAACAATTGCATCTATCCCTAGAAACATAAAAGAATAATAATTTTGGAAACCAATTTCAGGTATGGATCCAAAAAAGGCAAATTCTCAATCATGCTATCTTAATTCTTTTCAAGATGAATCAATGATTATATTTTTAATATTTTGGTACACAACGGTACAATAAAATAGTCGCTGCATACACACCCGTATGATGTCCAACAACACCCAAAACTCTGACATAAAAAATGAGAAATGAGAAAGTACAAGACAAGAGCAGAAGCATACTATAAATTACAATTGATGCTCGCAAACGCAATGAAATCAACAAGCCACAATTGCATAATTTTCTTTTAATATTGATTGTGTTAAATAGTAAATGATGATTCAAAACATGGGTAGAGCATGTGTCTTTCCTATAATTTATTTGGCTCTTGAGAATAACTTGCCTAACTTCTCATAAAATTCTCTTCCATTAGTCAAGTGCTAAACTAACCAAGCTTCACATGAAGCATACTAACAACATTCAACTACATAAAAAATCAAATAAAGACCCGTGCAACGCACGGGTTGATGGACTAGTTTGTATTAATCAAACTCGCTTCTACTTAATGAAATACGGGTAAGAACCCACTCGCGAAAAAAAATGAATGAGTGGACCTTCGCACATACACCATCTGTACTTAAAAAAGAGTAATTCTTGTTTTTTAAAAAGTTATTGTTTTTAAACTTTGACTACATATATTTGACAAAATATTGATATTTCTTAATAAAATTATTTAAAAAAATTAATATTGCACGTATTTTTTATAAATTTAGTTAAAGTTGAAGAAGTTAGAAGAATTTTGATATGTATGATTTTTATAATGACTATTTTTAAAGGACGGAAGGAGTATTGTCTTGATGTGGAAGGACGCGTGCAGAATCAGCTGCCGAGAAACACAAACCCTACGGTACACAGGTCGATTCCGATTCATTTTCAGGTCGTACAGATCGCCGACCTGACACACATAACACATCCATATAAATATCTATGTGACCGGACAGCTGCAGTAATAACCAACAATAATCTCTCGTTGGAGACCCGACCCCAGGACCTAAGCGACCAGATCAAGATGGTGCTAACGCAGCTCGCCAGGAGCATCTCCGGCGCGCTGGATCAGATGCAGGCCAAATGCGTCTCGACAGCCCAATAACAAACCTATAAAGAGATAGTCGGCGGCGGCCTACCCTGATCAGGTCTAATCTGATCAGACCAGAAGATTGCGGAACGTCGTGCACTCAGTTTCGGTTGCAGAATCCGATCAGTTTTGAAGTAGTATCCATATAAATAGGCAACCAGCCGAAGGCGTTCTATCCTTACTGGTGATTGAATAAAATTCAAACAATATCTTTTAAATCACAAATGAAAAAACTATAATATGTGTCATATAGCATTGTTTTTAACTCTTCTATCTAAATATTTGGTCTCACATCTATTATTTCGATCATTTCTAGCTTCAATATCGAACTCATAATAAATATAGGTATCATACATCATTTCTTAAATCTCTTATGAATAAATATTTGATATTACATTTATTTTAATCCCTTATAACTTTAGTATCAAACTCATATGAATAATATTGACACTTGTGTCCTAACTACAGATCGACTTATTCAGATGGGACACCTCATTTTGTGGACCTATCAAACCTGTTTACATTCCTACCTATTATTCTCTGCTACCTCTACAAATATATCATGCATTGTCTTACAATGTTTGTCTTGGCAATAGGGGAGGAGGACCATATATATATATATATATATATATATATATATATATATATATATATATATATATATATATATATATAGGGAAATTATTTCCTACTCGTAGGGAGTAGTTACTCCCATGTGTATATCTCTAGATTTAGAGTGTATATGACCGAATGAAGTGTATGTACACGAAGTATATGATCATACTAGACTATCTATGGTAGTATATATGTCAAGTATGTATGCATACATAGAGTATGTGGTTATACTTATTTTATATACTACAGTCAGTGGCATTTTCGTAATATATTAAAAATTATAGGTTCCTTTGAAATTTTTTCGCATAGAAAGATTTGAAGTATCTTAGTATGAGTATATAAATATACTCAAAGTGATAAACAAGTATGAATACATATGCAATATGGTTTTTTAAAGATGAGAGTAACTACTCGGGGAGTAGGAAAACCTAAATCCCTATATATATATATATATATATATATATATATATATATATATATATATATATATATATAGATGTACATGACTGTTGGATTAGTGCCAAGTGATAATTATCCAAATGCACCACACAAATTACTCCTAATTCTATAAATTTTCACATTTTACCATATGTCTAAACCTATTGAATGACTCATTAATATCGATAGAAGGGATGTTGGGCGCACTACTACCAGTACAAGTATAGGATCGTACTCGACTTTGGTGAGTTGGGTAGAATCATATTGTACCCCACCGAAGGTCGTTGTGCTAATCGTTCATTATCGGTTTGTGTGATAGGAGCTGAATGTAGAACATAATTAACAATAGGCAAAGTTGCGTAACTCCGCCTAAGTTGGTCATATTGGTTTTGAGTGTGGAAGAGTCCAATTTGGCTTTATTATTAACTACATACAAGCTTTGATTTTCATAAAATTTATGAGGCATTCCATATTGAGGTTGTTTGGGAGCTGATTTGCTAGTACATAGATCAAAATAATTGACTGTCTTACCCTCTAGTATATCAAAGTGAGATGTGATCATATTAATTAATGGCAATTATGAGGTTGTTTTTTATCATAGTTCTACAATCATGTAACATCTGAGCATAACTAGCATGAGTAGGGTAAGGATCCTTGACCTGTTAATTAGTCTTTACCTTTGGCACAGTTGACTTAGAAGTAGAAGACTCACCAAAGATAGGAATGTAGTAATGGGTAACAACTCATCACTGGTCTTTGGAGCAGCTAGCAAGGAATGCTTCTAGATCGGGAGTGAGCTTAGCCTCAGTCTTCTAGCTATGGTCACTAGGAAACTTCTCGATCAACACCGATCACTGGGATTAGACCACCCACCTTTTTGCCATCATTCTTAGACTGTTTGATAGTACATCTATTCTTTCATCCTTAGCGGAGTCACCAAAAAGTGTATTAATACTGAATCAGATTGAAGGCTAGCAAGGGCTAGCATGCCCTAGGCCGCACATGGGCCTAGTTTGCAACGAGAACACCCTAGAATAACAAGATTGATGAACAAGTCGGTCGAGATAGCCCGTCACTTTTTTTTGTACGATAAGCTCATGAACATATCCTGGGAAGACCCATTGGAAGGGGCGCAATGAGGTTGTTTTAGGATCGGCATCTAGAACGCCGCCAAATCTTATCGAGAATCATGACAAATAGCAGAGGCTGGAAGAGTGTTAGGAGTAAACCGTAGTAGATTGTTTTCTGTTATGATTAGGAAGTTGGATTCTCAATCCGTCGCAGTCCTCTAGTATATATGGAGGGGCTGGTAATACATAATCCACAAGTTTTCTACATCAAAAATATGTTTAGACTAAGTTGAACTCAATCTGATCCAATATACACGTGGCGTATTTACGTGACGATGCAGCAAGAAAGTGGTGCACATGCTGATAGATGGGGGTAGATCTTTTGGTAGGGTGGACCCCTACTAGCTCTAGAACCATAGAGACCCCTTGAGCAGCACATGATTTTCTTGGAAGGATGAAAAAAAAAGAGAAACAAAAGAGAAAGAAGAGGAATTCTTAGCCGGAGGCCCTCATGATTTTCTTGGAGGATTGGGAAAAAAACAAGAAAAAATGAGAAAGAATAGGTATTCTTTAGCCTGATGCTTGTGGAGGTGCAGACTGTTGACGGTGGATAGCGTCAACATTTAATAGGTCAATAAACATGAGAAACATGTGCATATCTAGAAGTCTAGGGTTTTATCTGACAATTTCCATGAGTTTTGGTGATTTATCAATTTCGGGGATTATTCGAGAAAACCACGGAGGAGGTCCTAATTATCAAACGTATTAACGAAACTTGGCGCCAACGAAACCCCGCCTGAGTGGACTCGAATATTCTAGAAAACACCGAACGAAGCGGGCGCGGCGGCGAAAGGTGGGGCCGGACGGCGTCCTCCCCTAGGGTTTCGTGCCCATCTTCTGGAAGCTTCCTCCACCGTCTTTGAGGGTCCATCTCAGCTGTCCCTTAAGTCGGTTTGATCCTACGGTCGTCATGCATCCCACCGGGTTATAGATACAGGGCCAGACCCCCTCCCTGGGGCACCACATTATTATGGAGATGTAGAGGTGTCCCTCGAATGGATGACCTCTCATCTCTAGAGAATTAGGGCTAGACTTTTCAATGTAGTAGATTAGTTCTAGTTGAGAGTTAGTGAGAGCGGAGCTACACTCGGGTTCTGAAGACGTCTTCAGAGATTTGATATGTCTTTGTATTTATTCTTGTAAGACTTATGTTTTAATATATTTTATCTTCTCTATTTACTTTTATGCATTACATTTTATTGGTTAGTATAGTTGTTATACTTTAGCATAGGATCTTCGCCTGTATTAGGTGCTCTAGTTATTAATTGTGACTAGGGTAGTAATCTTTAGTGTAGACGTGGTGTCTAGGCTAGGGTTTACCTGAGGTTGCGCTTAATCCCACGATTAGTTGTGGTAGCCCCAGAGGTGACAGCTCTGTCCGGTCTTCATATTCTACCATGTTCGGGTTGATGTTTCATGGAGCTTTTGGCAGCCTTCCCCAACTACCTTCTTCCCAGTCTTATTCGAGAGTTGGAAAGGTACTGCTGCTCTAAAGTGCTATTGTGTGATTGCTATATCAATCCATGAATTAGTTATATAGAACCAAAGTAATAGAGAAGTATTTAGGAACCTTGAACTCTCCTGTTGTCCTCTCACTTTAGCTATCTACTCTTTTATCATCGAATTCTCCTATGTGTCTGTGTCATTTATGCATAACTCCTATCATTTATCATTTACCCCTACTCTAGTCTAGTTGGTGTACTAAGTTAGTAGATACATGATCATGAACTATCAATATCTTTATCCATTGTTTCCCAGTGGTAAAATATAAATAACGATACCTGGAATATTCCCGGTAAAATGCTACAATGGTTTTCTGTGCGCTTGCGGAATCCTTCATATTTTAGTTGTGCATAAGAAATACCAACAAGCATTTTTGGCACCGTTGCCGGAGAAACAATTGGCGTAATGATTTTGATAATGATCTTGATATCTGCTAATCTAGTATGCCGCTAGCTTTAGTAGGATTACCCCTATTTTATTGAGTTGTGGAATAAGCAGGATATCAACTGTTTCAACCTTCTAGCGAAATTCCACAAGAACAAGACATGGGAGATATTGAAGAACTCAGGGTGCCTGAACGTTCATGATTCATCAACATTGGAACCCTGCCATCTCACAGGTTCATATAAACACATATATTATTCTAACCATGTGTAGATTAGAGAAAAAGTCATCATCATATGTGACAAACAAAGACGCTGCGCTACTCACAAATACCATTGTGAGTCATGGTAAGTTTGATCAAGAAAGATGAGTAAGTCTTGCTCATAAGCTTTAAATTTGATGAGTAGTTATCCTGTTGCATTCCACTGCATGTTTACTTTGAATAATCCATGAATATACTCCATCTCATCAAATCCACAGCATGTTTAGTTCTTTGCACACATGCATGTCACTTGTATCTCTACTTCAAAAGAAAAACATTCTCACCATACATAATCATGCTTTTATCTATTTGAGTAAATCTCTATGTGCTTTCATGCTATCTTTGTTTGCTATAGTATGCTTTGGTTTGGAAGTACTGTACATACTTTCATAGGCTTTTAAATTAAGCGTGGTGCTTAGGTTAAAAAGCCTACCTTAATCAAATTAGACATGGAGTTTGGTTTGGTTATTAAACTAGAAATTATTGTAGTATACATTGGATATTTTGTTGGGCTAACCCCTACAGGAAACTCTCAAACTCAATTCGGGTAAGTCAAGAGATGAGCTCACATCAAGAGGCGAATCAAGGCATGTGATGAAGTCCAATAACTTCGCACAAAAGAAAGACACAACTCATTCTCCATGGAAGAGCTGTAAGTATCAAAGTTTATACACTTAATCCTTTGTTGCAAGTTATCTTTGCCTTGAATCATATAAAAGTGCAGCTACCAACAAAATTTGTTAAAAGAAATCTATGCTAAAGTAATCTTAAAAGCCCATCCTTTTATTAGTATAGATGAAATTCGCATGAATTACATGGACCAAACCCATATTTTAAACTTGTTGCAATCTTTCGGGTATGTGTCCACTAACATTTATGCAGGAAAGAAAGAATAAATGTCTGATTATGGTTCGAAACAAAAAAAAAAGAAAAACAAGTGTATAGAAAGAACTAAGATGGAAAGAAATGGATGGAAAAACACTTCAACACCTTCTACACTTCACCATGATAGTGGACCAATCACCCTGCAAGACATAAGGTACGTTTATCCAAGCCTCATGCAACTTTAAGCTACATTCAACATTTTATACCACGTTGTTAATTGTCTTGGTTATCCTTACCTTATGTCATGCTTAATTTACTAAAACTTAAAACAAATAAAATACTCTTTTAGTTCACCTACATATTCTTGGTTCTATTTGAATAAAGATCTTTAGTCTTTTGAACTTTATTACTCTATTATAAGTATGCTTCAGAATATTATTTAAACATTATAACATCAAAGCATATTTGTATAAGGATTTGGTTGTATATATAGACTATCCTCTCCTCTATAAAAATGTTTAAATCATATTAGGAGACTTCAAAGAATCAAATCAAGGTTAGAGGTATTCTTCAAATTTATATTTTTGCCTTAACCTTATTTGGAAAATTTGAAATAATGGTGAATCATTTAAAAACACGGGCTACAAGTTAATCTTTAACTCCTTGACAAATACTATCCATACTTTAAATAAATAGTATATTTCTTCGGGTATGTGTTGTCTACTAATCCCTTGCAGAGAAGAAATAATGAGAGAAACAGAAGTTTAGAAGAGTGAGAAAGGAGTACAACATATGAGACAAGATGCTAATAAACAACTCAAGATGCAAGGATGGAAAAGACCATTGAGATTCAATCCACCCTTTATCACATAGTGTCATCATGCTCCAGTAGTAAAAGGTAACATATTAAAGGTAAGTGGTCATCATTTCCTCTTGATCTTGGAGTACACATCATAGCACCATTCTCTTGATCTCAATCTTAACCAAATGAGCTCAAATATGAAATACCCTTCATATTTTAGTTGTGTATAAGAAATACCAACATAGATCGGGTGGGCATGGTTTTAAGCCAGCTGGCCGACACGGACTCGGCCTGGCAACCCACGGAAAGGACGGACTCGGCACGGTAATCCACAGAAGGGGATACAGACAATAATAACCAATGATATAAATATATGTATCAAATATCGTGTTTCTCCGCCGTGATCAAATCATCATATCAACAACCCTGCACAGGTCGATTCCGATTCGTTTTCAGGTCGTACAGATCGCCGACCCGACACACATGACACATCCATATAAATATCCATGTGACCGGACAGCTGCAGTAATAACCAACAATAATCTCTCGTTGGAGACCCGACCCCAGGACCTAAGCGACGAGATCAAGATGGTGCTCGCGCAGCTCGCCGGGAGCATCTCCGGCGCTTTGGATTAGATGCAGGCCAAATGTGTCTCGACAGCCCAATAACAAACCTATAAAGAGATAGTCGGCGGCGGCCTACCCTGATCAGGTCTAATCTGATCAGACTTGAAGATTGCGGAACGTCGTGCACCCAGTTTCGGTTGCAGAAGCCGATCAGTTTTGAAGTAGTATCCATATAAATAGGCAACCAGCCGAAGGCGTTCTATCCTTACTGGTGATTGAATAAAATTCAAACAATATCTTTTAAATCACAAATGAAAAAACTATAATATGTGTCATATAGCGTTGTTTTGAACTCTTCTATCTAAATATTTGGTCTCACATCTATTATTTCGATCATTTCTAGCTTCAATATCAAACTCATAATAAATATAGGTATCATACATCATTTCTTAAATCTCTTATGAATAAATATTTGATATTACATTTATTTTAATCCCTTATAACTTTAGTATCAAACTCATATGAATAATATTGACACTTGTGTCCTAACTACAGATCGACTTATTCAGATGGGACACCTCATTTTGTGGACCTATCAAACCTGTTTACATTCCTACCTATTATTCTCTGCTACCTCTACAATTATATCATGCATTGTCTTACAATGTTTGTCTTGGCAATAGGGAGAGGACCACCCCTATATATATATAGATGTACATGACTGTTGGATTAGTGCCAAGTGATAATTATCCAAATGCACCGCACAAATTACTCCTAATTCTATAAATTTTCACATTTTACCATATGTCTAAACCTATTGAATGACTCATTAATATCGATAGAAGGGATGTTGGGCGCACTACTACCAGTACAAGTATAGGATCGTACTCTACTTCGGTGAGTTGGGTAGAATCGTATTGTACCCCACCGAAGGTCGTTGTGCCAATCGTTCATTATCGGTTTGTGTGATAGGAGCTGAATGTAGAACATAATTAACAATAGGCAAAGTTGCGTAACTCCGCCTAAGTTGGTCATATTGGTTTTGAGTGTGGAAGAGTCCAATTTGGCTTTATTATTAACTACAACAAGCTTTGATTTTCATAAAATTTATGAGGCATTCCATATTGAGGTTGTTTGGGAGCTGATTTGCTAGTACATAGATCAAAATAATTGACTGTCTTACCCTCTAGTATATCAAAGTGAGATGTGATCATATTAATTAATGGCAATTATGAGGTTGTTTTTTATCATAGTTCTACAATCATGTAACATCTGAGCATAACTAGCATGAGTAGGGTAAGGATCCTTGACCTGTTAATTAGTCTTTACCTTTGGCACAGTTGACGTAGAAGTAGAAGACTCACCAAAGATAGGAATGTAGTAATGGGTAACAACTCATCACTGGTCTTTGGAGCAGCTAGCAAGGAATGCTTCTAGATCGGGAGTGAGCTTAGCCTCAGTCTTCTAGCTATGGTCACTAGGAAACTTCTCGATCAACACCGATCACTGGGATTAGACCACCCACCTTTTTGCCATCATTCTTAGACTGTTTGATAGTACATCTATTCTTTCATCCTTAGCGGAGTCACCAAAAAGTGTATTAATACTGAATCAGATTGAAGGCTAGCAAGGGCTAGCATGCCCTAGGCCGCACATGGGCCTAGTTTGCAACGAGAACACCCTAGAATAACAAGAACAAGTTGGTCGAGATAGCCCGTCACTTTTTTTTTGCACGATAAGCTCATGAACATATCCTGGGAAGACCCATTGGAAGGGACGCAATGAGGTTGTTTTAGGATCGACAAGGCCATCTAGAACGCCGCCAAATCTTATCGAGAATCATGACAAATAGCAGAGGTTGGAAGAGTGTTAGGAGTAAACCATAGTAGATTATTTTCTGTTATGATTAGGAAGTTGGATTTCTCAATCCGTCACAGTCCTCTAGTATATATGGAGGGGCTGGTAATACGTAATCCACAAGTTTTCTATATCAAAAATAGGTTTAGACTAAGTTGAACTCAATCTGATCCAATATACACGTGGCGTATTTACGTGACGATGCAGCAAGAAAGTGGTGCACATGCTGATAGATGGGGGCAGATCTTTTGGTAGGGTGGGTGAGACCCCTACTAGCTCTAGAACCATAGAGACCCCTTGAGCCCCACATGATTTTCTTGGAAGGATGAAAAAAAAGAGAAACAAAACAGAAAGAAGAGGAATTCTTAGCCGGAGGCCCTCATGATTTTCTTGGAGGATTGGGAAAAAAACAAGAAAAAAATTAGAAGAGTAAAATGCATGAATAGTCCATTAACTTGTAACGCTGTGTCGATTTGGTCCATCAGGTTTGAAAATACATTTTTGGGTCCATAACCTTGATTTGTGGTGCATCAATAGTCCAGATGACATCATCAAAGTTTGAAAATGCATTTTTAGGTCCATAACCTTGATTTGTGGTGCATCAATAGTCCAGATGACGTCATCAAAGTTTTTTGTCGCTCAGAAGTCGCGCCGTGGCAGCTGAGGCGGCGAGGAGCTCATGGGCGGCGCACGTGATGCTATTGGGACGCGGTATATTCGCAAAAAGGCTCGGATAGGTCCTCCTCTCTCGCTCGCTCTCCCTGTCTCTCGAACACATCCTCGCGTGCGGTCCCGGCTGGCCATCGGCCGCCGTGGCGCGGCTTCACCGCCGCCTCGGCGGCCCGGCGACACGCCCGCCCGGCGGGGGGGGGGGCCACGCCCCCGCAGCAAAGCCTGACCCTCGCGTATCATCGCGAGGTCCAGCCCCCGCAGCTTCGGGCGAAGCCGCCGGAGCGAGCCCAACACGCTGCCGCAGCTCGCCTCCGGTCAAGCCGGCCGGGCGGTTTCTCCATCTCGCCATCGCAGTCATCATCTCTGCCGCTGGCGCACCAGCACCATCAGCGCCAGGGCGGAGGTCGGGCGGCGCCGAAGCCGGGAGTTTCCTGCGCTATGTTTCGTCGCCAAGATCATGGTGGTGGTGGAGTCGAGGCGAACCAACGTGGCGAATGCCTGGAGCGGAGCGAGGAGGCCATTCAACTACTACGCTGTCCGCCGCTCGAATGCCTGGCTGCCGCAGGCGCAGCGACCGATGGAGGCGCCGAAGTGCTGGCGCAGTTGGGCGAGGAGAATGGAGGCCGCCGTGGGATGGAGCACGCCGGCTCAGCTACGGAGTTAATGGAGGCGCCGTGGAGCGGTGGTGGGCGGCGCCGGGCGCCCGGCGGGGGACTACGCTACACAGGTGGCCCACGGCGCCCATGGCGAGGCCTTCTTCTTTCTTTGGTACCGCAAGCCGCTCTACTCCGTCTCCGCGTAGAAGCCGGTGGCGTGCCGGCTCACCTAGCTAAGATAAGCTAGCGATGATCGCAGTCTGCACTTGCATGCATGAGCACGTGTCTACTACTCTCTTGCATGATTCGGGGGTTTTTTGCGAAAAGACCGCCTCAAGCGTAGGCACTTGTTGTGCCAGCGACTTGTCTGAGCCACCTCGGCTGCCACGGCGCGACTTCTTAGCGACAAAAAACTTTGATGGCGTCATCGGACTATTGATGCACCACAAATCAAGGTTATGGACCCAAAAATGCATTTTTAAACTTTAATGGCGTCATCCGGATTTGTTGATGCACCACAAATCAAGGTTATGGATCCAAAAATGCATTTTCAAACCTGATGGACCAAATCGATACAGCGTTACAAGTTAATAGACTATTCATGCATTTTACTCAAATTAGAAAGAACAGGTATTCTTTTGCTTGATGCTTGTGGAGGTACAGACCAGGTGGGCATGGTTTTAAGCCAGCTGGCCGACACGGACTCGGCCCGGCAACCACGGAAAGGACGGACTCGGCACGGTAATCCACGGAAAGAGATACAGACAATAATAACCAATGATATAAATATATATCAAATATTATGTTTCTCCGCCGTGATCAAATCATCAAATCAACAACCCTCATGACCCCAACCGATTGACATGGTGCTCGCGCAGCTGGCCGGGAGCATCTCCGGCGCCCTCGATCGGATGCGCAAGGCGATGGTGGTGGACGAGAAGGTGCTCAACGACTGCGTGAACGAGATCTCGCGCGCGCTCCTGCAGGCCGACGTCCGCTTCGAGACGGTCCGCAGCGTGCAGGCCAGCATCAAGAGCGCCGTCAACCTGCAGGCGCTCGCTGACGGCACCAACAAGCGCCGCGTCATCCATCGCGCCGTCGCTGCCGAGCTGCGTAGGATGCTGGATCCCGGGGACCCGTCCTTCACCCCGAGCAAAGGGAGGAAGCCGGCCAGCGTGGTGATGTTCGTCGGGCTGCAGGGCTCCGGGAAGACCACCACCTGCGTCAAGTACGCGGACTACCACCGCCGCCACATGGGGTTCAGCCCGGCGCTGGTCTGCGCCGACACGTTCCGCGCCGGCGCCTTCGACCAGCTGAAGCAGAACGCCACGAAAGCCGGCATACCCTTCTACGGGAGCCACACCGAGTCGGACCCCGTGAAGGTGGCCGTCGAGGGCGTGGACAGGTTCAGGGAGGAGGACGGCTGCGACCTCATCGTCGTGGACACCAGCGGGCGCCACAGGCAGGAGGCCGCGCTGCTGGAGGAGATGCGGCAGGTCGCGGACGCCACGAGGCCGGACCTGGTTGTCTTCGTCATGGACGCCAGCATCGGCCAGTCCGCGTTCGAGCAGGCGCAGGCGTTCAGACAGTGCGCCCCGGTGGGCGCCGTGATCGTCACCAAGATGGACGGCCACGCCAAGGGCGGCGGCGCGCTCAGCGCGGTGGCCGCCACCAAAAGCCCCGTGATTTTCATCGGGACTGGGGAGCATATTCCGGACCTCGAGCCCTTCGACGCCAAGTCCTTTGTGAGCCGCCGTCTGCTCGGCATGGGGGACCTGTCCGGCTTCATGGAGATCATCAAGAGGCCAGCACCATCTGATGACAACATATCACCGTATCAGATTCTGGAGGAGCTGACAAAGGAAAACTTCACGCTCAGAGCTCTACGCAAGCTGTTCCTGGCAGTGCAGAGTATGGGCCCTCTTGGGCAGATCGTCTCTATGATACCTGGACTCATTAGCGACAGGTTTAGTGAGAAGGAAGGGCAATCCAAGATCAAGAGGTACATGGCCATGATGGACTCCATGACCGACGCGGAGCTCGACGGGACCAACCCCAAGCTGATGAACCAGTCACGGATCAGCCGGGTGGCCCGGGGCTCCGGCAGGCCCGTCAGGGATGTGGTGGACATGCTGGAGGAGCACAAGCGAATGGCCAAAATGATGAGCAAGCTGCCAAAGGTCAAGAGGCCCAACGACATGAATCAGTTAGCCAATGCCATCCCTCAGAGTCTGCTGAATCAGTTTGGTGGCAAACTTGGGCTGCAGAGTCTCATCAGAAAAATGGGCGCCCAGAGTTGATGAAACCCGTTCAAGTCATGGGCACCAGCCGTGTTAATTAGTCTTACAAATTTGTGTATAGCTATATAATAGATAGAGGAGTACAGCTCTACTCAAGTTTTGCTAGGCGTCAATCTCTTTTTGTTCCTTTTGATAATATAGTTGCTTACCATGATTTGCCTCACCGTAGTTTTTTTTCGTTCCTGTTTGTCTCTTTCTGGGCCTTACCCTGAACTCGCCTCACTTATTAGTATAATCTTGGCAAAACTTCTGTCAACTTTACTTTTTAAAAAAAAAGCTTTGTCAGGAGTTGCTTGCACTGTGTAATATCATTTTTTTGAATTATAAGATAAGAAATTGAAATCTGATGATTTGTTACACTAGCTCTTTCTTGATAGATAGTAAGAGGTTAGCTAAAAGTAGGCTCTTCTTTGTTGGTGCCACTTTTGACAAGCTCTAGATGTTGTGCAAGCACGCAGCGGTGGGAAGGGAGTGCCGAGCATGCGGGATTCCCTAATGACGAGCGAGTCTAGTTAGCAAATTCTAGCAACCGAATACTGCGAGATGGAGAGCCAGTAAATTTGGAGATGGCTTGGAGATTCTTTTGGAGATGATTTTGGGCCCAAACTAGCTAAATACCTTATACGGGTTATTTTAGCTAACCACTTTAGAGTTGCTTTAATAAGGCATTTACCTTTTTTTTATTTAAGTGATGACTCTGGTATTAACAGTTTTTAAAAATAATAAAGCTGGTGGGGAAGAGACAGAACGTGAGGTTGTCTCACGGGTCCCACTATTGATAGGTGGAGCCTACAAAATTAGTAGTTAATAAATGTTAGATCTTGATCTATCCCCAATTGACTGAATTATCCCAACCGAACCAGACACATGGATGAATTCGTCCCTTTCAGCCAAACACTGGCTCGGATGGCCCCACCCAAACAAATAGGGACAAATCATTCTATTCAATCTGTCTTGGTACCAAATGCATGCTTCGTAAGCGGCATGTGGGCTAACCATTAAAATATGTTACTTCTTTTTTTGTGAAATGTTTTGATGAAATGCTTTACGAATGAAAATTGAGATATCTTACCAATTTCGAATGATGGGGAATTGTGTACTATTGTACTTGCCTTAGTTTGAGTTTACCTGTTGCCAACAATTTTACTGTAGCACATTTGACCATATGTTTTTTTCCTGCCAAAAGAATTTCACATATTACAAAATATATTATATTATACTACAAAAGATCTCATGATCAATCATATAGCATGAAAACTTCAAATATTTGCAAATTTTCTGTAGAAAAAAAATGGTGATAGTAAAATGTGGCGACATCAAAAAGAAAAAAATATATGGTCAAAATCGCGATAGTAAAATGTGGCGATATCTAACCCCAAAGGAAGGGGAATATTTTGGATTGTTGTATTTTGCAATTTCAGAGTTTATTACAGAGAAAGAGCGTATTAATTGGTATATTGTTTTGAAAAAAATAAACTGGAAAAGAAGAATATAGAAGGAAGAAACGGACAGGAGAACAGAGTGGGAGTTGGTCACTTGGTCTAGTACAGTTGTTAGAAATAAACCCTCCACTGTCAGAGTCCAAACCTCTCTCGTTAACCAAAAAAAGGCAGAACCTTTCTGGTCTGGCCACCCGCATTCCGTGACAGTTCCTCGTCGTCTTCCTCCCCGCTTGCTCGCTTCCCCAACCCACTCACGCTTCCGCTGCGCCAGTTAGCTTGCGCCTCACCGGATCGCACCAACCCTCTCCCGCTCGTCGGACGGCGATGCAGGTCGGCGGCGGCGGTGGCGGCGGAGGGACTCGGCGGACTTGCGGGGCCGCCACCGGATCCAGGCCGAGCTCAAGAAGCTCGAGCAGGAGGCGCGCTTCCTCGAGGTGTGTGTGTGCCCTTGCCTCCACTCCCTCGTAAACTCGCTTCCTGTCTCGTCTGATTCCATAGCGTGCGTACTATGCTGGCCTTGCAGTGTTCCAAAAAGGAATTTCCTTTTAATCATCGCAAAAAGGAGAACTCCTTTTCCGATGGCACTACCAGCGAGAAAAACTGAAAATGGTGGTGTGATCTCCCGAAATGCAGCGGTAGGCAGTATTCATCGTCCTACCAAATTCGGTAGGACATTAGGCTTTTTAGTCCAGTGGTCAAAGTATACACTATACAGACCAAGCCGTTGCATAATTTCAGAGATTCCTATCCTCCCTCTTATGATCCATGAGGAAATAATTGCCATAATGCCATGGGGAGTTATTGACATGCTTTCTTGCCATTGTTTCCCAAGATCCGTGTTGTTTTGCCTGCGTTCCTTCCTCATGGAGGTACAGGTGGGTCGGGGTGGGGAGAAGGAGAAGCAGCCATCTGCATGTGCAAGTTCCATGTGCTTCTTTGTTTGCTGCCTTGTCCTGCTGCAACAATTTGCTTGTTGAGAAGATTCATTTTCCGTACCATTGTGTGGGCCTTTTTTCTGACGGGGACGTAGCTCTTTTCTGTCCGACTATGTAGTTTTATGGATATATTGTGGTCTGTATAGTCGAAAACCAGAAACTGATTCTTCTGCATCAAATGATTGGGGACAGTGTACTTGAAGACTGAAACCTCTGATAAGGCGTGGTGCGTGGTCATGCCCTCTCTGTGGGGGACCTGTGGGCATGGGAACCTGTTTTCTAGTTTCTGAGATGCAGTCTCTGTAACTGTACTTTAATATAGTATTGATTTGTGGGATAGCACATAGCAGTGTTGGTTAAAAACCATTAATAAAGAAGAAAATATTTCTCTTCTAATAAGTATACTTGAGCAACAAGATCAGCAAAACTGACTTTATTAAAGGCGTAGCGTACTACCATTTATGCATTATTATCTATTTATCTTTGACATCCTGAAGCTTGAGCCATGAAGCTAAATAGCTAATAACAACCAACAAGCTGGTATGTTGGCTCAGCAATTTGCTGTCATAAAGCTGGTATGCTAGCTCAGCGATGTGCTATTGTAAACTGGTATGTTGGATAAGGAGCCTATCTTGCACATGAGTGTTTGCATATATGGCTCTCTCTCTCTCTCTCTCTTTTTTTTTTTTTTTTTTTTTTTTGCCAAAGGATATTTTTTATAAGGTGCCGAAGGATTCATGCAAGTTTAAAAGCATGTAAAACTCCCAAGTCTTGATAACTTTTAATAGCATCCTAGTTCTTATTTGGTGAAATCCTTCTCTTGACATCTAGCTGCAGTCTTTCTATAGTAAGCAGAAATAACAGCAGAAGTGAAGGACGTACTGTACCTTCAAAGCATGTAATACTGCAGCATCGTCATTCCTGCCCCCTCTGTTTTTCTTTAAATGAATCAACAGCCTGGCTCTGACATATAGATCATCAGACCTTTCAGAAAATAAATGCTATATTAACCTTCATAATATTTGAGCCAACATAACTGAGTTAGTTGTGTACCTTGCTATAATTAATGGTAAGGTCTGATAGAGTTTAATACCTACTTACTAGGATTATGCTACTACTATTTCAGGTTCATCTGTGACATTGTTTGAATGCCAATATGGATGGCAGTTCAACCTTTTTTGAAAAATTTTTAGTTCTTGTAGTAGCAACATGCAGCTTGTTTTCTAGGCTGTTAATATGTTTCTCATTTTTCTTTGAACACGCGTTTTTTAATGTAATTGAACATGTGTTATTTTATATATAAATAAGGGTCATCCTGTTAACAGTCCAGTCTTTGTTTCTAACTGTCCACCTCCATTCTCCAAATGTTAAATATGCGAAGCAGCTATTTGCATAGCAGAAGAAACCGGAAGTTGCCAAATCAAATGGTATTATATTCTCAATTTGGTGTGTATACAACACTTTCATTCAGGATGTTGTCATATCTTCTAAAATATTTTTTGGTTGAAATATATTATTCTTCATGACTAGGCATATGACTTTTTCCATCAAGCATTTTGGTCTTCTATGTTCTATCCGTCTAAATGGCTGATGGCACTAAGATATAATCTCACCTGTAAAGAACGTGGAATATTGATTATAATTTTTTTTTTTTAATCTCACTCTTCTGAACTGAATTTTCACGTGTATAGTCTAAAAAGACTTGTGAGACATCAAAGTTTAGTGTTTAAAATCAAGCTACTGTATAAATATGATATGGCTATTTCCGGATCCCTTGTAGGGATTCCACTAGTTTAAATTATGATATAGACAACTTACCACAAGCTTCATTTTTCCTTTTTTGCCAATTGTGATGATTTATTTGCATTATTTTCGGCTGTTACCATTTCCATTCAGGTAGAGATTCGATTACTGATTTACTGTCCACATGGCCCATCTTGTAGCAGCTTTCTGTACATATAAAGAGCATCGCCAATTGTCATTTTTATTTCTGAATATCTAGCTTATGCCAACACCATATACACAGAATAGGCGAAGTTACACATTACCAACTCATGACATAATACATTTCTCACATACACAAATAAGCAAAGTAGTGGTTTTCTCAGATTTTAAATACTGATGCGGTCAATGTGATTGAATGCAGGAGGAACTTGAAGAGCTTGAGAAAGCGGATAAGGTGTCATCTGCATTGCAAGAGTACGTGTATCCTGCAGAAGAAATGTGATTAATTCCATTATTTTGCTATGGTGCTTATGGTCTGAAGGCAATTTTTATGTGGCTTGTTGGAGGAGATTGACTGTGTTATTTTTGTGGCCAGGTTTGTAATTGCAATGGAAAGGAAAGCTGACCCTCTACTTCCTGTGTAAGAGAAGCCAAAAAGTTACTTATGTTGCTTTTATCCAAAACATCTAACTGATATATTCACAATATTGCCTTCTTGTTTGTTTTCTGGTTCCCCCTGTTGTTGCAGATCTACTGGACCTGTGAATCAGTCCTGGGATAGGTGGTTTGAAGGACCGCAAGATCTGCGTAGATGCAAATGCTGGTTTTTGTGATCCTGGGCAATAATATCAAGAGAAACAATATGAGGCAATTGTTGCTACGATTCAAGTGTATATCGCATTTTGTCCCCCGCAGCATAACCAGTGTCCATTTGAGGTGAGGATTCTGAATGACATCCAAAGCTACGTGTAAGGTGTGAAGAACTCAAGGAATGGCCTGAGTGAGAACTGAAAACAGAACTCTAGAACTCAAGTGACAAAAACTTTGTCCTAACATGTTCTCTGTAGATTGAACTGAACTGTGTTGGTCGGCAATCAGTTTGTTTGGTCTTTGACCCCTACCCAAATGCCTAATTTTTTCTGTGATACTTGTACTATTAACTTTTTTCAAATTATTTGCCGTGTGAGCTTACGTAATCAGTACGATGGCAGCTGACTTTTGTTGTGACAAAGAACGTATATGTTGTCTGAATTACGATGGTTTGATGTAGACATACATGTGATGTTCACACGGTTTCCTACAAGCATAGGGGCCATCTCGTACTTACCCTAGGTCTGCCGGCAAATTCTGTTATTAGCCCTTGTTGGGATGGAATGCGTCTAATAAAAAGATGTAATCCTCACTTTTTTAAAAATCAAATGATTTAAATTTTAACTAAAATTATATGCACTAGCATTTATGATACAAAATGTATTATTAAATTAAATAATTAATTACTCTCTCCGTCCATAAATAGCTTATCTTCTTTGATTTTCAAAAAGCGTGTTTAACATTTCATCTTATTTAAAAATTTTATATATATTATAAAATAAGTAAATTATTATCAAAGTATCTCGAGTGATAAAATAAGTCATAACAAGATACATGATATTTACATAAAAGTTTTGAATAAGACGAATGGTCAAATATAGTTTTTAAAAATAAAAAAAAAAAAGTAATTTGTGGATGGAGAGAGTATACTAACTCCGTTTCAAATTATAGGCCGTTCAACTTTTTTTTGGCCCCTAGTTTGACCACTAGTCTTAGTAGAAAATTTGTGCAGAATATCACTTCTTTTTGTTGTTGCATGCTTTGTTAATAAAAGTGTGTTAAGAATAACTTGAATTTGGCTATGTTTATACACATTTTTTGAATAAGACAAGTGGTGAAACATGAGGTCAAAAAAGTCAAACTAATTATAATATGAACTGGAGGGAGTAAAATATATGTTCATAGTAAATCTAGTTAAAATAAAATATGTTAAATTAATTAATACTATTTACTATAGAGTTAATCAAACTACACAAATCTGAACAAAGGGAATAAATCCATCCCCAAGTTCCCAATCCACACGTGATCTTGATTGACTAGGCCTAAAAGAACAGTCCAAATAAGCACAGCCCAAGTAAATGGAGTAAGCAGAGTCGTTGGAACCATTGGGCTTGATTGGTTAGGCCTAAAAGAATAGCCCAAATAAGTACAGCCCAAGTAAAAAGCACCTTATCCTAAAACACGTAGCGCCGATGCCCCTAAACCACACGCGCTAGGCGAGACCGAGGTGGGGAAGAGGATGGCCATGGCGGCACCGAACGGTTGCCCCCCGCCGACCTCAAACGCCCGTCGTCCTCCTCTCCTCCCCTCCTCCGCCTCCATATCGGCCTTCATCGCCTCAGACCCTGCCCTCACGCTCCTCCACACGCGATGCGCGTCCATGTCACACCTGCGCCAGCTCCACGCGGCGCTCGTCAAGTCCGGCCTCGCCAAGGACCCCATCGCCGCCAGCCGCGCCGTCGCATTCTGCGCGGGGCCCGGGCGCGACGTCTCCTACGCGGAGCGCCTCGTGAGGCACCACCCGAGGCCCAACTCCTTCATGTGGAACACCGTGATCAGGGCGCTGTCCGACGGGGCCCGGCCGGAGGCCGCCGTGGCGCTGTTCGTCGACATGCTCGGCTCGCCCACGCCGCCCGAGCGCCGCACATTCCCGTCTCTCCTCGCGGCGTACGCGCGCGCTGGGGGCGCGCGCCGGCGACGGCGCGGCGCTCCACGGGATGGCGCTCAAGCTCGGGCTCGCCGGGGACGCGTACGTGCGCAACTCCACGATCGCCATGTACGCGTCGTGCGGCCGCGCGGACGAGGCGCTGTCGCTGTTCGCGCAGTGCCCGGAGTTCGACGCGGTGGCGTGTAACAGCGCGATCGTGGCGCTCGCGAGGGCCGGGCGCGTCGACGAGGCGCGCGCCGTGTTCGACGGCATGCCGGAGCGGACCGTCGCGACGTGGAGCGCCATGGTCAGCGCGTACGCGCGCGGCGCGAGGTGCGGCGAGGCGCTGGAGCTGTTCTCGGCGATGCAGGAGGGCGGCGTCGAGCCGAACGCAAACGTGCTCGTCAGCGTGCTGGGCTGCTGCGCCAGCCTCGGCGCGCTGGACCAGGGCGCGTGGGTGCACGCGTACATAGACCGCCACGGCTTCGCCATGAACGCGCTCGTGGTCACCGCGTTGGTGGACATGTACTGCAAGTGCGGCTCCCCTAGACGATGCCCGCCAGGTGTTCGAGGCCGCAATGTCGCAAGGCTTGGCCAAGCTATCGTCTTGGAACTCCATGATGCAGGGGCTGGCGGTGCACGGGAAATGGCAAGAAGCGATAGCCTTGTTCTCCGAGCTGAAATCCCACGGGCTGAGCCCCGACAACGTCACGTTCATCGCGGTCCTAACGGCCTACGGCCACTCCGGCATGCCCGACGAGGCTCGGGCCGCGTTCGCGTCCATGTCCGCCGAACACGGCGTGGAGCCGGGGATCGAGCACTACGGCTGCCTCGTGGACGCCCTCGCCCGCGCGGGGCGGCTCCGGGAGGCCGAGGACGCGATCCGGTCGATGCCGATGGCGCCGGACGCGGCCGTCTGGGGCGCGCTGCTCTCCGGGTGCCGGCTGCACGGCGACGCGGAGCTGGGTGCGCGCGCGGCGCGTGAGGCCGTGCGGTGCGACCCGCGCGACAGCGGCGCGTACGTGCTGGCGGCCAGCGTGCTGGCGCGTGGCGGGGACCCCGGCCGCAGCGCGGGCGTGAGGGGCCGGATGAGGGAGGCCGGCGTCGGCAAGGTCCCCGGATGTAGCATGATCGAGGTGAACGGCGTCGTGCACGAGTTCGTGAGCTAGGGTACCCAGCCAGCAGTGTAGTGTAGTGATGCACGATACTTTTGTGTCGTTGGCAAGCATTGCAAAATTTGTGGCAAAGGACTCAAATGCCCGAAGGCATTGCACAAGTGTATTTGTACAGAGTACATACAAGACACAAATAACTGAACTGCTTATAACTGAATTTGATCACCTTGGAGAACCAAGTATCTGAATAATAAAGAGTAGTTGTATGAAATGTCTGTCACTAAGACATTATTAGGTGATGAGGTGCTGTCTCCTCCACTTGATCTTTGTCTTCGTTTAACTGAAATTCAGGGGCGGCTCATGTACATGTAGTAGACCCGGGCTGCAAGTACTAACGGCAAACAAAAAAACGTACTAGGATTTTGCAACAGACAGAGATATCGATCGAGCCACATTCGGCCTAGAAGAAGGCTCACCTTCCTAGATTAGCAGACCGTCGTTGTTGTCCTTAAAGGCAGCAGAAGCTTGATCAAATCCATCCATTAGCAAACAAATGGCAATGGGCTCCACGGGTTCGGTCGTGCAGGCTAGGAGAATCCTACACTCAGATATTAGCACAGCTCCTGAGACGATTTGCACCACAGAAACGGCATGATTCTTGCTGTGCAGGGACCCGGACAGTGACAGCGTTTGTACATACTGCTACCGAGATATGTTTTCGAAGATTACTAGTAGATCTTAGCTGGCCCTCTTCTTCTTCTCCAAGGTCAGCTGCAGAGTTGCAGTGGAAGTGAGAGTGACTGCCCATTTGCTTGGTGATATAGACATGCGTGGGACAGTCCGGACCAGATTGGTGCTACGTCTTCTTCAAGGAAAGTGTTACAGTTCTCATGTCCTGCGTCAAAGATTCCGCGCAGATGGATGTGTTGCTGCTGCATTACTACCTTGATGATATGATATTTCAGTACTTCGTATACACATCTCAAGGACAAGTAGGCATTCCCAATACTTCAGTTGTACTGTACACCATTGTCTGTGTCCCTTGTCCAACAAATTTTGACGCCAAACAAAGTCTGCTCTTTGGTACCATCAGATATGTACGTGCAAATGCATCATCTCAACCGCCTGACTGTACTGAACAATAAGGTAAGCTGACAGGTTAGCCACCCTGATGAACCGCTAGATTGCACAAACAAAAGCAGCTCGGCAGAAGGGACAAAGTCTCTAGCTGCTTGTCCATTTGCAGACCTACCTGAACATAACAGCAATTGCAACTCTACTGCAACGCACCACCCTTCAAGGCTTGGACAACCATGAGTTAATCTTTAAATAACTTCCACCAGGTCAATTCGGTTCAATTACAATACCAATTATATGACAGCAAGTAACACCACCATCGCACGTCGGCATCGCTGTCAATTAAACAAACATCCTGATAGCGAGTGGGCGAATCTAAAGCTGGATTTTCCCTTGATTGGCAATCACTATCTGGTGAAACGGATGGCCAACAGGGGGGAGAGTAGTTTATGCTGAATCTGGAAATTCTTATACTGGATTGTCACCATCAGGGTACTAAACTACTATTATCTTCTCTACCCAGCCTGGGCCATGCACCATTCTCATCCGTTGGTTTTTCATTCAGTTTACAAAGGAGTATAAGTATATACCGTAAGAATATAATTCAGGTACTTAGCTGTGCTAGGTCTAGTGTTGTCGATAGCTACGTGATACATAATCCATAATTGTGTTGGGAAACTTGGGACCCCTGGTATATGATTATGACTACTAACCTGAATTTAAGCACTCAGATTTCTACACTGTTTCTGGAAGTAGTGTTTAGACAGGAATAAACATACATGAGGCTAAAAAAACATGAGGCTTGTAATAGAGCTATAGCCGGCAAGAGTCAGCGTCAACAAGGGCACGGAGAGCACTCTTAGTAATAATAATAATCGTGGCACATACAAACACAGCTCTTACGATTTCATCAGTCATTTGAACATTTTGTTTATATATATGCACCAGATCTTCCACTGGATTCAGAGAACGGATAAATAAATTATCATTTCATTTGTTGATCTTGCATATGCAATAGATCACACGAGAAAATAGAAATGGATAGTTAAAAAAACATACATGCCTGACACTGAAAAGATCTAACTCCCGAAATATTCTCCAAAGATTATTAGCACAAACAAAAAGCATTGTGTTCAGTTTACAGTAGCACATATGTGGCTGTCACCGTGCCGCCCCTTGACCTAGAAAACACGTAATAATGCAATCCTACTAATACATTAACCAATCAAGAAGGTGCAGGAACATTAAACTAGGAAAGCCAGCAACCCAACCTTTGGCTTTGCAGCAGCAGGGCAAATGATGGGGAGGATCTGTTCCTTTCTTGCTAGTGGCTTCTCGGGAATCTAATCATGGAATGGTTTCCTTTCATGGGCTTACATTTGTTTTTGTCACTTGGTCTCATGCATCATCTTCATATCTTATGAACATCTCACAGGGTTCGCCGGTAGATTTGAGATCGACGAATTTAATAAAGAAGTTGCACACTGGAAAAATGATTATTAGACATAGAAGTAAACACATGTGCTGAGTTAGAGAAACGAACTCGAGTAGACATCTTCCATGGTTCCACCATACATATTCCTGCCAGTTCTCATCTTGACATGTGGGGCAATAGGAAGAAGAATCGTGGGAGGCGGCAGCAATCATGCCTCTAAAATACTCGTAAGAAGATGCTCAGTTTTCTTAATTTTTATTAAAGAGTATCTCAGTACGTAGCTTCTAGTTCAACAGGGCTTGTTTGATGCTCATACATCCACCTCAACTCATATGTATTGGTGACGTTTAGTTCAAATTCTATATTAAGTTCCTGCAACACACATGAATTGAGATGAATACATGGCATGCATCCAAACAATACTGACAGCCACCAGATCCTAGATGTTGAAAAATGTTAGATAATATTCAATAATTATGACCTTGTTCAATATGATTTGTAAGTCAGATGTCAGTATCAATACTGATGGTTATTGACTCCAATTATGCATTGAGATGCCATTTATTGATTTTTTTAGTTCTTGTTTTTCCTTTATTAATTTGTATATGTCTACTGGTAGTACATTTAATAAGTGAATGGTGCATAACACAAAATCCCCTTGATAAAGAGATCGGATTCCTAAAACAAAAGAAAATGATGCATGGCACATGCATGATTTGGAGTAGATACTACTAGTAGTCAGTATTGTTTTCATGATATCTAAGTTATTATAGAAATTTTGTGAAACATATGTGTAGTCATTGTCTTTGACTTTTGAACTTGTCACTGAAAATTATCCCATAAAACCTATTGGTTAATTGAATAAAATATATATGAAGGAGTTGTATCTGGTACGCAACTGATTTTGTATGTAGCCCAGGGGTTAGACACCCTGAGCTATTTTAGCTAAGGTAGATGACTTCTCATCCAGTCTAAGAGAAAAGTCTAAGAGAAAACCCCGGAACTGGCTTGCAATATGTGAATATCCTAGAAGAACAATTAAAATAAAATATAAGTGCATAGTAAGATTGATGGAATCACCGTGGACACTAGCAGATCATCTGCCAATAAAAAAATAGTTAGATGTAGTAGATGCGAGCACCTATATATGTGAAGTTGGAGGTTAGAACTTAAGTATATATATAGGCTCTACACGCCTCTACCATATAAGGAGACTACTCGGATAATATACGCTCAGTTCAGATAAGTAGGAATAAACTGGTTATATATAGGCAAACTTTTTTCCTTGGTGCAGACCGATGCGTATGTATTGAAATTAACAAAAACACGTGAGTGTTTCATTCACTTAATTACAAATGATCCATTAGAGATATACCATGATCTGCCAAAGCTCTTATTCGATCCTACTTGGTCAATTCCGAAGTCCTTGCCACTATTTTGATGACCAACATCCTCCACAGATTCGATCCAAACCAAACTTGTTCTATTAGTTGATTATTTACTTTTTGTTCCAAAGGAATATGTATGTTTCACTCTTTGTAATGAAATTAATAATTAGTATATCCCCTAATAAATCTAAAATAATATGACCGAGATAACTTTAGTTGCACAAAAAGCTATACGTATATGCTTGTGAAATGCTAGCTGGAGTTGCTTGGAGCTGTCCATCCAGTTGTTCAAAAGCAGATTCCGATGGGCCAAAAGGAGGCATCAGGCATGCATGATGCAGGCATAATTTACTTCACTTTGAAGTCTCTCAAAGCACAGAAGATATACATGCACATTGGCCAACGCAGCGTTGATCCATATATATAGTAGCACTAGAGCCAGGACCTAGAAAATATCAAACTTGAAATTAAATTAAACCTGTCAAGATTCTTCGCCAGAAATATCGTCTCTCCCATCTGCTTGCTACGAACAAGATGTCCTGTGCCTATCGATATCAAAATTTTCTATGATAAATATATGTGTATCCATGTACATATATAATAAGAGAAGGGCATATATCCAAGAGCAAGTCAATGGGGCAAGGCGTCAAGGTAAAGTAGACTCCGTGCACTTCTCGATGATTGATTATAATGCTCGTGATGGAATTCATTTGCCTAAATTAAAGTTTTTTATTAAAAAACTCTTTGTGAGTAGCATGGGTTCATTTGTTTGCCATACATGCTTATAGTGGGGTTAGATGGACAAATAGATGAATACGATTATTCGATTGTTTAATTAGTCTCAGCTAGGGCGAGATCTTTTGGCTGTGTTTTGTCGTCGTCTCTGTGTGTGCCACTTTGCATGTCATGTTCATGGTTCAGGTTCGCCTTTCCCGGTAGTGCAACTGTTACAGCGCTGTTGTTTAAGACTTAAAGTTGCATGAAAGAGAACCTTCTTTGTTTTGAAAATTGAAAAAATAAAAGAAAAGGTCGCTGTATCCCTAGGATGATCGGCACAGGTGAAAAGCTTCGGCTTTCAGAGCATAATTTGGAAGGACATATATTTGCATATCCCTGAGAGTATTATTCCGATCCACAGAAAATCTCTTTCTGGATCGAGGAGCTGTCGGTTAGAAAGAATATCTTCAACAAATAAAAAGTTTTCTCTCGGACAGTTTCTGTTTACACATTTTTTTTTTAAAAAAAAGGCTTCTCTTACACATTTACAGACTGAAACAACATGCTAAGCGTCCTCGTCTACAAATTAACTAACTCGGTGCCTTTTTCTTCTTTTCTACGGATTCTTCCTACTTCAGTCGAGCGTTTGGAAAATTATTTGCACCACTGAAAGGACTATTGGTGGTACGTACTAGATTGACCTCTTATTCACAGTGTTGGTGTGTGGGAAAAACATGTACGCACACATATTAGATTTCTCTAGAGTAACAAACCCTATGGAAAATCTCTATTTCACCAAGAACATATCCCCCAACAAGCTTCCTGAGCATTTTCTACTTATGCATTAGCCTACCATTTTTTTTTTTTAAAAAAAGTGCAGTCTCTGCAAAAATTTTGCACATAAGCTATCATTATTAAAATTGCACCCTCCGGCTGTTTCTTCAATCAAAAACTCTTAGAAAGCAAACTCAAGTAAAAGGAAAGATTGTGGAAAAAAGGAGAAATTTCTGAGAAGTGGAGGCTGCATTGCATGATTGGTTGGCAGGTGGTCGGAACATGCGTAATACACGGCCGGTAGATAAGTGGGGATGCATAAGGGCATGTAGAGCCCACAGACAAGGGGTTGTCTATAAGAACCTCGAATCTGACATGCAGATAACTAAAAAGACAGGTCGTACAACCCACAGACAGCGGGTCGTCTGCAAGCTGATTAATGCTTTACATGTAACCAAAATCAATCATGAATACCATTTTGTATACCATTATGTGGCTATTTCATAGATAATGGGTCACAACTACATTCAAACAAATAGCCTCCCTGACATTCTTTTTCATCGGAAGATTCAGTTAGTGAAACTGAAACTGAACAAACAACAATTACTGAGCATCCTAGTGAACTAAAAAATAGTGGGCAATCTCTCCTCTGAAGAGAACTGAGGGTGGCAATCTTAATTTCTCACAGGTCTCTAGCAAAGGTTCACACATCTCATATATGAAGCAACTAAAAAATCATGGCAATCTATCAAGGTGACACATTCAGACATATGACATATAATCAGCAATTCTGAAATTGATCGATACAACCTTATTGAAGGAAACCAATCTTGTAAAAACCATCAATTCAACAGCAGATAGAAACTCTGATGGACCTGCTATATATCACTTAAACGTATCAAGGTTAACCTCTTGGAGTAGCTACAGCATTAGTACGAAAGCAGATACGAATCAGAGCTCATGTGCAATGATTGGGGATGAATCGCTCAAGCGAGATCCACCATGGAGGAAGCCCGCTGCTGCCGCGCTGCAGCCGGCCGGCCATTAGTGCACCTAAACTACAATCCGCAGCAACAGCACGGAGGACACCAGCAGCTCGGCTTCCTCCATGGACGGCTTGCGCAGCGGCGCCGTGGGTGAGAGCCCTGTGGTTGGTGTGGACGTCGGCTCGTTCAAGGCTGCCGCGGTGCCGGTGCTGCGCCTCGGTGGGGTCCGGGTCGGGGGCAGTGCCGCTGCTCACCACTACAGTTCACTTTGGCCGATAGAGCAGGAACGAACAACAGAATCGAGCACATCGGTCACCGGTGACTTATCCTCCTACATGGATGGCGGTGGACAGGCGGCGGCTGAGGTGCTGTGGAGGAAGGAAACTTGCCGCTGCCGTGCTACCGCGTGCGGGTTGGGGGCCTTGCCCTCCGCGCCTGGAACAATGGGATTTGGCACGCGGAGTACCGGATCCGGCAACATCGGCGACAACTCGCAGCGGCTGCTACAGCGCGAGACGGAGCGTCGATTTGGCCTTGAGCACGAGCCGATGCCGTCGTCTGGTGAGACGACGAGGTACCCCCGTTCCCAGCTTCTCACGGACCTTTTTGCAAAAATTACATCACACAGACGACTTCCATCGACGCGCTGTACATGCCCTAATACTACTATAAGCGTATAGGATCCTGATCCTGGGAAACACGTACGGTGCGCTCGGCTTGTTGTACGTACGTACCATGGACAGAAGAAGGCGGCAGTTCCCATTAATCGCCACCACTACCACTGGCTCACGATCACGAGGCGATTAGCCGTACCGTCGGTGCGTCGCTGGTACGGGCGCTGATGCGGGGCGGGACGATGGGAAGCCGCGGGAATAATAGACGACACGGCGTGTCGGCAACTCGGCATCCAGCTACTGGTTCGCCGCTGACTCTGCGTAGCCGCCCAATGCAATGCCAAGCTACTTTCCTCTACCCGAGGAATAATGGAAAGGAAACCTCCTGGCATGGGACTGGTAGCCCGGCTACCCGCTCGAACGAGGGCAGGCAGGCAGGCTCGGCGTGTTGGAGCTAAGCTAGGATGCCGGGGCAGGCAGCTGGTAGCCGTTGGTTGGCACCACAGATAATGATAGATGGATCCAACGCAACCCGTCCGTCCAATCACGACGGCGGAAGTCATCAGTCATCACGTAGTACTCGTACTACACGCGCATCGATCAGCCTATGCGCGTCGTCAGCGCCGGTGGCCGCGCGGCACGGCACGGCACGATGGAACCATCTCCAGGCCGCCGTCCGCTGGCATGCACATCGCCCCCCGGCCCGTGTGTGGGCTAGCTGTGCTGCTGCGCGGCCTGCGCGTGCTCCGGCGGGCTCGATCGATCGTTCGCTGCACCTGCACCTGCACCTGCACCTGCGCCTGCGCGTAAATCAACCCTGGCCAGTCAAAATGAGCAAGTCTATCATCAGTGACATCTCCTCCTCACTCAATTCAACCCAAGTCGTTTTCACTTTTTGCCAAGAGAAACGACGACCCAAGTCGTTTTCGATCGACAAATAATTAAGTAGTAAACTGCAAATACGTCTCCGCCGTGCGTTCGAGTTGATTACAAGCTAGTACCAGCAGATTCATCACGGGGTATAGCTAGCGCGCGGCCTACTGGCGGAAGCGGCAGTGGCTGCCGTGCTAATAATTTTCATGAAATTTTAGCTAAAATTTGAAAAAAATGAATAAAACGGAATTGAAATTACCGATACATATACTTACCTATAGAAATAAAAATTGTTGATTTTCGGTGAGAATCGTCGAAAATTCTAAACCCTTATATACTATGGCCCCTTTGGTAGAGCTCCCGGGGGACAGCCTTCGGGAGCTGTTTTTCGCTCCCACAACTAAGCGGGTTCACAAAGCAATCAGCTCCACCGACGAATCTCATAAAAACGCGGCTGAGAGAGAGCTGTGAGAGATGGAGGAGCTGAAAAAAAAGTAGCTCTCACCGGCTCCTTCTCCCTTCCCATGTGGGATGGACGCCGCTGCCCCCGGATCCACGCGCTATGACTCCTCCTTCCTCCTAACGTGCGTAGCCGCCGACGGAGAAGAAGACCGGCGGTCGGGAACAACGAAGGGAGCCGGGGCGGCGTGAGAGGAGAGACAGCACGGGAAGCAAGACGGGAAGGGCGGAGCGGAGGAGGCAGAGCAACGCAGGGCCGCTAGGTGCCCGGGCACGAGCTCGCCAGGGCCACCGGGTGCAGGACCGCGAGCTTGACCGCCGTATCTCGCGTGTGTGCGCGCGGAGGCGAGAGGTTGGGGAATGGATAAGGAGAAAAAAGAAGAAAGAGGAGATGAATAATGGGCCATGGACTCGTGGGCTCACGGTGGACTTGCCAATAATGTAGATAACTAGCAGGGACCCCGTGCTGAAGCACGGGTGTGTTTTTTTTTAATGGATCTGTACTGTTTTTAAATGGACCCATACTGTTCCTAACGGATGTTTACTGTTTACTAACAGCTGTACACTGTTCATTGTGGGTTTACACTGTTTGATAACATGTATCTAACGGGTTTACTGTTCATAGCGGGTGGTTACTGTTCAAGGGACCAGTTACTGTTCGGGCAACAGTGTCGCGCCATTTACTGTTACCGGGACAGTGAAATGTGAGGGGAGCACGAAAGTTGGCGCTGCAGAGCTTTAATAGTATTGTATAGATAAGGTAAGAGAATAAAAGAAAAGAAAAAAGAAAAAGAAAAAAATAAGGGTATTATGGACTTTTTGCTCTTTTGCCTATCCGGAGAAGCTGTTTTGCCAAACTGCTTCAGCTCTCTGAACGAATCTGCTCCAAAGGTAGAGCTACAACTAAAGCTGTTTTAGTTGGAGCCGGAGCTCTACCAAACGGGCCCTATATCTGTATCATGAACTCTGAACCTGGAGCACGTCCACCTAGGTAGGAGGTATTACAAGGGTATGGAGTTCTGGACTACGAACAATAATATTTTCTGTGCCACTACTGAAAATTCCAATATATGAGATATGTAACCATCCCCGCGATTTTCAGAATACAGAGATGCGTATATACCTTGCCAATAAATTACCAGCCGAATCATATATATAATTTTCATGACCAGCTGGAAGTGAGGCCGAATACATATGCCGTTGATTTCCACCGGTTCCAGTCCAACAGCGACCGGGAAGGTCGTCAGCGAGGCAAGGTACAAGGCACCCGGCCGGCCCGGCTGAGCCGGCCGCCGCAAACGTCTTTGTATGAACAGCAAATGGACAGGGACGTTCGATTTTATGGAATTTGACTGAATGGAACCGGTGCACATGCACATGACATGTATGTGCAAGCAGCCGCAGCAGCCAGCAAGCATGAACGTTCCCAAGTAATGACTGTAAATCACCGGTCTTAGTCCAGTACCAGGTAGTTTGTCATGTGTGTATAATTGAGCATACATATGGTGGAATGGAGCTAAAAGGTTAATAATTATATAGTAGTCCTACAAGTGAACTGCAGATAAAGCGTCTCCATTTCCATCATGGAGGGAAAAAAAACACGTTGACAGGTTGTTTGGTTCCGGTCAAATTTTGCTATGTCAAAGATTTGGCATGTCAAAGTTAGATAAAAAGATTGGCATAAATTTAACAAACTAAATATGAGAGCTTGACAAATGTTAAAAGCAATAATAAAAAACTAACTTATTAAATCTTTATTTTGACAAATTTTAAGAACCAACCAACCAGCCAGAGTCGTAGTAAGCGTAACTAAAGTGAAGTCACTATCGTGACTTGACGAACAGTGCGCGTACCAGATTTTTTTATTTACAGTAGTGTTTTGTTTTAGAGCCGAGGCGAGAGGTTTTTTTTTATTTAATCTCGGCCACCCGTGCCCCTGTCGTGAATGTTCCTGTTGCCTCCGGCGACAGCAACGCCGCCGCGCGCGCGCGGGGTGACATCTGATGTACGCCGCCACCCTCACCCTGGAGCACGACGGGAGGCAGCCCCGCCGCCACACGCGGCCCGCTAGATTTTCCTCGAAAAAGCTGGGGAGGACGTGACGTCTTCCGCGGATATTTTGCGCGCCTCGCCACGCCAGCTTGCTTGCCTAGACCTGGCTGGAGTCGGATCGGAGACGGACGGAGAGAGACCGCAGGTCCGCAGCGGCAGCGGCTCCTTTCCGCGTCCGCCCGCCAGGCGACAGCTTGCCCGGACCTGGAGTCCCGAGTCCCGACGGCACCATCCAGGATCCAACCAACTGCAGCAACCTGCACATGCCGGGTTCTTCTGGGAATCGGATGCTGCGCCCTGCCGTGCTGGCTCTCCCGACCACCAAAGGGCGGGGTTAAAAAAGAAAGGCCGATACGTGTTCGACTGTTTCTACAGTGGTTGTGAAGGCCCTTTCCTTTTTTTCTTTTGTTCCGCTCTTTTCCCGCAGAAGATTCCATGCATCGGACACGTCCTACTACTGTAGTAGGCTCTGTACCTGATCAGAAACGCGCAGCAAACAGATCAGCTCCGCGGGGCCGCGCTGTGCTGGAGAAGAAGAAAAATGTCAGGCCTTCTTCTCTTCACATGAAAGTTGCAACTTTTATGTAACTTTCATGCAATTTTCCCATCACATCAATTTCTACCCATATGTATAGAGCATTAAATGTTAGTAAAAAAATAACTAATTATACGGTTTAGTTGTAAATCACGTGGACGAATCTTTTGAGCCTAGTTGGGCCACGATTTGACAATATTTGCCAAATACAAACGAAAATGCTATAGTTATTCGAATGCAACTTTTTTCACCAACTGAACAAGGGCTCAGGTTCAACCGAGGCAACCGATCGATTTTCTTGTCAGTTTCTGAATAATTGTTCTCTGATTGCTGACATGCTTGAAGATACTCCCTCCGTCCCCAATTAATTGTCGCCGTGGGATGCGTGCCACAGGTTTGAAACGATTTGTAGAAAATACGTGTAATATTTATATCTCTAAATAATTTTGTTAAAAAACTAGACCCAAAGGTCTTTTCGATGATACTAATTATGATATTAATCAATGATATTTATTATTTATTAAAATTACCGGCATTTGTCTACCGGGAGGCGGCGACAGTTATTTAGGGACGGAGGGAGTATGCTTATCTCTACACAGTTCTACTTCAAGGATTTCCACTTACTATTGTGCATAGCACCGTTAAAAAAAAAACACAAGGGTCACAAAAAAATTTTCAACGTTACTCGTTACTACCTCCATCTAAAAAAGCTAATTTTTGACTTACAAATGCCGTATTTGACCATTCAGCTTATTTAAAAATTTTATACATACTATAATAAATAAATTATTACTAAACTGTCTCTAATGGTAAAAGAAATCATAATAAGATAAACGATATTTATATAAAAATTTTGAATAAAATGAATAGTCAAATATAATTTCTAAAAAATTTTACAATTACACTTTTTTTAGACGGAGGGAGTACCTTTTTTTAAAAAAATGTAGCTTATTTTATTTATTTGTCTTCATTTAAACTTGTCTAAGTTTAACCAAATTTATAGGAAAAAATGCTTCAACATGTACAGTATTATGTTGGCTTCATTACATTCACCGTAACATATGTCTTGGTAATGTATTTATTTGGTACTAAAATATTTTCCTATAAACTTTATTAAAGTTAAAAGATCTTACTTAATTAAAGGATACAGTAATAAATTAAATCGAACTAACAATGGTGTGGTACTAGGTATTAACTCACCAGTTGTTACTATGAATTGGACTAGCAAATGTGTCCATACTTAATAGTAGAACACACACCTTGTTGTGTGCTCACTTGAACAACTCTGTACCATCGATAGACACACAAATGCGTGGGGTTTAGCTTGTATGAGTACGGGTTCGTATCAAATTCAGATTACGAGAAATACAAGGACACTTTATTAAAAAAATAAATAAATAAAAAATGAACACAATATCACCTTGCCTTTTAATCTTAAAATGCGATCATAACTACTCGTACTATAAATACAAAATGCCAGTGACAGCAACTAGACCCCATACACGAACACAAACACCGTACAAGACTCAACCACTCCCCCCCTTTTATATACCTTGGCACCACCAGGCCAGCCCCTGGAAACCACCAGAGCCAAAGGAGAGGCGGTTTGCCCTGCTGCCCGTCGCCTTGGTGCCGCGCGCGCCATGGCCGGCACCAAGAGCAAGTCGTCGTCCCCCAAGGCCGGCTCGCCGCTCCTCGGCAAGTACGAGCTCGGCCACCTCCTCGGCCGTGGCAACTTCGCCAAGGTGTACCACGCGCGCTGCCTCGCCGGGGGCGACCCCGTGGCCGTGAAGGTGCTCGACAAGCCCGAGCTGGCGGCCACGGGCATGGCGGCGCGGCTCCTGCGCGAGGTCTCCGCCATGCGCCGCCTCAGCCACCCCAACGTGCTCCGCCTCCACGAGGTGCTCGCCACGCGGTCCAAGGTGTACCTGGTGATGGAGCTGGCCCCGGGCGGGGACCTCCTCTCCCGCCTCGCCTCCCTGCCGTCGCGCAGGCTCCCCGAGCACGCGGCGCGGCGCGTGTTCCTGCAGCTGGCGTCGGCGCTCATCTACAGCCACGCGCGCGGCGTGTTCCACCGCGACATGAAGCCGCAGAACGTGCTCCTGGACGCCGACGGCAACCTCAAGGTGTCCGACTTCGGGCTGGCGGCGCTCCCGGACTCGCTCCGCGACGACGGGCGCCTGCACACGGCGGCGGCACCCCGGCGTTCGCGGCGCCCGAGGTGCTCCGCCGCAAGGCCTACGACGGCGCCAAGGCCGACGCGTGGTCCTGCGGCGTCATCCTCTTCGTGCTCCTCGCGGGCCACCTCCCCTTCGACGACGCCAACATCGCCGACATGTGCCGCAGGGCGCACCGCCGGGAGTACACGGTGCCGCGGTGGGTGTCGCAGCCGGCGCGCCGCCTCGTGGCGCGCCTGCTGGACCCGAACCCGGCGACGCGCATGGCCGTGGCCGAGCTCGCGGGCCACCCCTGGTTCAAGCGCTCGCTCAGCGTGGACTCCCAGCTCGGGGGCCTCCTGGGCGGCCAGGCGGAGCGCGAGCTGGCGTTCCAGGCCCCGCCGGCGCTCAACGCCTTCGACATCATCTCCATGTCGTCCGGGCTCGACCTGTCGGGGCTGTTCGGCGAGAGCAGGCGCAGCCGCGAGAAGCGGTTCATGACCACGGCGTCGCCCGAGCAGACGGTGGAGCGGCTCGGCCAGGCTGGCGCCAGGCTCGGCTACTTCATGGTGGGGAAGAAGGGAGTGGAGCGCCTGCCGCTGGGCGGCCTGCAGTCGTCGGGTCTCGTGGCCATGTCCATGGAGATGGCGGAGGTGTCGCCGGAGCTGATGCTAGTGGAGCTGAGGCTGGAGGGCGGCGACGGCGACGAGGCCGAGGCGTTCGGGTGGGAGGAGCTACGGGTGGAGCTCGGGGACGTGGTGACAGCATGGCACGTGTGCGAAGAAGGTTGATTCGATCGCTTGCAAGAGGAAATTAATGCGATCGAGAACGAAGGATCAGAATCCTTTTGTATGTGTAGGAGGGAAATGTATGTATAAATAGTATCATGTACGTAAAATTAGTTGGTTATTAGGACGCACTCTAGTGTATGATGTTGGAGATTAACTAGCTAGATTGGTAGTTTCAATCCAATGTGTGATGTTTGGGATGGTTAGTTGTTGTCGACCGAATCAGTACGTACTAGATAGACCTTGTGCGATTTGTTCTTCAAGTATTGAAGCTACCAAGCTAGTGACAATTTCACGGCCTCAGAAGTCAGAATGAATTGCAGTTTTCCAAGAGCAGGCTTGCAGCTTTAGGAGTTGCACAAGAATTTTGCAACGATTTCAGAGGAAACAGTTGGACTATATTCCAGGACACTGGAGCGCAAGATTGTTTTTTTTATTAGGCGGTGGCAATAATAGCTATACCATCCACAGTAGGTATACATGTCAATGGCATTTACTTATGTTTGATGGGCTGACTAGAATCGTTAGATACAGTTCATCAGGTTAACCCAGACGCACCAGCAAGCTGCAAGCACCAAAATGAGATTCGCTTCAACCGACTGCAGCTTCTAGCAGCTTCAGCTATAGTTTCCTAGTCCAATCTCCAATCGAATGGAGCTCTCCAAACTTGACTGCACATTCCCATTGTTATGGACTCGTGGTCCTCCGTGACAGCGGCTGCCAAACCGCAGCGATGCCGTCCAAATGCTGCTGCACCCACCCAGCAGCTGCAGCTAGCTTTTTTTTAGGCAGAAACATACATACCCTCCTCCTCCTCCCATGATTTAGCTATCGAGTCAATTCTTTCTTGTCTATATGGAGGGGGTGGCAGGCAAGTCATTTACAGCCTACCATGCACTCCAGTCCATCCAGCTAAGGTTTAATTGAGGTCGTGCTGTCAATTCCATCTCACCTGCTTTATTTAATTTGCTGAAGAATATCATGCCATCCCAATTATTGGTTAACGAAGAACCATGGCGCGCAAAAAGGATGACAGATACGTCGACTATAACATAGTACAGTGAAAATTCATTGGTGCAGGTCGTAGTCGGTTTACAGGCAACGCACTCCAACGCCAGGGACTAATTGTCCTTGGCGTGCGTGATCAAATGGAAGGCGAATGGAGAATTTTAAACGAGGATCGATCACATCATCTTCAGTGACTTCTGGGCTCTCTCGCACAGCAACAAGCTCATGACGAGGATAAACATGTGTCAATGGAACTCCGTGGAAAACACACACACCAGACATCTAGCTAGTCCATTAAACAAGTCAAATGTCGATCCACACAAGGCACGCAGATCGTATATATCTCGTTCATCAGGCAGTTCAACTTTGCCGAATGCATATTATTAACGATTGAACTGTTAATTCAAGTAGCAGTATCGGCCGCGCCGGCAGGCAATTGCAAGTTGTGGCCTGCTATTAGGTAGCTATAGGGTAGCTTTTGGATGTGAGCTAGATGCCGACGAAAGAGAGATGGGTAAGAACCCGCGGAGGAGAAAAAAGGAGTGATGATCTTGACATGAACAGGGGGGAAGCGAACAAAATCGATCGGGCCATCTGGTGTATAGCAAAATGACAATGCAAGTAGCTTGTATCCTTGTGCTGGATAATTAATTACTTCTCATGAACAAGTTGAGCTCGGCATCTACAATCTCTTCCTTTCTGACGTCCTCATCAGCCTGAAAAGTGGTGAAAGTGAATTGAGGATGTATTGAGGGTTGTTTTGATTAGATGTCTAGCTCACTGGTTTGGCCATAGATTTAAGAGAAAGAAGCTCCGGTTTGAACTACATGTGCAAGAACAATATGGCGATCTTTTGGTCAGGCCATCTGTTCCACAATAAACCAGTTTTGAATTCAGAGACATCATGATAATTAACAGACCACAAAGGAAACAAGAGTTCTTATTCGCCTTGGATCTTACCATCTGTTCAGCCATGGCGTCAGCCTAACTGGTCCCCAGAAATACGATTAGCTAGTGTACTACACGCCGCCCTTGGTTAAGCTAGATAAACGGCGAGGCTAAGCATGCATGAATCTTCCTTCATATACGCACGAGGGCATGCTGCATGCATACTATTGGGAATGGAAGAATATTCCTGAAAGCTAATAAGCATGTGCCGGTCCTAGCTAGCCAAGAAGAAGGCTGGCCCGGAGAAGCCTCTCCAACTACATCCAAAACTGTGGATTGGGATCCCGTTTCTTACTGTCAACGCAAGCCATCCAAAACTGAAGATGAACGATACCTAACATCCCCTGCATTAGTGCAGAACTCTCTGTTGTCATCTTGCTGCCATCACGTACTGGATTAGTCTAATTGTGTCTAGGCATCTCACCTCCCATTGGACGTGAAGAAGAAAAAGGTTCTCCTCCTCCCCTGGAGCCAAGAAAAAACAAAGGGCAAAGGGTCAGGATCAAGCAAGTGGTCACAATCAGAGATGTACAGTTGTACATGCATGTTCTGGAATCTGATGATCAGTGGACTCACTCATCAAGTTGTGCGAATCAATCAGTCAAGGTGCCAAAAAGTAGCTACAAATGTACACGCTTCTTCATCTTATGTATCCCATTTGTGTGTGGGAGGAAAAAAAAAAAGAGGTAAATGACACACTTCTTCTAGCAAGTACAGACAGTATTATCTAAAAAAGCAATTGTCTGCTGTAGCACACACACGACGTAAAGGAAGCCTGAATGAAAAGTACGAAAGATACGCAGAGACAAAGCCCAAAGTTCAATTAGTCAGTCTAATCTCGAACCACCTTGTTTGGAGGATTACCGACTCATCTTGGCCCATGGGGCCTAGCTCATGTAATTCAACATGGGCCGGCTCAAACACACCCTGGGTCTCGTCGGCCCACTTTGCATCCAACGGCAACGGGCAACAGAAAAAACGGCACCGTGTTACACGAGTTGCCGGACAGGAGCCTGTCAGAAGGCGGAACAGCTCGTTCGTCCGTCACCATAGAACGCGCTATCCCATCTGGCTATCTCTTCTCTCTCACAAAAATATCCGCGTGACCCCGACCTCCCCCCTCCCACTCCCACTCCGGCCACCAGCAGCAGCAGCGGCAGCCATGGGGATAGCCGTGGTGGCTCCCGTTCCCGTCGCGGCGGCCTACTCATGCTCCTCCTCCTCCTCCTCCTCCCCTCGCCGCGCCGCGGAGGGCCGCCGCCGCGGCGGCGAGCCCGCGCGCACGTCGCGGCGGCCGGGATGTCCTCCAGGGCGTCCTCTTTCGTCGGGGGCGGGGAGGGCTCGCGGCGGTGGCCGCGTCGGTAGCCGCGCGGCCCAGGAGGGGGCGGGGTCCCGGGAGGCGGCGCGCTTGGGTGCAAGTGCCTCTTCGGGCTTGGTGTGCCG
The DNA here is from genome assembly GCA_015844335.1 of Chrysopogon serrulatus. Classification (NCBI taxonomy): domain Eukaryota; kingdom Viridiplantae; phylum Streptophyta; class Magnoliopsida; order Poales; family Poaceae; genus Chrysopogon; species Chrysopogon serrulatus. The sequence continues at coordinate 71,319 of JADLZL010002378.1, forward strand.
GAGCTCGCCGTCATCGCCGGCGTCGCGGCGCTCGTCTTCGGGCCCAAGCAGCTCCCCGAGATCGGCCGCAGCATCGGCAAGACCGTCAAGAGCTTCCAGCAGGTGAGGGCCGGAGCATGAATTGCAACTTGTGGGGATGATGCCGTGTGTCGTACTGACAATAGTCTGACTGGTAGTTGGTAGCTGGGGAAACTAGTGACCCCAATTTGCTCGAGATGCTAAAGCTTAGCTCTTCTTCTTCGTAGTGTCAGATTGGAGTGATGGGAATTTCCGCACCTCACTCTTTCTCAACTGCAATGGGAGGTAGAACATATCTTCCAATTTAGGACTACTACTAGTCAGATTTAGGTGATGTTTTGGACCATCAAAATGACGTGCAATTTGTTCTTGCTGTCGGAAGCATCATTTTAACCTGACTGGGGGGGTGTGGAGAGTAGTTGTTTGAGATGGAGCTGAAAGGGTGTTGCTTGTTCTTGTCTATTGGGGGTTGTATAATCTCTAAAAATTGCTGCAGATTATTATGTGCAGTTATTATTGTTAAGGTTTGCTATCTGTATTACTACAGTACATGTTCTGCAATCTTTAGGTGGTAGAGTGCTACCTATTGAAATTAAGCTGACTCTACATTTATAAACTGGTAGCTCCACCATGCTAAATCTTCGTTGCTTTTAAAATCAGGAACAAAGGGGTCTTTGGTCTAAAACTGAGGTCACCTGTGGTTTGTGATCTATGTTTTGGTTGTTGCTGTTTTGCATGCTGAGGCTTATTTAAGGTGAACTGCCCCCGCCATGCAGATTATGATCTATGTCTACTTGGTAGGAGATAAAGCATCAGAGAAGAAATTATTTTAAGGTGTACAAAAGGTGGTTTGTAAAAGTTGAAAAGTGTTTTCATTTTAGTTTAATTCAACTTATTTTAGGAGGGAGGGTGTGTGGAATTTAGTCTCTAGATAGATACTAGAGCTATGTCACCCACAGGCCACATTGTCACTAGTTTGATAATTTTATTACTTAGAAGAAATGCCCGCTTCTGTTTGGCCTCACTTGTCCAGGAATTTGATGTGACTAATCCGCCTTAGCATGCACCATTACACTTATTGAAAGCTGGCTGGGTTGCACACTTTGCGCTCTGTTTTCTGATGACAATCTACTGATCAAGTTTTCTGATCAGATTATTATATACTTTTCCATTTAGTAAAATTGTTCAGTGATCCATCTAACTTCTCTCTCAGGCGGCTAAGGAGTTTGAATCTGAACTGAAGAAAGAGCCTGGGGAAGGCGACGATCAGCCACCACCTGCAACCTCCACGGCTGTAAGTGACGGGGAGGAGAAGAAGGGGCTTCAGGCATCAAGTAGCAAGGAGAGCACGTGAGGATCGATCAAGAGTTGCGAGTTAGTGTTGTTTATGTAAACTGTATTCTGGGCATCAAATTCCTGTCCTATTTTGACCACCTCGCGGTTTCAGGCCATTGTAGCGATAATTGTTTGTAGTTTGTACCGCGGGAATAATTATAACACCTTGCTGCGTTCAGTTATGCGGCTGTCTTTTTTTCCCCCTTTCTCGAACAACAAAGGAGAGCTATGTGCTTACGTGTCATTTCCTTAAGAGAAAAGTTACAGGTGTCTCTAATTATCTAGGTTGAGCGACCCAGTAAGGTGCTTAATGCAATGTGGAGGCCCAGTAGCACAGGGCATCCTCATTGGCAACTCAATGTAATTTTGCACTTCTAAATTAAGCTTAGCAACTAGGATGATTAGAGTACTGAGGCCTTTGTGTTCTTTTCTAGGAATACCTTCTGCAAGCAACTAGGAGGATTAGCGTATTGACGCCTTTGTGCTCTTCACTAGGAATACCTTTTGTAGTGCAACACCACCAAGCTGGAGAAACGAATACTATTAGCCAGTAGGTCCAGCCTCTGCAAAATTAAAGCCTAAACTTGCTGAGCAAACACAAAAGAAATGAGGACGTGCTGCTGCCTCTGCCTCATCGAAGCTGTTGTCTTGAGCATTATTCATTATTTCAATCGTCAGTTACTTGCAGCTAATCCTGGTTATTCCAGACAAGCAGCATGGCGTGAGCTGAAATACTGAAAAGTGAAAACAAGCCTCCTCTCTCAATCCTAAAAAGTGCATTTCTAGATCTGATCCAAACCAAACTATTTTAAGTTTGATTAATTATATAAAAAATAAATTAAAATTTATGATTTCAAATAAATACACTGTGAAATTATATTCCATTTCTAAAAAATAGTCAAATTCAGGATGGTTTGGTACTTTGGTGACAGAAATTAGCGCACTGCAGACTGAAGCTGTGGTACGAGTACGAGGCCCGCAACCACAACGGCCGCTCGTGGACCCCACTCGTCAGTGACCGCCGTGGCAGGTTCTTGGTGAAAAAGGACGGAACACGGCCGCCCTCCGAAATAAGCTCGCAACGCCCCGAGACAGCCGGAGAAATATCCCCATGGCTATCCTCGCCGTCGCCTCTGCGCTCAAAACCCTAAACCCTAGCCCGGCGGACCACAGCCGCAGCCGCCTCTCCTCCTCCCACCTCCGCCTTCCGCTACCGGTGCCACGATGGCGCCGCCTGCGGTGCTCGGCGCAGTACGGTGAGGCGGCGGCGGCGGCGGCGCCCGCGTCGGCAACGACGACGCCGCGGCCGGTGGAAATACCCTGGAGCAAGGACCTCTGCAACTCGGTGCGGCTCATTGGGACTGTGGGCACCGATGTCGAGCTGCGGCAGCTGCCCAGCGGCTCCGCTGTTGCGAGGGGTCGCCTCGCCGTATGGAAGTCGGCCACCGAGACCACATGGTATTCCTGATTTAATTGGTGCTACGCAATGCTAATTCTTATTCATTTCTAGCGTCGTCTATTTATGTCTCCATTTTTGGGGGCCGGCAGCTGCTCGACTATCTGTCGCTTGTCGGTCACTCGTAGTAGGCTTGTAGCTTTGTGGGTGTGGGGGCATGCGTGGATTTTGGAGAGGTCGGCAAAGGCACTCGGTAATATGTTGGCTAGAGCAGTTTGTGCGATTGGTGGATTGTAGTAACTAGAAAGGTGATTGTTGAGATTGAGACCATGGATGGAGTTTTGTTTACGGACAGTGTAGTTGTGCCAAAGTGTTTTGCTGCTTATACAGAGAGGTCAAAAAATGCTACTGAAATTGTGTAACACTTATTTATTTCAATTGAGTTACACCCTTAGTTAAACTAGAAGGATGTCCCGCATTGAAATATACTACTTAGATTTACTTATATTATATGGATGAATAAATATTGTAATACATGTTAGTGGATGAATTTTAGCACTCTGATGTGGACAGCTAAATATATGTTACTAGTAGGATGCCCCGCGCGTTGCTGCGGGTATGGAGTAGAATTGTAAGGAGTTTATAATGGTCGAAACTATGAATGAATTAATAGATACATATATATGGATGTAGTAGGTCAATTGCGGAGGTTGTATCCATTGACATACACAGTATAGATTATTTGAACTGGGCATCACCCAAATCTCATCTACCCGAACCCCCACCCCTACTATATCTAAGGGTCACCCCTCCCAAAATTCTAGGAGTTTTCCTTCATAAAATTATGCATATTTCGGAGGATCACATGTAATCCATGTGATACGCAGTTTTGTTTACAAACGGGTTTTTGCTTAGAAACGGTTTAAATTTTTGCAAAAAAAAAAGTTATCGAATATATCCATGTGGGGTCTTGTTTTGAAGAGTTTATTGTGAGGAACACCATGGTGCAATTGGATTGTAATTACGATACTTGGTTTAGGTGCTAGAATTTTTTTCTATTTCAAAAAAATAGCTAGTGGGAGATAAATGAGACTAAGTGAGGGTAACTCATTTGATGACATCATCATACATTACTTTTTGGAAATCCTAATTTTTGATTGGATGGAACCCCTTAGTGGGTCTTTGCATTATAGGAGTATAGGATTAAATGATGTGGTTTGCTATTGTGAATAGCTTGAATGAAGACAAAATTGCATCTGTTAGTAGGATGTGCTAGTGGATGCTGATATGAACACTACAAGGCATAATTGCATGGCGAGTAGAATGCTAGTGGGGATTGAAAATATAAGATGTATAGATATAGATAGGGACTCGATTTATGAGCAGTGAATATTGATCATTATATTCCCTTTAGAATATTGATAAGTGTTTAATTGGGTCACTGTAATATAGGGTAACTCTACAGTTCTGGGATGATCTGGCTATTGTGGCCTCTGAGCATGTTAAGAAGGGTGACCGGATATTTGTTTCTGGGCGGCTTGTGTCAGATACTGTTGATGAAGGGCCTGAGAAGCGACACGTTTACTACAAGGTATCATCTTTGCTAGGTTGCATTACATGCTCATTTTCATTATCCCTCTTCTGTGATTATGATGGATTAATGGGTACACTCTTTTCTCAGCTTGCAGTTCAACAGTTGAATTTCATTGAGTCCCAGCCAGTTCAATTATATGAACCAGAGGCAGGCCAGGATGCCCCAGGTATGGATCTCAGTTAGGCTGTGAAGCCATCTCAGTTAGGCTTTTAAGCTTTTTGTTTTATCATAAGATTGTTGCACTTTCCATTCTTGTCTGCCTACATTCCTGTGAGATATAGTTGTTTGTGAATTGTGATGACATGTTCCACTTTTTTAAATTAGAGAGTTGTTTGGACTGCTGCCAACTATTCTGTTACAATCTGGTTCATTGTCAACCTTTGTTTTTAGATTTGCCAACTCCTTGATTGCTTGTGTTTGATTTGTATTTAATATGTACTCCCTCCGTTCTAAAAGATTTGTCGCTTTGGTTTTTCGTGCCACAAGTTTGATTCGATTTATAGAAGAAACATACAGAATTTATATTTCTAAATAAATCTATTAAAAAAACTAGATTCAAAGATTTTTCCAATGATATTAATTATAATACTAATTGTTTAATATTTATAAAAAAATTGCCGACAGTTGTTTCTCGGGAAGCAAAAGTGACAGATATTCTGGAACTAAGGAAGTATGTGCTAAGGAGTATCTATTAATTAACAATGGACTCCTAATTGCATGCATGGTTAATTAGTTTTAAGCTTAAAGTAATGAATTATAGCTTATGCAAGTTTGTAGACTGGCACATATCACTTGCATCCACTGTGTGTATATGCAAAAAAGTATGTAATGGCCCTAGTTAGCTGTAACTGCTAGCAGTACAAGGTGGGTTGGCTTGCAAGCTTCAAGGTGAAATCGACAGCCCCCTGTAGTACAAGAGAGGGGGAGGGAGGGAGGGAGGGCATGAACCAGCATGCCCCTTATAATTTCTGTTTTGTGTTCAAGACTTCAAGTCTATCAATCCTCAACATGCAAACAACCTTTTTGCCTGGCTGTTGATTATTGCTTTTTAAGTTGTATATCCAGAGTTCACTAAAATTTCTTTTTTAATATCGTGGCTACTAATTTTCCTGTAATATATAATTTGATATGCTGTTAACCTTGCCACTATGCCCCCCTTGTATATGTGAAAATAAACAGTGCTCATGGTAGACCCCATTAGACAGCAATGTTTGCCAAAGTTCCAAATTTAATTTTCTGGGCATATTCTACAGTGTAGGTAGTTGCCTCTAGAAGGCTGCAGAAGAGACTGCTATATGTGTATTGATAAGCTTATCCTATTTATAGTTATATGATGTGATAGAAATCTCTTTGACAATGAACCTTCTTTCTAGAATAGCAATATTCAAGTAATCTTCCTGGCATCATTCTTGAGTACTCTTGCAGAAGCAGTTGGTTGATTTAGCTGACTTTCTTCAGTTCATGGAATGTTTTATTGGCCAATGATGCACATAACTTGGTTAGGTAGCTGTTTATTGATGTAAACCAAAATTCGTAAAATGTAAGAAAGTAACTCTCCTTTTTTGTTGAATCAAAGGTGGAAAGCGTGCTGATTATTTTAGCTCTACCTCTAGTTCAAGAAAGGATAAGAATAGGGATAATATTTCTTCTTCTTCACGATCAACTGAAGAGTTGTGGCAGGCTTTCTTTGCTAATCCTGTTGACTGGTGGGATAACAGGACAAATAAGGTTAGACTGGAATCATTTATCATTTAAAGTTATAATAACCACTTGTCATTTGACACAGTAACAGTTATCGTGTGTGTGAACTTCCTTCCTTCCTTTTGAGCGTAAGCTAATTTGCAAGTGGAAAAAAATATAGAGAACACCTGAAAACTCTAGACTAAAGTAAAGTAGTTCAAATATTTACGGAAGGAGATGGAAGATGGTCAGTAGAGTGGCTGAACATTGAAACAGAAATAGTAAACAGCCAAATGCGGTTACAACACATGAAAACTCTAGATTAAAGTAAAGGAGTTCAAATATTTACGGAAGGAGATGGAAGATGGTCAGTAGAGTGGCTGAACATTGAAACAGAAATAGTAAACAGCCAAATGTGGTTACAAAAGATATCGTATTTTTTTCTTGTAGCGAGTTAACGCTTAAGTTCTGCACTCAAATTTGAGACTAGTGTACTATTGTAGAAGGGTTCTACATTTTGTATGCTGAAGACTGAAGTTATCTTCTGACTTTTGAACCTACCATTATTTCTTTCCACATTAACCAGAAGAGTCTGCACTAAAGTTTCTGATTTAGAACAGTGGAAATAAAATATCTAAGTCACAGCTTAATCAACATTAGGATACATGATGCAATAAAATATTCAGTTTCTGATTTTGAGTGGCTGTACTACTTCTTGAGTCATGCAATTAAATCTTATGGTTTAATCCCATTGCTATATGCCATGCATAATTGAAAAAAATCACTCATCTTGACACATGATGCTTCTGTCTTAATGTATAGTGTGTGCCTTATGGAAATGGACTTGATATTTACATGGGTTTTCTTAAACATTTTGCTCTAATTCATGTACGCTAGATATGCTGTTATGTGTGAAGTTTTTAATAATGATAGAAAGTGACTAGTTTGGCGGTTTTAAACTGAATCATCTCCAGTAGAAGGTAGAAGCTACTTTAGCTCTGCTTCATAATACCTTTCAGAAGAATCTTATTGATGTCCTTGTTTGTTTACTTCAATAGTTTGTCTATCAATTTGTTTGGAAGAGGTCTGCTTGACATTTGGTTGACCTTAAATCATATGAACAGAAGAACCCGAGGTATCCAGACTTCAAGCATAAGAACACTGGTGAAGCACTATGGGTTGACGGGAGGAACAACCCCAACTGGGTTATATCTCAGCTGGCTGTTTTGGACTCCAGAATGAGTTCTCTGCAAGGCAATGTGAGAAAACCAGTCTCTTATATGTATGCTGATGAGTTCATGACAATGGACGGCACTCGGTAGTCTTTATGAAGGAGGAAGCTTTGGCTGGCAGTTATGGCGAGGTCATGCTGACTAGATTAGCTCATGCCCTTTGTCTCAGTTTTGTTGTACATATCTGAGCAGCTATGGAGGGTTGAGTGTTATGAGTTTCCGTGGTATTATTATTATTATGTACTTGGTATGAGCCTATAACAAACATAAACGAAGTGGGAGAAAGCCAAGCTTTTACTGACTATCGTAGATCTGTTAGTAGTGTTAGCTGGTTTCTGACATGGTTTTGAAGTTTTAACTGTGCTGTTACGGTGAATGGTTATGATGTGTAAAAAACGTGGGTTTTCTTATGTTCCAAGTTTTTATGTTTCTCCTTGGGAGGCATTAAAACATCACATTCTGCTGAGTTGGATTTGCAATATTTACATGTTCAAAAATATTTACAAACAGTCCGGTGCCATGTATGCGGAGGGGACTCCCAGACAGACAGGGAATTGAAACGCGATTTCCCATATATCCTTCAAGGGAGAAAGCTTTTTTTTTTTTTTTTCAATTGTTCAAAAACTCCGGATGATTTTAACATTTTCTAGCCTCCGCTATCCTTCCTTTGTGCAGCTGAACCCACCTGACAAATTAGTTCGTAGCTTAGTATACATAGTTGTTAGTCTTGTAGGGATAAATATTCGATGCAAGTCCTTCATTCGGTGCAATCCGCCTAGAAACACATACTTAGAGGTTTAATTTTAAATCGATATACATCTATCCGGATGATGTCTTTAGCTTTGTAATTGTTACTGACGATTTGTCAGTTGAGTAACGAATCAGCCAAGGTTTTTTTTTTTTTTTTTTTTTTTTTAAGGAGCAGATCTTTACCTAGAAGGAACCAGAGAGGCAGATACAGCCGGATCATATCTTTTGACGTATCGTGTTTAATTTTACACCCAAATCATTCACACCTTGTGAATCTCATTGTCATGGCATCACATACCAAAGGTGAATCACCAAGAAATGTTTACACTGATTTCTTTCCCATACACTGATACACTATCATGGACGGAAGGTACCCACCCCTCTTGCCTTGTCGGACGACGACGTGGTTTGAAGAATCTGCGCTGAAACATTTTCTATGCGTGCAGCAGATGGACCTGTTGTATCTCCAGGCGTCATGCACGCCAGCAACCATACAGACCGCAGCATCCCAGAAGGTAGACGAATAGAAGATACAGCTGCTGCAGCTAGACCTCCAAAACTAATTTATTTGCTGCATTTCAGGGCCGGATCGACAGGGAGGATATTGACTTGGGTATTTTATTTTTTTGCTTCTGATGAGTGGTGACGGGTAGCCGGATAAAGACCTGGCAACCAATCAGCCACAGATTAACTAGTTAGTTTCCTGATGCCAATGGATCGATGCTTCGGCGATGCAGCTCTCATGTGCGGCCACATGCTCGGTGTCCGCCGGTGCCTCGACCGGTGCATGTGTTAACAAATCGCAGGCAGGTCGTCGGCGTTGTGTCTGCGCTCTGTTTCCTTGACCCATCGATCTCGGTGATAACCTTTTTTTTCTCGTTTGACTGAGCTAGGTTATTGCTCACATTGGTTTAATTTTTGGATCTTGAGATCGGCCACCATCGTCAGACGATCTTAATCCCCGGGTTGCACATGGACATGCCACGCGCTGATTTGAATCTGATGAGCTTTTCGTTTCAAGTCAAACTGAATCGTTTATTTAGAACAAGTTGCCCTTTGTTTTGGCTGATGACATGACTTGCGGCGTGGTTAATGTCAACTGTTGTTAGGAATCAAAAGGAGACATTGCAGTTTTGCATTTTGGACAGGCTATATATATATATATATATATATATATATATATATATATATATATATATATATATATATATATATATAAAAGCTAGTTTGTTAGCCCTTCTGATCTCTTCTGTACGTATAATTTTCTTGTGTTGGAGTCAATCCAGTGGACAATATACATGGCATCAGAATACGGAAACGAAGGCACCAAAACGCTAAAACAAGTTGTGTAGCAATTAGCAAAGAAAGGAGTAAGGGAAAGCTCAAGATAGAACCAGCTCTTCAACAGCAAGTAATTAATAAAGGATCAACGATCAATATAACTGTATTGTTTCGTTTGTACACACACATGGAGAGTTAACTGAAACAACCTCAGCATGCATCTCCTTTGTGCTGCTAAAAGACCTAATCGTCTTACAGAATCAAAGCCGCACACATCCGTGTATGCGCTTTGATGCACCAAGCTCATCCTTTGGCTTGGGGACTTTCCAAACAGAAGAACAAAAATAATGAAAAGGAAAAAAAACAAGAAGGTCATGACGATGACATGTTGTCCGATCATCCGGCTGGTCCTCAGTTCAGATGGATCGATCTTGGTTCATTGCCTCGCTGATCCCAGGCCTGTGGCTTCAGATCTCTTCATGATCCTCAGCTTCTTGCAAGTGCTGGTGAACATCCTGCAAATTAATTAAAGAACACACGATCAGTAATCTTGTTCGTAACATAAAAAAATAACAGTCGATCAGAAGATGGAATGGAATACTACTTACTCGAACGGCACGTCTCCGACGAGCATAAGGTCGCCGTCCTTGTCCTCGTAGGTGACGGCGAATTCCGAGAGGTTGGCGCTGCCGCTGTTGGAGGAGACGAACATGGTCTCCAGGGCCTCCCGGAGCTCCCTGTAGCCCTTGTACATCCTCAGGTCCACCTTCCTCAGGTAAGGGGCGCCGTCCATGCTCACTTTGACGAAGGAGCCGCCGCTGGCTGCGGTGGTGGTGTTTGCGGCCGCTGCGGATGCTGCAGCCGTGCAGCTGGCCGGCGCCGCCTCCTCTTTGTTGGTGGCCTTGCTGATGCTGACCTGCTGCGGCTTGCTGCTCGCCTGCTGCTGGAAGCAGCTCTTCCGGTACGACCTCACCGGCGGCCAACCGACCACGGGCGCCCTGCAAGAGTTGACACGAGTAGCTAGCGTGTGAGAACCTGATCATGCAAAGCTGTTACGAGAGGCGGTTCTTCTGAACTCTTGGTTTGGGTGCTCTACTCACTTGGCTGCCGGGGGTGCTGCCTGAGCGTCACGCTTGTTGGCCTCCTCGGTGGCGGCGGCGTCCTCCACGGCATCGGTGGTGCCGCGCTTCTTGCCCCTAGGCGTCGACGGCGGCGTGGCCTTCACCTGGCTGCAGTCGTCGGCGGTGCCCGGCAGGCCAAGCCTCAGCTCGGTCGCCATGAGGTCTCCCACAACGGTTTCCATGTCGCAAGCACTTGTGAACACAGAGCACGACGTACTCTACTCCTCTTGCCGGCCGGCGAAGCTAGAGTAGTTCTCCTTCGTCTCCGGTTGCAGCTAGCTAGCTAGCTCGATCTCAGAGCTCTCTGGGCTAGGAGAATGAGATGGATGTGAATGTGATGATGAGCTGGTGTTGTGTGTTTGGCCTCGGTGCGCATGTTTTATAGGAGAGGTGTGGCCAGCCAGCCAGGCAGGCTGCCAGGGAGCGAGAGGCGACACAGACACATGCCGCATGCATTGCAGCGACGTCCTGGGCGTGGGCATGGCCGTGCTAGGCTGTGGTGCGAGGGTGACCGCGGGGGGGCAGCCACGAGCGGCCTGCCGGGTCGGCCGGCGACATGGATTCCTCGGTCGACGGGGTCACGGCGCGTCGGGGCCGTCGGATCCGGAGGCAGCCCATGTGGGGCGGCGGGGGCCCGCCAGCCGCTGGAGGGATCATATTCATATCTACAGAACAGAAGTATGTTTACACGCTGGGTGGCTTCCCTTTGGCCATGGACATAATCATGGATGGAATGCACATATATTATATCTAATCTAATTTCCTCCATTATTAGTTGGACCAAATGGGGTGGCTGGATACGCGGTTTTCCGGGTCCCGGGTTGATTTTTTCAATTCAGCGGAGAACATGGCGTGTTAACGGGTTGTCGCCGCTCGTGACGGGTTCGGGTTTGTAGAATTCATTCGGCGGTCCGATTTTACAACTAGATCACTGCTATTCGCTAATACATATATAGTTTGGTGCAATGTTCTGATGTATATGAGGTATGCTTATGGCCTATGGGTTTGCAACCTGGTGTTGAGCAACCCGATAACCCGGTTTCTGTAGGTGATATATGAACAATGGGATGATCAAGGAGAAATAGAAAAACCACTAGTGAGGAATGATTACTAGGATGCTATGATTAGAGATATTGGGAAGCATCTCTCGCCCATTATTATGAGCTGTTTCTTTCTTTCGGCCTGGTGGATGGCATGGAGTATTAACTAATACATACAGGTTGAAGATGGCTCATTTGTATCGCGGAATATAGGGGCACTGTCCGTTGCTTTTGGATGCATATATGCATCTCTTTCTCCTTTTCCCATATAACTTTGAGTAAATTGCACACAATGTCCGTCATTGCACGTCACCCTGTTCATACTTACATTTCAAAGGTTAGACAGGGGATACATGAAGAAATTTTATTTTTCGCATGACTGGTCATCAGGAATTTTATTTTCACATGACCCAGGTTTTTTTTTTCTTTTTTTGATAACGGCATGAGTGAGGTTTCACAAGATAAAGGGGCTCTAACAAGATAAAGGGGCTCTATATACCACATGAGTAAACATTAAAGTGCAGGCCACCCGTGGTTCATAATTCTAATCCTCTCTCATCATCTACTTCACTTCCCAAGTTCTTTTTTTAACCACTAGATGAGATACTATTGTTCAGCAAATCTCTCTTGCTGTTGCTGTTGCATCTTTTTGGTTTGGTAAAGGTCCAACAAAGCCAAGTGGGAGTTGTTTGTTTAAAAAATCATCACACATGATGCATTGTTTGGCTGTGCTATTCCCTAAATAAAGTGCACTCCTGAGTTTGATCATGAGAACATGGTCCCCCTGTTTAAAGATTTGGCTCATAATTTAACACGGGTGTATCATGGTAGTCGGGACTAGTTGAATCAAAACTATACAAACCTTTTGGAAACCACACTTAGTGAGCAGTTCTAGAAAAGCAAAAGGTTAGTAGTGCTTTCGGTAACAAGCTTGTCTTGTACTACAACGTAGGTAAAATCATGCACTCCACAATTTACGGGATTGTTTCCAGTGCCTTCGTCTAGAGAAAGGTACGGTGTAGAAATTGGTTTTTTTTTTTGGCATCAGTTTGAAGGCACTAATCCCCTCTCACAGATAGATAAGCAACGACTAGGTTTGATTAATTGCTTGCTTGCTTGTATCTTGGAGCAAGTTTATTTGAATTGTAAATGTGTTTCCTACTAAGGCCCTATTTGGGGTAACTTGTGATGGAAAAACATCGTACCAACTGCGCCAAACGCCTTTCTTCACCCCACGATTTGCTCCCCTGGTTCATTTCAACATAAAAGAAGAAGCAACAGGCAACATGTTGTAGTGGGGGAAAATCCCACTAATTGTGCTGCGACCCAGTCCCTTACTGCCACCACCACGGTGTCTCCCTGTGCTCAGCCCTTTAGCGGTTGCGACATCTCCTCTAATGCGTTGTGCGTGCACAAGTGTGGGGGAGTGGGTCTAGGCGCCCAGGCCTGTCGGGCGAAACCAACGATGACACCATCTCTACCTTCGCCTTAGCCTACCTCCTGTTGCCCCTGCACGCCACTACCGTCTTTGTCATTGGGTTGTCGATATAGTGGGTAGTGCCATCCCTACTATTTGGCGCCCTCCGGATCTAGCAAACCTAGCAACATGCACCGCCTAGCAGCACGTCCACCACGGGGGGAGCATTTTCGAGCGGCCTATTCCATCGGCTAAGGAGAACAAGATGTGATGACCTCTAGGAAGAAATTTCGAAGCGGCCTATTCCGTCGGCTAAACCGACACGTCACCTTTACCTCCGCCCCATATGGTTCTTCATGGAAGTAGACCGCACGTCTATCACTTGCTCCTCGTGGAAGTAGATTGGCAAATGATATGCTTTTACCTACTTTACTTCTTTAGGAACGCACTTTGGTAAGAAAAGTACTCCCTTCGTCCCCAAAATAAGTATAATTCTCGATTTTCGAGAAGTTAAGTACTTTTAACTTTAACTCAATATATACACATCAAAATATTAATATTTATAGTACATAATTAACATCACTAAATAGACCATTGAATCTATTTTTGTAAGAAATTTATTTGGAGATATAATGTTGCTAATATTTTCTATAAAGCAGATTGAACTTAGGAAAGTTTATCCTAGCGACACTTTTTTTTGGGGCGAATGAGTAGTTTTGAATTGAACTGTGGACAATAAAGATGTATGAATGAAGCAAGGCCTGTAGAAACAATGGAATTAATTTGGTAATGTAGAAGGGCAATAGTTTGAGTATTTTTATAGTGATAGAGGTAGGTAATGTATATGCTGATTTAGTGGTTTAATCGAAGTTACTTTTTAATAATAATGACATATGTGGGTATTTGGAGAATTTTAGGAGTTACTTTAGATTATTATTTTTTTCATAATGGCGTGAACGGTTAAAACTAAGATTTAGATTAATTTTTATAATGACAAAGGTGATTAATTTAGACAAGAGCTAAATGCACTACAGATCCATTAACTTGTGAGCAAGTTTTAGTTAGGTCCATTAACTTGAAAGTGGCTTTTTAGGTCCATCAACTTGTGAGCAGGTTTCAGTTAGTTCCATCAACTTAGAAAGTGACTTTTTAGATCCATAAAATTTTTATAGCTTGCAAAAAAAAAAGACAAACATGTGGTATAGTTTAGATATATATTTTGGTGTTACTTTGAATTGTTTCAATAACGACAGCGGTAGGTGAAAAAAAACTGATCAATAAACCTAAAGATTATTGTTGTTAGTGATCATTAGAGTATAGCTTATTGATAGCCGAATGTTTTATAGGTTTTTAGGTTTACCTTTCTTCTAGCAATAGATATATGTCAACCTCCAAGGTGATCCTGTAAGCCCTAATATCCTGTCAGAACTGTGGCTAGAATTGCTCACATATATTGAGCGTCGTCGTTGGAGAGGAATACTTGTGTATAGGGACCGGAGCACGAAACGCAAGAGTGAAAATCTATACATGGATTGTAATTTGGCTTTATATATCAAGGACAGGAGGCAAAACATTTCCTTAAAACAAGCGGCAAAACAAGAGGTAACAAACGTACGGTCCAAAAACTAATCGTTGTTAACAACACTACTAGTACAAGTTAAACACATAGGTCCACCTATCTAGTAACTATACGCACCAAAGCCGGCCTATAGCTAATCTGAATCTGGCTTCGTTGTGTGTTTTTAAAGTGGCGCGAAGTTTAGATGATGCTCCTGAATGTCGACACATGCGCGGTGCTCCATAAGCGAAAAAGAATTGTTTTTGCAGCTCGCAAGGTCGTGTGTGTGCTATCCCATGCATGATATGCTCCGATCCTTTTGTCAGCATCAATCGATCCAAATGCAATCTATCGAAGCTAGCTATGATCAGTTTATTGGTGTTAACTGATCTAGCTGCTGCCTGCTGCATTGAAATGACAATCCTCTCTTCACCTAATTAACGCGCTAGATAGAAGAATCAAAGCTTTGATTCGCTGTCACATTGCTACTGTCCATGATTGGATGCATGCATCCATATAGATTGAAAGACCAAAGCTTCCCAGTACCATTTGACTGTTGGCAGATGCCTTCTGTTCCTGCAACCTCTTGCAGGCACAAGGCTAGCTGAATCGCCGTTGCAGGCAGGTTAACACTACTGATAATATAATTGGGCTGCTGCTCTCCTAAACTATGTGTGTGTTCAACTGTACATAACTGAACGTTTATATTAGTTAGTAGTACTATTCTCGAGCTAGCTGTGATGTGTACCTGTTGTTGATGTCTCCCCCGGCCAACTGAAAAGAAAATTCCTTGGATTCCAGGCGGCGGTCTGCTGCATCATACGCATGCATATGATTCTGACAGCTGCACCGACTAAAGTGTTGCAGAGCGATATAGCATAGTGCTGGCATTCTTCGATGCAGTGCAATTGGACTTGTTTGGCTCCATGTGTTGAATACTGCACTGCATCTGGGTTCGCACGACTAGATCAGAGCAAAGGTTCATGTTCAGCTTTGTTTTCTGTTTACAAAGATGCTATGTGTCGCAATGACCTCCCACATCAAGCATATTAACAAATCTATATCTGCCGGTGAGTGAACTGAACTGTTTACTACTACTATATTGAGTTCTTTCCTTTGGTACTATGTATATATATATATACACTATAATGAATCATATAGCCAGTTGTTCCCTTGTATTCGACTTCCTTCGGTCTCTATTGAATCTTGAATGTATGTTTCCGCATACGGTTTTCAGAAACCGGGTTCTCGACCATTGGACGTCTTCGGTCCCCACTACTAAAGTAGGCAACTAAACCTTAACTTTTCTCCTTGTTTTTGCCAATTGTAAGCTTCATTGACCATAGATTAAGTTTCTTTGACCACCAATTAAGTATCACTATATTATACACATCCCGTCAAAAGATAAAAAGGATTACAATTATATCCTACAAGATGGCCGATGCTTTGTGACTAGCAAGAGAACATCACCGCCCCTACGCTGCCTAAAGCATAACATCAATTCGTTGGTACCGCAACCTCCAAATGTTATAACCTCTAAATGTTATTTTGTACTCTGGTCAATAAATAATTTTGAAATTTTACACAAGAAAAATAAGTTGTTGTTTGCTAATTATTTTTGCTTGTCTGGATTGCAGTTTTTTTTTTTTTCTGATTGGCGAGGTAGTAGCTTCCATCTCCGATTACCGACCGTAATTTTTGAGTCAAAAATGGTGACCCTGAAACTTTGAACACTGGCATGAATCAGGCAGAGTAGTGTGGATCTGTATCAAGTACAGAGGCATGCAATGTAATGTCCTTCCCCATGCCAGAATTGATCGATCGAAATCAAACTTCTTACTAAATAGTGTTTTTCATACAACAATTTCAAAGATCAGACTGTACAACTATAACTGTCGACAGATTCCGATCCAAACCCTCGTGGGATGGTTATGGGGGACAGGTGAAGACGAACACTGTCCATCGCCATCATCAGCCCACACATCTTAAGAGATGGGGTGTGGGCAATTGTACAACAGCAAGTGAGATGTCTGCAATCACAAAAACTGAGATGTAGACTCGTAGCGTAGCACCATGTATGTATGTCTGTAATCCTGTGAAGGAAGACGAATAGGGACAGCAAGATACATTCATTGTGTTAGCACTAAGCACAGCAAATCGATAGTGACCCGTAGGGAAGAATTAAGGCTGATAGATGTGGGCGGTGCATTGATAGCCATGCATGCTGCTTGAGACTATTATATAGATATATACTGTGGCTAAGATCATGAGCCGGAACAATGTGAATGTGTGCACGACTGTGTTATTAGCAACATAACTATTAGTAGCTAGATCATATGCGTGCTTAAGGTATTCCTAAGGTTGTTTAACTGTTTATTTCAGTAAACATTTTGGCAACTTTGTACTAGGTATAGTGTACTATGTTCAACACCAGTGATGAGAACATGACCTAGGGTACACTTTACTTTGCACTATGAGACATGCATGATTGCCAGGATCATACTCATAGAACATTTCTTTTATTGGGAATTGGATTGTGGATTCATGATCCTATAATATTTACAAAAAAAAGTAAAGAGATATGCACTCTATATAAAGTATATTCTTCGGTATATAAACCTACCCCCTTCGTCCCTAAAAAAGAGTCGCTATAGGAATCATGCTGGTCAAATAATTAAGTCTATTATAAAAGTATATTCAATGATCTAACTAATGATACTACTAATTAAGTACCATAAATATCAAAATTTTATTAAATATATTCTATCAAAGTTAAAAATTGTTGACTTTTTAGGAAGCAAGAATGAGTCTTTTTTGGGGACAGAGGGAATATACCAAAAAAAAAGATTTGAATTAGCTAATATATCAAGTGAACACATGTAGACACCAATTTCAGCTCCAATTTCAGCTTGAGGGTTTTGGTGATCGATGAACATATGAGCATTTGTGAGCTGTCACTATTACGTGTGTTTTGCGGTGGTTATATTCAAATTGAGTTAGTCATTTATCCACCACATGGTTTTCTTGCCCTGAGAATGTTATTGATGGATGAAAAGTGTGGATCAAAGAATATTTGTGAAGACTAAGGACACTGAAGGGTCTCATGCAACTTGGTGCTTAGACATTTGATGCAGAGTGTATTTGGGATTTATTTTTCCTGTGGTAGTTCCAAGACATGAAGCTTGATGTGGATTTCGAGTTCCACAGGATTTGGATATGCAAGGATTACACTCTCTCACCAATTCTGAGTCTAAGTGACTCCACTGGATATATTTTAAGCCAAGGATCTTTTACACAAGATGAAATGGAAGATATTGAACTTAAAATGAGCTCAAAATATATATGCTCCAGAGTGCACCAGATGAGATTGGTCATGTCCGGTGGATCATTCGGTACGGTGACACTACCATATATGCATCGTCTGTTTTTGACTTGGCCCTGTAGTAATGGATGCTCAAAATATATGTTGCGATTTCGTGACGCCTAGCGAGACATCCAGGAGGCTTTATCCTTGATTGTGTATCAGGTGACCAAACGCACTGTATGATCGGTGGTGATCGACTTGGTGACACCAATAGGCCGGTCATCTTTATCCAGTGATGTGTGCCTCGACTATGTCTTGAGTTGGCAAAGTCACTGGGTTGCACCTTATGCCAAGTGCAAGCACGCGCGAACGCTGTAGCTAGTGCTGGATCAAAGGATGCTAAACTAGAGACATGAGAGGAAGCAATCAAACAGGCAAAAGCGAGTAAAAAAGCTGTAGCAAAAGGCTGTCATGCATGCCCGAATGTGCATGCATGTGAGGATGCTCAAAATATACCCACACACGCGCACGTGAAGCGACAGTACGAGCGCATGCATGCACAGTCTTGTTGCTTTCCGGACGATGGCAACGCGCGTGCGTATGGCAGCCGAGCCTACTACTGCATACGTGGGATGACACGCTGGAGATTAGCGTTACTCCAAGGACCGTACGTACACAAAGATTGTGCAAGAACCAATTATGTATTTGATAGAGCGCCACAAAACAGCATTTTTTATGTCATGGCGATATTTATTTTAACAAGAGAGGAGAGTTGAATTTTATGATGATAAAATTTTGTTGGCTCGGTTTCCAACTTTAAATGAACCATGGAATAACTAAATAAATGTCTAACAAACATTAGAATGAAACTATGCCTTGAGTGTTTTATCTTTATTTCATTTCACGTTCTATATGATGCGGTAGTCTTAGAAACACTGCTACTACGGAACTCTCCACTGAGAGCAAATATAATAATAGTCTTATAGTCCATTTAGGACCTCTTTGGTATAGATTCGAGCGGCTCTGACTCCTTCTGACACGTTACTGTTGACGAACTGTATCTACACTATTCACTGAATCCATTTTTCTCTCTCCTCTATTTCCCTCTCACTGACACAGCCGGAGCAGTTGGAGCTGGATTTTCTAGCTTCTTTGGTTTCAGATCCTACATGCTACAGTTGCACTATAGTCAAAAATCCGGAGCATGCAAGAGCCCAGCCAAACGGGGCCTTAATCAACTTTTTTTGCTAATGTGAAAAAGAGAAGAGCTTGGCTCTTATGCAAACAAGAAGCTAGGTTTGAGAGCTATATGTAATGGTGGGACTAGATAGCAAGTGTACGTGAAGAGGGAAAAAAGAATATGAAACATGGAACCTATAATAAGAAGAAAACAAATTTGTTTATAAGTAAATAAAAAATAGTTTTATATAACGTAGCTTTCAAACTTGATTTATAGCTAATAAATTGATTTTATTATTGACCTTGCTCTGGGAATGGTCTGGCCTTATATGCCATTCCCAATCAGAGGTGCATGCTAAACAGCAATCGAGATCACGAGGAAGGCAGGACCTGCATGGATCGCCGTACGTACGTTATTGGTTGCGCGAGCCCGTGCTTGGTTGGTACGGGCGCATGCAAACAGGAACTCATGCAGTGCAGGACACGCGCGTGCGGCAACAACGTACATCAGCTCACTGGTGCACCGACACGACCCGACAATGCATTAGTCCCATGTAGGGGCCTGAGCTCCGTGCAAAACCCAAGCCTAAGTTGCTTTCAAGCTTTTTTTCACCGTTGGTCCCCCCTCTTTTTTCTCTCCGCTAGAGGTAGGAGGAAGTATGGATTCATGTCTCTAATAAGTTTTTTTAAGTAGATCGAGTTTTTTGAGAAGTTAGTGTCCCTCTATGATATTTTTTTTATTGTTGGAGATTTATCTCTGCCTCCTTGATGGCAGTGATGGGACAGAATGGATATTCGTTTTCTCCACAATGATTGTGTTTAAAGATGAAGGTGACAACTACGATATCAGCAATGTTTTTCGGCATGACGATAATGAGCCATGGGTTTTGAAACGGTGACATCAATTAGGTGGAGATGATGCCGTCAAAAAATAATATTTTCTGGTCTCTTCTACATTTTGTCATGGTTAGATTGGCCACGATGAATGACAAGAGAGAGTAGGTTTCATATCAATTTTGCACATTCTTTCTTTGGCGAAAGAAGAAGGATAAAGATACAAGAAAGAAAAGAAGTTTCTCAACTTCACCTGCATAAATTTTGATCGTTATTTGTTGTGCATCGTTCTCGGGCCTTTTGCCTAGTGTTTTCATCAAAGTTTTTATTATTTAAAAAAAGTTGAAAATTTTGAATGAAGTGGATGTTGTATCATCTAATATACTTATTCGAAAGGTCATTCAAAAATAGTTAATTCAAAGGCTGTCCTAAAACAAAACGTGCTGTAAATGTACCCAAAAAAATAATCGATACAATAATAACCTTTTTCCAAAGTTTGGACAAAATAAAGGACCCCATTTTGCAAGCGGGCCCTCTGGCGAAGAAACGGAGCCCATGCAATTTTCAAAGTTTGGCGCAAAAGGACGGGCCTTTTGCATTTTTATGACACCATGATAGGCCTCGATTATATACGCCGCTCCGGAAAGAGGGAACCGAGCCTCTCTCACCGTCCATCCACCTGCCATTATCATTTCTCCCTCCGCTTCTTGCATCTTGCCGGCCTGCCGCAGTGCCGCTCCTGTCTGTCTCCGCCGCGCTCACATCACACCTCACAAACCAAAAGCCAAAGCAGACGCCCAGGACCCAACGAGAATTCCAAGTCGACGCACCACAGCTGACGGGCTGCGGCTGCGCGCGCGCATTCTAGTTGGAGTTGGAGCGGCGCCGCCGGCAATGGCGAGCCTCGGGTTCGAGGAGACCGAGCTCCGTCTCGGCCTGCCCGGCGGCAACGACGCCGCCGGGGATGCCGCGGCGAGGAAGCGGGGTTTCGAGGAGACCATCGACCTCAAGCTGAAGCTGGAGCAGCCAGCGGCGGAGTCATCGGCCGCGGCACACGTGGAGAAGGAGGAGGAGGAGAAGCAGGAGGAGGCTGGCGGCGTGGTCCCCGCCGTGACCTCGCTGCCGTCGCCTCCAGCAGCAGCTGGCGGCGCGGGTACGACCATGAAGAGGTCGCCGAGCCAGAGCAGCGTGGTCACTGCCGACGCGCAGCCGGACCCCGAAAAGCCCCGCGCGCCCAAGTACGTCCTCCTCTCGCCTATATGTTCTCGTTTTTTCTCTTCTCTTCGTAATAAACAACAAAGCATGCATGGCCATGATTGTGCAAATGAGCCGTTCTTGTTCCTGCAACTTAGATATACTCCTCGTTTGGTTATCCAGGAACGATACCCTGGAAAGATTCCTAGCCGGAATGCTTCACTAACTTATATAACGACCTTGATCACCAGCCGGATTATTGGTTCCTAAGCCAGCTCCAGACTAACTGAACAAGTATATATTTGCGAGAACGGGCATTAGGCAAGTGAAGAGATGGGAATTTTTAACCATTCCGGCCGGGTGAAACTGCTTTATATATAGGGACGATTTCTGTAAAATTTGTGCCTTGTACGCGTCAGTTGAGGACTGAAACTGAATGACGCGCAAGGCTCATTTTGGGTCTGCGTTCTACTCCTAAGCATAAGTGCGTTTGGATCTTGACATGTGAAGAATGGATAGTGGATACGCTAGCTCATACACCCATACCAGCATACAGTGATGGCGTGATGGATGAATATTGAACAGCGAACAGCGCAGAGAAAAAGACAGGAGGGCCGTATGTGGGCCTGCGGGGGGCACAGAGTTCTTTCCCCCAGCAGCTAGCTAGTGCTGCCGACATGAATTTCCTTTATATTTATTCACCAAAAGAATGAAATTAAAGAGCCTTTCAATTTCCGGCAAGATGCATTCTTTTTTTCACTGTGTATAGTATAATATATCTTGCATCAAAAAGCAGAGGAGCAGTAATCTTCAGTCTGAAGTCTGTAATCTCTCTGATAATCAACAGCATGCGTGCATTCCGTTGCTTGATGCATGACACTTGACACCGCCATGGTCGCATGCATGCATCCAGGGCACAGGCGGTGGGCTGGCCGCCCGTCCGGTCGTTCCGCAAGAACATCCTCGCCGTCCAGTCTCAGTCCCAGTCCCAGAGAGGCGGAGGCGCCGACGACGGCGGCGGCAAGAAGAAGTTGTTGCCGCCGCCGCCGGCGGCATTTGTGAAGGTGAGCATGGACGGCGCGCCGTACCTGCGCAAGGTGGACCTGAGCACGTACGGGAGCTACCAGGAGCTGTCCAAGGCGCTACAGAACATGTTCACCTCCTTCACCATAGGTACGTTCGTATGTATGTAGCTCATGCTCTCATTCTAGCAGCTGTGTCTGGCTGTCCTGGTCCTGTGGCTTGCCATGGCTGGCATTGCTTGTGCATGTCACGCTCACGTATATATATATATGTACGTATTCCGATCGAGCAATTGTTCCAGCTGTACGATAGGATACGCCGATACGGCTGACCGTACAGCTATGTATGATTGAGTAGTTGCTGATTAAGAACATGACAGATACGTTCGTACTGTACATACATATATATCACGAGATCAGATATACAATTATATTGGTTCCCTTTTTTCTGATGAAGAAATACTCGAACGTCTCCAATGTTTGTACGTACGTTTGTTCAGGTAGCTGTGGGTCGCAGCAGGGGACGCTGAACGAGACGACGAAGCTGGCGAGCGGCTCCAACGACGAGTACGTGCCCACCTACGAGGACAAGGACGGCGACTGGATGCTCGTCGGCGACGTACCCTGGGAGTAAGCTAGAGAATTAACGAAACCTCCTAATTCTCTTCATTTCACTCGAGCGCTTTCTAGCCGATCGCTCGACGACAACACAAATTAATGACTAATACTAGCTCGCGTTCTCCTTATTAGTAGTTGTTTTTGTTACAAGAAAAAATCTCTCTGTTGAGTTGATGTGGGAAATTGATTAAACACACTACGCTGCAGGATGTTCGTGGAGTCGTGCAAGCGCCTCCGGATCATGAAAGGATCGGAAGCCGTCGGCCTCGGTCAGTCGTCGATCGCTCGTCACTTCTTCACAAAAAACTGCACTTATTACTACTGCCTCACAAGTTTTATTTATTAACATCTGAGAGCTAGCTAATTAAGCAAGCTAACTGACGCCATTCCCCTGTGCTTTGCATTGGTTGTCTCTGCCGGTCTCTTCGTGTTGTTCAGCGCCAAGGGCGATGGAGAAGTGCAACGACAACAGCTGCTGAGCAAGGCATTGCAATACAAGGGCCCGGTATTAATTAACTGCAAGGGCGCGGATAATGTGCTGTTACTGTTTCTGCTCCTCTCTGTATCATACTGTTGTTTACTACCCTGAACTCCTGAAGGTCTGCATCATCGAACGTCTCATTGAGGCGTATACGCACGTGAGTCTTCATGTACTATTAGTGTATTTCTTTCTCTTTTCTTTTACTTTTATTTAGGGACTCTCCATTCCATGTATCATATCATATATTTATTGCGTCGTTAAGTTTCATCTTGTTATATGAAGTATTGTATATATATACACACGTATAGCAAAGATGGTGTATGTGCCCTTTTGCATACCGGCCGGCCTCTGATCTCGTCCCAGTTGTCCTCCTTCAATTTTTAGCGAGAAATGTGAATGTCAGTACCTGATCTTCAGGGATGTGTGCCATCCTTTTCCGAACACAGAAAATACAAGGGCTGAGAGATCCTGCGTGCTGTTTAATTTCTCTCGCAGCCAAGCAACAAGCTCAATTATCGCAATCCATGCTTCCGATCCGGCCGTTGCGCAAATGATACATGTATAATTGCTCAGGCATATACATGAATGCTCAATTATCAAGCAGCTGCAGCTGCCTAACTGGTGTTTCAATCCAATAATGAGGTGCATTATTGATCTTCTCTGTGCTTTCTGCGTGGCTGCATTCGCAAGAAACGTACAGGCCGGTCAATGCTAGCTTGTGGTGCACACAGCCGCGCGCATCTCTCCATGGATTTTCTTATGCCTCAGTCTGCCAACTAAACGAGGGAGCATGCCATGTGCATCTACTGCTACTTACGATTCAGTTGTTAATTAAAGAATTTGAACTTGCACTGTATTGTATTGTTCACGTGATCACGTCCTTCAAGCTGCCGACTATGTATGTGTCTAAGGCTAATCTCAATGGGGGTTTCATAGAGTTTTATGGGCATTAAATAGGCTGATGTGGCACAGTATTTATTAAGAGAGAGACTGTGAAAGTTTTATGGGAGTAGAGAGAGTTTCATGAGGATGAAACTCTTCTGCACTGTTTCCAAAATCTGGATGCATATGAAACTGTGCCATGAAACTCCCACTGGGACTAGGTGATGGGTGGCAAACGACCATATTTCCAGGAGACTTGGCCTGCGGTTTCTAGGCCAGCAGAACATTGTATTCGTAGGTCCATGCCTGATTGCTAAAGCTATGTTAAATTACGTACAGCATAATTGCCTTTTGGGATCCTGTGTCTCCTTGCAATGATGGCGGAGGTTACCAAGCAATCGCCTGATTTTAATTCTAAAATATATATGCACCACAACGTACAGAGAGAGTAACTAGAAAAGGTCCAAAAATAAACCTATTAATTCCATTGTATAGAAGCTAGCAAATGTATCCGTGTGTTGCAAAGTGACCCAATACATTTTAGAATTAGATTTTATATCATTTTTAGGTATGACTTATTCTTAGGGGCGGAGCTACATACAAAGTGTTGGGTGCAGGTGCACCCACGGCAAAATGGAAAATCAGTGATTTTGTCCAATTCTTCACCATATATATGCACCCACAAAATAAAAAATCTATGCACCCACAACACAAACACACCCCATTGAATTTATTCTATCTCTGGCACTGGTTATTCTAACTTGTATGAAAAAGGATCATGAGTCATATGAAACATAGAGGGCATCAAGATGGTTTGAGAAGTAAAAGAGTGGACAAAAAAGAATTGCTTTGTTATCTTTAATAATAATAGAAATA
Organism: Chrysopogon serrulatus; assembly: GCA_015844335.1. Lineage (NCBI taxonomy): Eukaryota > Viridiplantae > Streptophyta > Magnoliopsida > Poales > Poaceae > Chrysopogon > Chrysopogon serrulatus. Next base: position 96,131 of record JADLZL010002378.1, read on the forward strand.
TATTGCTATCACAAAATTGGTATTCTTATATTCATTATGAAAACTAGCCATCAACTCATGCTTCAGCATGGTGAATCTTATGTCATGTAATAATTAATTAAAAGTTATATGGATAAATTATGAATGTACAAGTATTGCGCAACTAATCAAAATTGCTTACGTTCACTCTCTTTCTCTCCATTTCCTAACACAATACCCATTTACATTTCTCTAGTCTCTATCTGGGTTTGACGAAAACTTACTACCTTATATATATATAGTCCATCCTTCCTGTCCATGCCAAGTATAGATGGCCAATGGGACAGCCCGACACGGTCGTGGGCTAGGTGTGCCAACGGTCTACTCCCTCCGTCCCGAGAAAGATGGTCGATTACGAGTTCAAAATTTGTCTCGAGAAAAGAAAGTCGATTACGCAATCCGTATAGCTAACGAGTAGGCAGCAGATACAAGGGACCCGCTCTTGAAACCAGCGCTCCTCACATATCCACTTCTCACGCACTGAAAGTCACGATGGCTGTAAAAAAAAAAAAGGCAAAAGCCTTGTGCGTGGACAGGTGGAGCGCTCCCCTCCACATGTTTCATCCCAGCAGGGGCAGCACCTCCCTTTGGTACGTTTACGTAAGACAACCGCAATGTCGGACGGTCGGTCATCTATAGGGGTATTCGGTCATTTGCCAGCCACCTTGGTTTTTTGCTTTCGGTGCTACAACGTCAACCTTTATGGGGACAGAGGGAGTAGGCATCGCTTGTCGGGCCATTTGTGTGTGCGTATGCGCGCGCGTGTGTGTGATGAGCTAATAAGCGGCGAAAAAAAATGAGAGGAGAGAAATCGAAAAAAAATGAGAGGAGAGAAATCTTCTCCTTTCAATATTGAGCGGATTAACATACCTTTAACATACAGCTACTTGCTTTAAAAATAATATATTTTTATAGATATTGCTAGGTAAAGTGCCCGACTAGAGATTATGTCAATGTCCTAACGAACTCATATTTATGATAGGAACTATTTTCCTTCTAATTTTCGTATTTTTTACTTTTGGAAAATGAATACACGATGCCACGTGAGTTAAATGAGCAGTGAGCACCCAAGCTTTTTTAAAAAGTTACACAATACAACGTAGACGCTCACAACACGCACGCACACTCTTTTCTATATGAACACATATACGCAAACCCAACCTCTATGAGCACCTCTGAAAAACTAAGCCGGCAGATCTGAAGATTCCTGAAGTCACCACCGACGCCTCGTCGTTGACGGGAACGTCGCTTACCACTTAATGTGTAACGCGAAAAAAAATCTTGGAAAAATTAGAAAAAGGTGCGGAGCGTAGGAATTTGATCCCTGTCCCACTGGACAGTTCTACCACTAGATTACAGTCCCATTCGCAGCACGCAAGCTTTTTAACGAAGGGAGCAATCTCATTTTCAGGTTGTTAGTCTTAATCGGGGCGAGCTAAAGTCATTTTTTAACACACCGAGCTGGTCTGTTAGCCACATTCGGTGAAGAGACCCCATGTTTACAACAGAAAATAATAGCCAACATTGTTGGGCCTCGACGTCGCGTCAGCGCTACTTCGTGGCCGCGTCACGCCGCCGTGGCACAACCGGTGGAGGATGCAAGCAAGGGGGACTTTGCAGGGGCGTCGCTATAGCGAGCGAAGTCGTGGCGGCATGGGCCCCGGGCCTGTGAGCGTGGTGACGGCAGGGCGCCGGCAGGCGCTCGCGGCGGCGGAGCCCGAGAGGATATCGTCGCGCGAGGGGCCGATGTAGGACGGCAGGAGCGAGGCAACGATGGTGATGATGTCCGTCCTCCCTCTCTCTCTCTCTCTCGCTCTCTTTTGTTTGAGGCTTGGCAGGAGGCGAGGAACAGGGAGGGCAGGAAACGGCAAGGGAGGATAAGAGGCGGTGGCTCCGTTGTTTCTTGAAGCCAGTACACGCGGGGAGCTTTGGAGCTGTCAAACGCAGATCGGACGGTGGGAGTAGGGGTACTGTCGCGGGAACAGTGATGTACAGTGCACTGTGAGTGGAGCCGTGGTATACGACTTTAGGAGTATAGGTTAGATAAAGAAAGTGTATTGAATGCATAAAAAAGGCTTCAGCATATCCCCTTTCAATCCTATTTTCCTATTCTTTTCCTTAATTAAGAAAAAACCTCAATCCCTTAAAAATAGAATAATCAGTAAATTTCTCTCAAACTGTTATAGCGCATATTTCCTATATAATCAGTTTTTTTAATCTGCTATATTAAGGGAAAAGAAACATCAGAACTAATGAGATGCCTATTTTGAATTATTTTTGTATGGTTGCCCTTAGAAGTTTACGGCGATTCCTACAATATATACTTTTTCAGATATCCACATTGAATTTCTATGCATAATCCACTATATCTACTTATCATGATGTTTGAGATTAAGGGATTGTTGGTTCTAGCCATAATCTAGCATAACTAATATAATGCTAACTATGTATATGGCAAGCCATAAAAAGTGTGGCCAAAAAACTTGAAAGCACACTTTGTCATGGTTAAAGGGATCTTGCCACTCCTTTTTACTCTATAAAATATTGAGTCTAAAAGAATCTAACTTAAGCTTAGTTGCCAACCACGCAAGCACCTATCGACTTAGTAAACTTACATGCATAAGATAGAATGTGGCAAAGTTTAACTAACAACTGGTTCGGTGTGAAAGGTGTGAGCATGAATCCAACCACACATGCATGTTCAAATTCTTTTCAATTCGAATTCGGGGTTGACTGGAAGGTGTGGTCATGAACCCAAAGGTGTGGTCATGAACCTAACCACTCATGTTCAAACTATCTTCAATTCAAATTTGGGTGCTTTCTCCTTTTGGTTGCATTTTCAAAATTGCAAGAGGGTGTGAGTATATGAACTTGACAAATGTCACAATACATTGCCTCTTATTGTCCCTCAAATTATCTCAATCCATTGTTGGGATTCCATATATGAATGGATGCCTTTTTCTCTTTCAGAACAAACACCACAGTCTATTATCGTCAAAAGTCCTCTATCATGCTGGCATATAGAACGGCCATTGAGCCACATAGTTATGCCATTGCCATGTGGGCTACATAGCCTGCAGACCCACGTAGCAGTGGCACGACTACTCATACATACTGCAAATGATATCTATGTTGTGTGAAGTTACTTACAAAATTGAATAGATACTATGGTTGCAAGAAAGTAAAATTCGATCGATGATAGTGTTTTGTATGTCAGATCAAACTAGATGGCCAACGGTTGTTTCTGGTGACTGTCTACACCGAATGTTTTCTCGAATACGTAAAATATTTGTGTACCATTGCATTAAGTAGAAGAATTTAAACCAACTAACCAAACAAACCACGCGTTTCTATGAGTGTCCAAGAACTATCTAGATGGAATGTTATTTTGGACCCTAAGAGCACATATCCATGGTGATGTGTGTGAGACATGTGTGCAAACAAAAAAATTTCCAAGTCCGCGGGAAAAAAATCTATCATCATCGTTGTCCTCTCTCTCTCTATACGAAGATGGAAAACAAAATATTCTTAGACAGAACAGCTCATGTATATCTTTTCTTCGATGAAGGCGAAACCCATTTTACAAATAAATACAAGAAGCAAATATTCTTATTCGAAATACAATAATACATGATCTTCCGGGCATCCAATGTATCAGGTAACAAAATTTGAAACCCGTTATAAGGAGTGTAATTAAAGAAAAACATTATAAGTTAAAAATTACATACCCTGCACGCTAAGGAGATGTTTGGTTTGCCACCACAATCTGCCACACCACAGAAATTGGCGCCCCTATTTGGTTTACCCGTGAAACAAGCTAGCCACAGCAGAGTCATAGAGCAAATCTCACCACCAAGTATGATGGAAAAAAATCACGCCACAATTGTGGCACACCATAACTTACCACAGTTTAGACGTGGCCAGCTGTGGCCAGTATCAAACATGCCCTAAGTCTTAGCTGGAGAGACGGGAGCAGTGGCGTACGATCTAAGTTGATGTACAAATTCGTCGATGTACCTATCCTGAAGTTCCTTGTCAGCAACAATCCGTTGCACCTTGAGGGCATTTGCCACAAAGACACCCCTGGTTTCTTCCTCTAGCATGACGGCCCGGACTGCGCTGGCGACGCCATGGCGGTCGAAGGAGCCGTCGTGCTCATCCCTGGGCACCTGCAACTGCAACCCTACCTTCTTCCCCTCCATGAGGCGCGCGTTCGGCCCTTGGTCCCAGAGGATGGGCAGCATGACGAGAGGGTGGCCATACAGGAGCCCTTCGATGAGCGAGTTCTGCCCGCAGTGCGTCAGGAACCCGCCTACGGCGCCGTGCGCCAGGATGCTGGTCTGCGGAACCCACCCCGTGGTCACCAGTCCACGGCCGCGGGTGCGCTCCTGGAACCCGGCCGGAAGGACGTCGTCCGCGTCGTCGGAGACGCCGGCGCCGCTGCCGCTGCCGCCGGGCTTCCTGAGAGCCCAGAGGAAGCGTGTCCCGGCGAGCTCCAGCCCCAGCGCCAGCTCGTGCACCTGCTCCACGCGCAGGGGCACCTCGCTCCCCAGTGCCACGTACACCACCGAGCTCGCCGGCTGCGAGTCCAGCCACCGCACGGCGGCGTGCTCCCCACGCCCTCCGTCGTGTGACGGCGGAAGCAGACCGAGGGGCACGACCGGCTTGCCGAGAAGCGGCGCCACCAGCGGGAGGTACTTGGACTCCCACTCGACGCTGCTTCGCATGGCTATGACCGTGCACCTCTTGCACGTCAAGCAGAAGCGCTCGGCGATGGACATCCCGGACGCGCCATCCTTGACGAAATACTGCTTATCCTGCTCCGACTCGAAACTGGGTGCAGCGGCGGCCGGCTTTGCGCGCGAGGACTGCCGCCGTTCACCGCCCGCGGCAATGGCCGCGGCGCTCCCGAGCAGCATCGCGCATGGCACCTGGTGATGAGATGAGAAACCCAGCTGGATCTGAGACATACGTATTTGGAACCAAAAGCAAGTTGACAACGTTGACCAGCAGTTGGTGTGGGCGAACCTTGTGGTCGACGGCGGCGGCGGCGGCGGCCCAGTAGTGTAAGTGGTCGACGAGGACCCAGTCAGGCCTCTTCCCTTGCTCGTCGGAGCAGGACGCGGCCAAGAACTTCGCGAAGGGAGCGGCGAGGCCGTCGAAGGCCTTGTACAGGAGCTCAAGCTTGTCGTGGGGACGCTGTTCGTGGACTCGGCGCCGTCGGGGAGGCCGTCGACGCGCGGGAGGGGGAGCGCCACGAGGTCGATGCGCGGCGCCGCAGCGGGGCGCAGCGCCGGGAGGCGGGCGATGTTGCCCGGCGTGGAGACGAAGGACACGCGGTGGCCCTGCAGCGCCAGCCGCTCCGCGAGCTCCAGGTACGGGAGCAGGTGGCCGAACGCGAGCGAAGCGCAGCGGCGCCGGGGACGAGGACGCGGCGTCCATGGCGATTATTGGCCGAGGGCAAGCGGAGGTGACTGCGGCCGAGAGGAGCTGAGCTTGCCCCTTGCCCACGACGGCGTGGCGTTGGTCTGAATCGATACTTTACTAGTATTTTGCACTGAGCGATCGATAGAGACGGAGCACAGAAACCGAGAGGCTCGCCAGCTCCGGAGACAGGATCTGGCTCTCCTGGGGGAGCTCGGCGAAACTGGCCAGCGTAAGCCCCGAGAAATCTGAGCGACAACACTGCAGAAGGCCGGTGAGGAATCCAAAGTCGTCGGAGTTAGCATAAACAAAGCTGGCATGCTCTACGCACGGTCTATTTTAAGAAGAGAAGATGGAAATACGCACGTTCTATTTTAAGAAGAAGAGGAGGAAATAAAAAAGGGAAATATGCAGAGATGCTGCAGTTTATCGACTGGGCTGCGACGCGCCAACGTCCGTTCTGATTGTTGAGGAACTCATCGAAGGTTTTTTTTCTAAAAAAACTTAGTACAACCCACTCCTGTAAAGTGAACGCATATGCAAATCCTATCTCTACGAGCTTTGTTACTGGTCTTAGACTTGCCATCATTTTTTTTCAACTAGGTGAAGCAAAGAATTTTGCCACAATTAAGACGGTCAATTTTGTCACCGCGGCTTCGGCAACGCCACCTATGGCCTGAAACCAAACGGTCCTATATCAACAAACAAGAGAGTAACTAAAAACCATTTCAGCATACATAGGAAGGTACTATTGGGCATTCGTGGATTATCTAAAATTGGTCTCCTTTATTCTTTATATGGAGAGTGTTGACGGTGGATAACGTCAATATTTATTAGAACTTTAGACATTAAAGGATATATGAATACACATTAGTCTAGGGTTTTAACTGATAATTTCTACGAGTTTTGTATATTCTATATTTTCCAGGATTATTCCAGAAAAGCATAAAAAAGGGATTAGAGTGCATAATTATCACGAAACTTATCCGCGTCGGAAAATATCGTCATCAGACTCGGGGAAACATCTAGAAGACACTGGCGGCCGGGACCTGGGGGAGTCCGTGGGGGCTGGCCGCCCCCCGGCGCCGGCCGGGCCCCCGTGGCATCCGCCACCGTCTTCTGGAGTCTTCCTCCCACGCTTTCTTGGAAGCCAAGCAAAGCATCCCTACGTCGATTTAAGGTCGGTTTGATCCGACGGTGTACACAACATGAAGACGCGGATCGATGACGTGGCGGTTCCTTGCTCCCTACTCCACCTCGGCCTATATAATGACGCCCCAAGGCCCTTCCTAGGGGCATTCTACACCCCAGTGTTTCATATTCTCTACATAATTAGGGTTAGGGTCCCTCTAGTTGATCTAGTTCTAGTTCATCTAGTTCTAGTTCATCTAGTTGTAGCAATTAGGGAGAGACTAGTTCATCTAGATCTAGTCTCGTTTAGAGATTAGAGAGATTGAGTAGAGGAGTAGAGATTCGGAGGAGTTTAGGCCTGTCGGTGCTTCTTCATGGTCAGTATTCTTTCGGATTCGACTCCCTCGCCGGAGGCGTGTTCTCGAGCTACTTTTGTATTCATCATTCGATTCAAGTAAGCGGTTGTTCTTATTTGTTCTTAAGTTCACAGCTCATATTGAGTGCTTTGATTTTGGTCATTACTTGGTTGAAGTAGTATTTTATAGTGTAGGCGTGGTGCCTAGGCTAGGTTTACTTGTGGATGTTCCCTGATTAGCCGGATAGTGGTAGTCCGCGTAGGTGACAGCTACGTTGGTTCCTCTGTAGTCCACTTTCCGTTGATAGGACAGATAGGTTTATAGGTTCTTGGTAGGAGATTACTCTGTTTCTTCTCTTATTCGGGATACTTGCCCAGTTAGAACAATATTATACAAAGCTTACCGGTTGTCAGAACTAGAGTTCAATAGCTATTTCCTCTTTCTTGATATTATCTAGCCTAATTGTAGGGTTAATTCTATAGACTTTGTCATCATCACAACTGTTCCCTGTGGATACAATATTTAAAACCTCCGGGTAAAATGTGACACTGGTATGATATCTGTGCGCTTACGGATAATCTTACTTAAATCTTATTTAGTGGAGTGCAGTTAATTTATACCAACAGAGAGGGATTGTCTTCTTTCTTTAGGCCTTGTTTAGATGTAGTTAATTTCATATCAATTCATATGTGTTGAGGTAGATTAGAGTAGAATTTAAACTACATTCGACCTCAGTTCACACTTATACGTGTGGATTGAAGTGAATTCGACAATATCCAAATAGACCTTAGGGGAGAAACCGAATTATAGATATGCTATTTTATAAATATGACCCAAAAAATTGGATAAGAGGCTGTAAATGGTGCCAAATAGTGAGTCATTGTTACTATTGTTGATGAGCAAAATGCCACTAGAACCTAAAGCTAGCATGGCTACAACGAAGGTTGTTGTTTCTGACCGATAAGGCTAATCGAGTACTCAGTCCATTTTTTTATAGGGGTATTAAAATTTCTAAAGTCAATCTTTAACCTTTCAAACAATTAATTAATCAAAAGTATATACATATCCTGTGTAAGGAAGTTGTATCGATGTGTAGATCCAGCAATATGAGTAAACATAAGTTTTTCTTCTCGTTACTCCGGGTAGACATTGCGTCACACGCCAAATCAGGATGGTGATAATTGGTGAATTTGACGGAGCATCAGAGACCCAAATGAGGAAGATGGGCGGCCGTACGGGCTCCCACGGGCTGCCCCAGGGCAAGAGGAAGGAGGCGCCGGCCACCCCCTGCGCACAGTGGAGGCCGTGGGGCCCACCCGTGGCCACCTGCCTCGCCGTCGCCAAGGCGTCCGTAATGATTTACCTTTATTATTATTATTATTATTATTATTATTATTATTATTATTATTATTATTATTATTATTATTATTTAGGAAACTAAGATTAAAAAACTAGAAAGTTCGTGTTCGATAAGAAGTTTCCCATGGACTATAAATATTAGAAAATTGTGATCGAATTGAATAAAAAAGTAATTGGGCGAAAGTCCTTTATTTCAATCTCCCGCTCTCTGTCTCTCTCTCTCTCTCTTTCTTTCCCCGTCGCCGCCCCTTGCCCCTCATGCCGCCACCACCGCCCGCCGCCCTAGGGGCGTGTGCCACCTCCTCCTCCCTCCTCTCCTCTTAATCCATTAGCCCCAATCCACCTTACCCGCTGCGTGTGTGTTACACTTTGACTGAGTTTATACACAAAACTATGTTAACATCTACCATACAAAATAAATGCGTTATCAGGACATATTTTATGGTGAATTTATTGGTAAAACTAATTCATGTTGTAGATGTTCACTTATTTTCATAAATGTGATCAAAATTGCAAAAAGTTTGATTTAGGAATAACTAAAACAACTTATTTCATAAGATTATAATATCACAGATTTTTTTATAACATGTTTTAGGATGTTCCCAAACCCTAATATGTGTTGAAAATAAACAAAGAAATGATCTGACTTCGATGCCGAGGAACAGCGTCAATCTTTCGTTTGTTTTTCTATGAAAATTGAGGTGCACACATATGTATGGTGTTGCAAGGATCTTCATGTTTAGTATTTCCAAGGCAGTTGAAGTGGGATCATGCCATATTGAGATCTGAGATACGGGACCGCGTTTAAAATGCCTTTCAGCGGTTCAAAACTTGCACTTCAGATTCTTTTTATCATTTGTGTTCTGCGAATGGCAGCGGCCTACCGTATAAACAAGGTAAGCTGGCACCAGTATTGAAAGTTGGAACGGAAGGTGATGTCGACTTATCCAAGATCTTTGGCCTGCCGTGGCACCAAAATACACAATTCCTGGAGCGAATTTTTATTGCACCCAGAAAAAATTCCTCTGGGTAAACAAAGCTTGAAGAACCTTTACGGGGTTTTTTTAATCCTATCTGCAGGATAAAGAGACATCTTCTCAACATTGCACAAATTAAAGTGAATATTATGATATATGGACTGAAATTAAACAGAATATGGATATGGATTATGGGTAGTAGAGGTTAAAGAACCAATGTCAAAATATATAGCTCAGGCGAAAGCATAACAGAATAACACCACCAAACCGAAATTGGTGATCTAGGATAATAATTATTGTTTCCTTGAGAATACAGGTTATGGCTACAAATTATTGCTCAATAATGTTTCCTAGGGCAGTTGCAAGAAACCCATGAGGGATTCAGACACGTCCAGGCAGCAATTAGCATCTTATACAACAAGCACTACATGTTCTGATGCAATACAGCAAGTATACAACGAATTAATAATGTTATGTGGTGCATGATTCACATAATTTGGTGTGTACAATGCTCGGTTAACTGGCTTCTAGTGATGTTATTATGAACAAAGATGGACAGTGCACTGGGTCTCGCTCAATTCGATCAATTTTGTCGTCCTCCGATGGCTGAAAGAAACACAGGATAATTAGACAAAGGAAAAAGTCTAAGCCCTCCCCCCCTCCCCAAATATTAACGTTGGTGCACTTTATACCCGAACTACAAAACCGGGTATTGTACACCTGAACTTTCAAAACGGGCGCAAATAACACCCTGGGGCGGTTTTGGAGGGGTGGTTTTCCTACAGTAACGTGGTTTTGTCTTTTTTTTTTTTATTTATTTAGGCTAAATCTTAAGAAAATCATAGTAAATCATAGAAAAATCATAAAATAGAAAATCTAATTTTGTTAAACTCCACATTAGTAGATCTACACAGTGAATATATAATATAGTATATTTTAGTACAATTTTTTTGCTATAATTTAGACCTATATTTTTTTTGAAATTAAATGGAATAATTCATAACCATAATTTCTATAGGCAATTATGGTAAAATTTTTATGGTGAGCTTATTATGATATGCTTGAACTGTAGTAAAAATTTTATAATTATTAGATCATATATAACTTAGTTATATATTTATTTAGGTTTGTACTTAGGTTTATGGTTGTTAAATATAAATAAATCTATAAATGATCCAATAATTATAAATTTTTTACTACAGTTCAAGCATATTATAATAAGCTCACTATAAAAATTTCACCATAATTCGACCATAGAAATTATGGTTATGAATTATTCCATTTAATTACAAAAAAAAAATATAGGTCTAAAATTATAGCAAAAACTTTGTATTAAAATATACTATATTATATGTTCACTGTGTAGATCTACTGATGTGAAGTCCAACAAAATTAGATTTTCTATTTTATGATTTTTTATGATTTACTATGATTTTTCAAAGATTCAAATTTAAATAAATAAAAAAGAGAAAAAAGACAAAACTATGTTACTGTAGCAAAAACCACCCTCCAAAACCGTCCCTGTGGTGTTATTTGCACCGGTTTCAAAAAGTTCGAGGGTGTACAATACCTGGTTTTGTAGTTCAGGGCATAAAGTGCACCAACGTTAATAGTTGGAGGTATAAAGTGCACCAACGTTAAGTGCACCATATTATGTGGTGCATGATTCACATATTGGTGTGTACAATGCTCGGTTAACTGGCTTCTAGTGATGTTATTATGAACCAAGATGGACAGTGCACTGGGTCTGAATTCGATCAATTTGTCATCCTCCGATGGCTGAAAGAAACACAGGATAATTAGACAAACCCTGCAAAAATGCCTGGGTGGAAGGCATAGCGATTTACCTGCTGCTTTAGAAACTGGGGGAGCTGAACCCGTTTTGAGCCATCTGCTAGCCGCTTGCATGGAAGAGATGGTTCAGCTGCAGCGAACTCATTCAGAACCTGGCAAAATTTTGGCAATACATTGGAAAAACAGAAGACCAAAGGATAATGCCCTTTCCATTTCCTTTCCATAATGAACTGATTGATCCAGTGAACATTATACCACAATTTGGATAAGTTTCTCAAGCATTTCAGTTAATTTGGTGGATGATAGAAATATCGCCTTTTCTTTAGGACTCCTCATTTGTTACTACTAAGTTTAGTAGCTCAACTAGATAAATGCCCGTGCGTTGCAATGGGAACATATAATACTATGATGATATATATGAGCACATATTATACTACTATCTCAAATAGATAATGCAATCGTGATGTTTGAACCTTTAATATTACATAAGTCTTCAAGAACAATAGATAGTTAAAATATTATTTTAATTTTGATTGTATCACTTTGTATCTATGATACACTAAAAGATACGCTTGCCTGTTTTTAGAAATTAAAGTTTGTCTTGAATTTTCTTCTAATGCTAAGACCAAACATCACAAAAAATTATAAACTTATACACATCACCACGAAATTTCACAAGTTACAATCTAGTGGAATACTCATTAGTATATGGTTTAAACATATAATGCATGTAACTTTAAAGGATCAAGTTTTGATAGGATTTTCCTGATCAAATTGTGACATAATAAATCCAATCCTACTTGAAATTAGAGTCGCTAATTGCCAACCATATCAGGCATGGTGGCTAGGACATTTATGTCATTCCAAAGTTAAATGTCCCAAAAATTCTTCTATCCAATTAATAACATGTCAACAATTCATACACCACTTATCTCCCTTATTTTTTTTAGACTTCCTCTATTACTTGAAATACAAATGGATATGGCAAATGTCAATAATAAACCTTTATTTCTCATACTTCCTCTATTACTTGAAATACAAATGGTTATCACAAATGTCAATAATAAAAGACATAAATATAAGAAATATAACATGTGAGAAGATGCCTCTTCGTGTTCGGTGGTCGACGTCAGCGGCGTGGTGGGTGAGAAGACAGTGGTCGACGTCATTGAGACGAATCTATAGATTGAGAGAATGGATCTTGATGACCTTACCGCATCGACCGTGCGAGGTGTGATGACGGTGACCGAGGGCCTTGTGACGGTAACGATGCCACAGCCCCTGACGGTTGAAGCCGACATTGGGCAGCTAGAGTCCTCCTCTTCGCACTCGTCCACCTTGTATCTGTCGGTCGGCATGAACGGCGGCAGTGGTTAAGAGGAATGTGGCTGGCGTGGCGTGTGTTTTTTCGCGAGTGGATGATTCAAAGTGTGATAAGCGACAACGAGTGGTCATGGCATTGAGATGGTGTTATACTGATAAAAAATAAATTATAGAACTCGCCAATAAACCATTAGACTATTTTTTTAAGCATAACTAATCCGTCATTTATATATGTTTACGGTAGCATCACAATATCAAATCATGGATTAATTAGACTTAAAAAATTTATCTCGTAAAATAGTCACAATCTATATAATCAGTTATTTTTTATTTTATATTTAATACTCTATGTATATGTCTAAAGATCTGATAGGACAGAATGTTGAGGGAAACAAAGTCTTGAACTAAATATAGGCCTTGTTTAGATTCCAACTTTTTTCACTCTCTCTCCATCACATCAATTTTTTACCCACATGCATAGAGCATTAAATGTAAGTAAAAAAATAACTAATTGCATAGTTTAGTTGTAAATCACGAGATGAATCTATTGAGCCTAGTTAGTTCACGATTGGACAATATTTGCCACATACAAACGAAACGTGCCACAGTTGCAAAGTTGAAATTTTTCGTACTCATAGCTGAGAGACGGACATGGGAGCATCGGGCCCACCTATCACGCGTGTATACGCATTGGTCTAGTTGACCAATGAGAGTAGTCTCATGCAAGGCTACTCTGTTTCCCCCTGCCTTTCCTGTTTTCTGCCTCTCTCGTTTTTAGACTATCCGCACTCACGTCCGGGGAAGCGTCCGTGCGCGCTTTCCCCGGACGGAAATCGCCGCAGCGGCGTCCGGGGAAGAGGCGTGGCATGCGGAATCTCTCGCTCTCCCCGGACGCCAAACCTGGCGCGGTAGCGCTGCGTCCGGGAGCGCCCTGGTGTGGCGCGGGCCCCACTCGGCGTCGGAAGGAGGAAGGGGCGAAGCGCGAGGCGGGAGGGGAGGAGAGAGAAGGGGCGGCCGGCGCGCTCGCCGGAGCGGGCCTCCACGCGGCCGGCCTGCTGGAGCAGCGCCGCCGTGCCTGCTGCCGGCCCGCGCGCCGGGAGGTAGATGAGGAAGGCGGGGGAGGAACAACAGACAGCGGCGAGGGCGGGAGCTCGCGGCCAGCAGCGAGGAGGGAAGAGGAGGGAAGAGAGAGGGGTGCCGGCGAGCTCGACCGCGGAGAGCGGAGCCACGCGCCTGCCAGAGCCCCGCCACCGAAGAGTTGCGGCGCGGAGCCCCAGCGTGCCGCCGGGAGCCGCGCGCAGGGAGCCCACCCACCTCCGCCCTGTCCGCCCGCGGTTACCGCAGCAGGACGGGGCCCACCTCCGCTCACCGTGCTCGGCCGCCCGAGGCCGGGCGCCTCGCGCGCGCCCTCGCCATGGCCCGCCAAGGCTCTGCTCGCCCGCGAGCCCGCGCCGGGAAGGAGGGGGAACTGGGAGCCCGCCGGACGCAGCCGCCTAGGCCGCGCGCCCGCCGCCGCCGGCGCTGCCCCGCTCGGCTTGGCGCGAAGCCCGGCTGGCGCTCGCCGGCCAGCGCCCGGGCGCGCTCGCCTGGCGCTGCGCGCGCGCCGCTGCCGCCGGCCTGCACGCACCTCTCTCGCCGGTCGCGCCCACGGAGAAGGTTGCCGGGGGGAGGAGGGAGGAGGTGCTTGGGAGGGAGGGGAACCGGGGAGAGAGAGTGGGGTGCGGTGGAGAGAGAGAGGGGGGGAAGATAAAGGGAGGAGTTGAGGCCGACGTGTGGGACCCGCAGATGGGTAGTTGGGATAAAGGATGCTATAGAGTATGAATGGTTGCGGGAAAAATTGATTTAGAGGGTGGAATCTTGATGATCAGGACAGAAGATTCCCTTTAGAGGATGTATATAGAGTATGACGAGTGCGGATAGCCTTAGCCGTGCATGTGTTGGGGAATGGGGTCCGCAGGCCTTGGCGAGCTGCTGCACGGTGTTTTCTGCGTACCGGCATAGGGTCTAGGGTCTGCTGGAGTTACCACTTTATCAACAGTGAACACGCTGGATAACTCGTTGTCCTCCCTCCCATTGGCCACTGGTGTATCCATCCGTCCCTTTAACCATTAGACGCTGCGGTGGGTGCTCTGGCCACCAGGTGAAAGGGAGTGGGAGGCGAGGTGAAAGGGAGTGTAAGCGATTACCTTCCGTAACTTTTAGTAGTAGAGATTCTTTGTTTCAGTTCTAAAACTATGAACCAAATGTCAACCTGGTTCGAGTTTATGTTTATGTTACATAAGCAGCAACAGATCTCAAATTGTAAACATACAAAATATTCTTTAGGACAGAACAGCTCGTGTATATCTTTTCTTTGATGAATACGCACGAAACCCATTTTACAAATAAACACAAGAATTAAGCAAATATTCTTATTCGAAATACAATAATACATGATCTTCGAGGCATCTAATGTATCAGGTAACAGAATTTGAAAACCGTTATAAGGAGTGTGATTAAAGAAAACCATTATAAGTTAAAAATTGCATACCCTGCACGCTAAGCAGATGTTTGGTTTGCGGCCACAATCCACCACACCACAGGAATTGGAGCCCCTATTTGGTTGAACCGTGAAACGAGCCAGCTACAGCAGAGTCACGGAGCAAATCTCACCACCAGGTATGATGGCAAAAAATCACGCCGCAACTGCAGCACGCCGTAACTTACCACAGTTTAGACGTGGCCAGATGTGGCCGGTATCCAAACAGGCCCTAAGTCTCATGTGGAGGCAGGGGAGCAGTGGCGTACGATCTGAGTTGCTGTACAAATTCGTCGATGTACGTGTCCTGAAGTTCCTTGTCAGCAACAATCCGTTGCACCTTGAGGGCATTTGCCACAAAGACACCCCTGGTTTCTTCCTCTAGCATGACGGCCCGGACTGCGCTGGCGACGCCATGGCGGTCGAAGGAGCCGTCGTGCTCATCCCTGGGCACCTGCAACCCTACCTTCTTCGCCTCCATGAGGCGCGCGTTCGGCCCTTGGTCCCAGAGGATGGGCAGCATGACGAGAGGGTGGCCATACAGGAGCCCTTCGATGAGCGAGTTCTGCCCGCAGTGCGTCAGGAACCCGCCCACGGCGCCGTGCGCCAGGATGCTGGTCTGCGGAACCCACCCCGTGGTCACCAGCCCACGGCCGCCGGTGCGCTCTTGGAACCCGGCCGGAAGGACGTCTGCGCGTCGTCGGGGACGGGGCGCCGCCGCCGCCGGGCTTCCTTAGAGCCCAGACGAAGCGTGTCCCGCCAGTTCCAGCCCCAGCGCCAGCTCGTGCACGTGCTCCACGCGCAGCGGCACCTCGCTCCCCAGCGCCCGTACACCACCGAGCTCGCCGGCTGCGCGTCCAGCCACCGCACGGCGGCGTGCTCCCCCGTTCGCGGTGGCGCCAGCGCCACGCCCTCCGTCGTGTGACGGCGGAAGCAGGCCGAGGGGGCACGACCGGCTTGCCGAGGAGCGGCGCCATCAGCGGAAGGAGGACTCGGGCTCCCACTCGAGGCTGCTTCGCATGGCTATGACCATGCTCATCTTGCACGTCAAGTGGAAGCGCGCTCGGCGATGGATATACCGGACGCGCCATCCTTGACGAAATACTTCTTGTCCTGCTCCGACTCGTAACTGGGTGCAGCGGCCGGCTTAGCGCGCGAGGACCGCATTTCCCTGATCGTGGCAATGGCCGCGGCGCTCGCGAGCAGCATCGCGCATGGCACCTGGTGATGATGATGACAAGCCCAGCTGGATCTGAGACATGTCGGGACAAAAAGCAAGTTGACAACGTTGACCAGTTTGTAGTTGGTGTGGGCGAACCTTGTGGTCGACGGCGGCGGTGGCGGCCCAGTAGTGGAAGGCGTCGACGATGACCCAGTCAGGCCTCTTGCCCTCGTCGGAGCAGGACGTGTCCAAGAACTCCGCTGAAGGGCGCGGCGAGGCCGTCGAAGGCCTTGAACAGGAGCTCAAACTTGTCGTTGGGGACGCTGTTCGTGGACTCGGCGCCTTCAGGGGAGGCCGCCGACGTCGGGGGGGGAGCGCCACGAGGTCAACGCGCTGGCGCGCCGCGGCGGAGCGCGGCGCCGGGAGGCGAGCGATGTTGCCCGGGCGTGGAGACGAAGGACACGCGGTGGCCCCGCAGCGCCACCCGCTCCGCGAGCTCCAGGTACGGGAGCAGGTGGCCGAACGCGAGCCACGGAAGATGACGGCGCTGCGGCGCTGGGGACGAGGACACGGCGGCGTCCATGGCGATTGGCCGAGGGCAAGCGGAGGTGACGGCAGCCGAGAGGAGCTGGGCTTGCCCACGACGGCATGGCGTTAGTCTTAGTCTGGATCGATACTTTATTTTGGCAGTGATCGATCGATCGTTAGAGACGGAGCAATGAAGTCGTCGGAGTTAGCATGCGCACGCTCTATTTTAAGAAGCGAAGGAATTAAAAGGGAAATCTGCAGGGGGTGCTGCAGTTTGTCAACTGGGCTGCATCATGCAAGTGTGCAAATTATGTGCTGATTGTTGTGGAACTCATCGCAGGTTCTTTTTTTTTTAAAAAAAAATACACACTACAATGCAAGCACCTAAACTATATACACTCACTTCTATAAATATATGTATACAAACTCTATCTGTATGAGCTTATTTAAAAAATAGACCACTAAATCCGATGAGAATATCACCTATCACCCGCGTAGAGCAACTCCTTGTTATGCCGCTTGTAACACTTGTCGCGTTCCCCGTTCTGCAAGCGTTGAAATAGTGAAATTGTCATGGAACCTAGAGCCAGCAAGACTGCACGTCTGCTTTAGCATGAACCAAAGATGTCATGCTCTGCTCAGGTTCTTTTTAATTAAAAAACAAATGAAGAAAATTTGCAGAGACGCTACAATTCATCAAATGGGCTGCGATGTGCCGACATGCGAGTATCAAAGGTTTCCATTGGACAAACTACAGCTACCAAGGTCGCCACGCGACTTAAGCTAACCTTAAGCCTGCCACCATTTTTTCATCTAGCTGAAGCAGAGAATCTCCTTTTAGAGATTGTTAGCACGCCGGCTACTGAAGACGTCAGTCTACTGGAAGACGATGGCGGCTCTGCATCTGAAGCCAAGGTGTCGCCACCAGTTCAACCAGCTGAGGATGGGCTCAATACTACAAGGCCCAGGAGGCAGAACCCGCGATACTATGGGCCGAGATGGAGCAACGTGTGATCCAGGGCAATGTCCAAGTCGTGTTGGCTTGCTTACATATTCCTGTAAGCTTCTTGTAGAAGGGGCATGATTAAACTTGTAAACAAACTGCATTTTGCTTCCTAGCAGACTCGTCCGTTCCCTTCCTCCTGCTCTGCTCTTCCCCTTCCTTCCGATTCCTCTGTATCCCCGCCTCTGCTGTTAACAAAGTGGTATCAGAGACACCGATTCCTTGAGGCCGTTCTTCCGATCACCGTTTCGATCTGGCACCGTTATCCCCGTCGGCAGGTTGATCTCTGTCATCACCCCGATGATTGATCGGAGGTCCCGCGTAGTCCGAGCCGAGGTTGGTGTGATCAACGGTGATTGGTGAGCGTCACTCACGCTGGAACCCCACGAAATTGAGCACGATCATTTTACCAGATTTCGCAAACAGCACGGGGCTATGGATCCGAGTATCAAGATGCTGCTCGACGAGATTCGGGCGGTTCAATCCACTCTCACCTCCATCGACGGCAAGCTCAGCTCGTGGATCGACAAGGTGGAGTCCGCCATCGGCAACCGCTTCGATCGATTGGAGGGCGCAGTCAAGGTGTTCGACACCTGGAAGCCCCAGGTTGACGCGTCCATGGAGAAGCTGCGCGCAGATGTCGGCGCGTTCCGCACCACCGACGACTCCGTGGCCGCCATCCGCACCGAGATGATCGCTCTGCGCAAGTCCGTCGGCCGCATCGCCCTCGACGCGGCCCCATCGTCGTCGCCGGCATCCCGCCGCCGCCGCCAAGAATCGCGATGGCCGCGTCCCGACGGCTTGCCGTTCAACAGCCCATTCGGGCGCCGCGTCGAAACAAGTCACCGGGGTTTTGAGTTTCCAACTCAATCCCCGGTCAAGGGTACGCCCAAACCTCCTGATCCTCCTTTTGTTCCCAAGTTTCATCGCTCGTATTCGGGGTCGGATTTGTTACCTGGGGGGTCTAGTCGAGAGGCGAGGCGGCGGCCGCTGGGATGTCGTTCCATGAACCGCGACCGCCTTGGGAGTCACATCATTCCAATAGCAAATTACCCAAGCTGAATTTTCCTAGTTTTGACGGTGAACACCCCAAATTGTGGATTTCGCAGAGTGAGGATTACTTTGAGCTTTATTCTGTTGAGCCATCTGTGTGGATCAAAGTCTCTTCCATGAGCTTTACCGCCACGGCCGCACGTTGGTTTCAGTCGCTGCACCCACGCGTCAAAAACATGCCATGGAAAGATTTTTGTCAGTTGGTTCTAGATAGGTTTGGGAAGGATCAGTACGAGACTCTCGTGCGTCAAATGTTTCACATACGTCAGACTTCTTCTGTGCAGGAGTACATTGATCGCTTCTCAGGACTTATAGATCAGTTGATAGCTTACGGTCGCAATTCCGATCCAGTTTTCTTTGCCATGAGGTTTATCGATGGGTTGCGTGATGACATTCGCAGCTCGGTGCATATGCAGTGTCCCCAAAACTTCGATACTGCCTGTGTGTTGGCTTTGTTGCAGGAGGAACTACAAGATCCGTCGAGGCGCAGGGAGGGCAAAC
The DNA here is from genome assembly GCA_015844335.1 of Chrysopogon serrulatus. Classification (NCBI taxonomy): domain Eukaryota; kingdom Viridiplantae; phylum Streptophyta; class Magnoliopsida; order Poales; family Poaceae; genus Chrysopogon; species Chrysopogon serrulatus. Next base: position 115,278 of record JADLZL010002378.1, read on the forward strand.
GCTCGGAGCCCTTCTCATCCAGCAGGCCATCGTTTCGAGGGCCACTTCCTCTGCCGCCTCCTCCTCGGAGTGACAGAGGCGAGCGTGCTGCTGGAACTCCTTCTCAGGCCATGGATCGTGGGCCTCGCGGGGTGGATGAAAAGATCAGGAAGCTGCGTGATTATCGTCGGATGCGTGGTTGCTGTGTCAATTGTGGTGAGAAGTGGTCCAAGGATCATCGTTGTGCTGACAATATCCAACTGCACGCTTTGCAAGAGTTCTGGGATATTTGCCATGCTGTGGATGATGGGGGACAGTCTTCATCTGATTCTGATGACACTACACCGCAGTTGCATCTGGCCTTGTCAGTTTCAGCTCTCAATGGTCCGTCAACCGTAAATGCTATCCAGTTTTAGGGATTGATCCAAGGGTTACCAGCTCAGATTCTGCTCGATTCAGGGAGCTCGCATACCTTTGTCAGCCGTGATTTTCTTTTGCAGACTTTTGAGGGTCATACTCCTCTCGATAATGCTCTCAAGGTGAAGATTGCGGATGGAAACTTTTTGGACTGTAATTCTAAAATTCGTCAGCTCACTTGGTCAGTTCAGAACTGCCAGTTTCAGACAAATGCAAAGGTGATCGCGCTGGGGCAGTTTGATCTTATTGTGGGGATGGATTGGTTGGTTCAATTCAGTCCTATGCAGATTGACTGGCAACAGAAGTGGGTTCTCATTCCTTATGACAATTCATTTCAGCTGCTTCAAGGAGAGCTCAGCACCCTGCCACCTGGGTCTCTTGTGCAAATTCAGAATATCACCTCAGAGGCTGTCTCCGGTGATCTAACCCAGTTTCCACTGGAAATTACTGCGTTGTTGCATAAGTTTCAGTCAGTTTTCGAGCCTCCTCAAGGTTATCCTCCAGACAGGGATTGTGCACACTACATTCCTCTTCTTCCTGGTGCAGCTCCAATCCGGGTGAGACCATACCGTTACCCACCGGCAATCAAGGATGAGATTGAGCGCCAAATTGTGGAGATGTTGGATACAGGCATCATACGGCACAGCACAAGTCCTTTCTCCTCATCGGTGTTGTTGGTTAAGAAAAAGGACGGATCCTTTCGTTTCTGTGTTGACTTCCGCCACTTGAACGCGATCACCATCAAGTCCAAATACCCCGTGCCAGTCATTGAAGAACTTCTGGACGAATTGCATGGCGCTTCTTGGTTTTCATGTCTGGATCTGACTGCTGGGTACCACCAAATCCGTTTGGGTGCTGGAGAAGAACCGAAAACTGCTTTTCAGACTCATTTGGGGCAATACGAGTTTCGAGTGATGGCGTTCGGTCTGTCGGGCGCCCCTGCAACCTTTCTCAAGGCCATGAACACCACGCTAGCACCTCTACTTCGCAAGTGCGTGCTCGTCTTCTTTGACGATATCCTTATTTTCAGCCGGTCTTACCAGGAGCATTTAGAACATGTGGAACAAGTTCTTCAGTTGCTGCAGCAGCATCAGTGGCAGGTGAAACTTAGCAAATGTGTGTTCGCTCAGCGTCAGTTGCGCTACTTGGGGCATATCATCTCTGAGCACGGCGTGGCAACAGACCCGTCCAAGGTGCAAGCGGTGCTGTCTTGGCCCAAGCCGACTTCAGTGAAGCAACTCCGCAGTTTTCTGGGACTGGCGGGGTATTACAGGCGTTTTGTTCACCATTTTGGGATAATAGCAAGACCTCTGACCGATCTGCTGAAGAAGGGATGTATCTTTGTGTGGACAGATACCCACCAGCAATCCTTTGATGCCCTTAAGCAAGCCATAACTTCAGCTCTAGTTTTGGTGTTGCCGGATTTCAGTAAACCGTTTGTGTTGGAGACGGATGCTAGTGGCTCAGGGGTGGGAGCAGTTCTGATGCAGGGCGGTCACCCCCTCGCTTTCATGAGCAAGTCATTAAGTCCACGGTTACAGGGGTTATCTACCTACGAGAAAGATTATCTGGCCATACTCATGGCGGTGGATCAATGGCGCAGTTATTTGCAACATGCTGAATTCCACATCTTAACGGATCACAAAAGCTTGGTTCAATTGACTGAGCAGCGTTTGCATACACCGTGGCAGCAGAAAGTCTTCACCCGATTGTTGGGGTTGCAGTACCGTATCATTTACCGCAAAGGAGTGGACAACGGTGCAGCGGACGCTCTTTCCAGAGTGCCCTCGTTCCAATGTACAGCAGTATCAGTTTGTCTTCCTCAGTGGGTTGAGGATGTGCGCCAATCTTATCTGAACGATGCATCAACTCAGGAAATCATCACCAAACTACAAGCCACACCGGATGCTCTACCTCACTTTGCTCTGCAGGATGGCTTGTTACGCTATAATGGCCGTCTGTGGGTGGGTGCAGATTCTCAGCTGCGGCTCAAATTGATTTCTACCTTGCACACTACAGCAGTGGGTGGTCACTCCGGCATTCCTGTCACTTATCGGCGCATGAAGCAAACCTTTTGCTGGAAGGGTATGAAGGCTGATGTCACTAAGTTTGTTTCTTCATGCCAGACATGCCAACAAGCTAAACCAGACAGGATCAAGCTTCCCGGTCTTCTCCAACCGTTACCAGTTCCGGATCGGGCGTGGAAGGTGGTTTCCCTGGACTTCATCGATGGGTTACCAATCTCGGCAGGCTTCAACTGTATTCTGGTAGTGGTTGATCTCTTTTCCAAGTACGCACATTTTGTGGGGCTTCGCCATCCGTTCTCTACAGCAAGCATTGCGAAAGTGTTCTTTGCATCAGTCTACAAGTACCATGGCATGCCTAGTGCACTTGTATCGGATCGTGACCGGATTTTCACAAGCACCTTGTGGTGTGAGCTGTTCAAATTGGCCAAGGTGGAGTTGCGTATGAGCACGGCATATCATCCACAGTCAAATGGGCAAACTGAGCGCGTCAACCAATGCCTGGAGACGTTTCTGCGTTGTTTTGTTCATGCTTGTCCCAAGCAATGGCACCAATGGTTGGACCTGGCAGAAGTTTGGTACAACACCAGCCCACATTCCGCTTTGGGACGATCCCCATTTGAGGTTCTATATGGTTATACCCCTACTCAGTTTGGTCTACCTTCTGCTGATGATCTTCCGGTGACCGACATCTCAAGCTGGCTGCAAGAGCGAGAACTTATGTCCAAGCTAATCCGTCAGCAGCTTCTCCGTGCTAAGGATCGCATGAAGCGACACCCCTTCTCTTCCTCCGGCCACAGCAGTTCGGAGCGTTCCAGTTCGCATCCTGCAGCGCCGTCAGGTGTCAAAGGGTAAGCGGCTTGTTCCGCAAGGTCTTATTCAGTGGTCTAATCTGCCTGTATCTCTTGCCACTTGGGAGGACCTCGACTTCTTGCAACAGCAGTTTCCTCGCGCCAATCTCTGGAATCAACCAGGCGCGCAAGAAGGGGGGAATGTTAGCACGCCGGCTACTGAAGACGTCAGTCTACTGGAAGACGATGGCGGCTCTGCATCTGAAGCCAAGGTGTCGCTACCAGTTCAACCAGCTGAGGATGGGCTCAATACTACAAGGCCCAGGAGGCAGAACCCGCGATACTATGGGCCGAGATGGAGCAACGTGTGATCCAGGGCAATGTCCAAGTCGTGTTGGCTTGCTTATATATTCCTGTAAGCTTCTTGTAGAAGGGGCATGATTAAACTTGTAAACAAACTGCATTTTGCTTCCTAGCAGACTCGTCCATTCCCTTCCTCCTGCTCTGCTCTTCCCCTTCCTTCCGATTCCTCTGTATCCCCGCCTCTGCTGTTAACAGAGATCGGAAAGAGATTTCTTAAATAAAAATTATAGATATAGGAGATCGGACAAGAGATTTGTTGAAGAACCTCCATCTTCTAAAATGCTATTTTTATACATATGAAAAATATGGATAGAGGAGCTCTAAATGGTGACAAATAGTGAGTCATATCTAACTCTTTATCGCAGAAGGATTCCGCGTACTCTCAGCCCCTGGGCACTGTTCACGTGGGCCCCACCACTATTCATTTTTTTTTACCCAGCTTCATTTTTTCCCCTCATCTTTAAGCCGGCAAGATTGGCGTCTAATCACCCCATACGATCATCGCGTGACTGTTAAGAAAAGTCCTTCGTATGTATAGGAGGAACTCACTATACCGGACTCCTCCGTGCGTCTATCTTGCTGTTGCCACTAGCAGTCCTATTGTGCCACCATATTTAAAAGAGAATATATATTGTCTTAAAAAGCAAAAGACTATCCAGTGTAAAATTCACTACCTTCTACCATTCGATCATTGATTTTTTTAATTATGCGTTAGTCGAGATAACCTTGACTACTTATTACTGTCTTTTACATGCAGATACGTACTGTCGCCACTACTAGTCCTATTATGCCACCATATTTAAAAGAGGATATATATTGTCTTAAAAACAAAAGGCTATCCAATTGTAAAATTCACTAGCTTCTACCATTCGATTGTGGATTTTCTTAATTTTATGTCAGTCGTTCTTAGATATAACCTTGAGTACTTATTACTGTCTTTTACATGCGGATGCATATACCATACCAAAAAACACAACTATATACACAGCTTTAGACCTATTACCGCTACAAGCGAGCGATGAACACCCGGTTCACCACAACACACAAAGCGCGACCATCAAGCGCACCACGCGGCATCGCGCGTACCCTCCTAGTTAGTTGTTACTATGTAGATGAGCAAAATGCCACTAGAACCTAAACCTAGCACGGCTACAACGAGCGAGGGTCGTCGTTGTTTCCAACCGGATAAGCCTAATTGAGTACTCACCACATTTTTTTTATAGGGGTATTAAAATTTCGAAAGTCAATCTTTAAACTTTCAAACAATTAATCGAACTATATACATATTCAGTGTAAAGGAAGCTGTACAAATGTGTTTTGTATCAAATAGATCTTGTAGTACAATTCAGTTTTGTATTGGTCGACAGTACTTATTTTGTTTTAAAATGGAAATTTAACTTTTATCTTACTTTGACTGAGTTTATAAAAAAAATTATGTTAAAATCTATCAGACAAAATAAATGCATTATCAGGACATATTTTATGGTGAATTTATTAGCAAAACTAATTTCATGTTGTATGCTCACTCATTTTCATAAACGTGATCAAAATTACATAAGTTTGATTTAGGACATAACTAAAACAACTAATCTCATTGGAGTATACTATCGCAGATTTTTTTTTTTTGTTTACATGTTTTAGGATGTTTCCAAACCCTATTATGTGCTGAAAAGAAACGGAGAATGATCTGACTTTGATGCCGAGGAACAGTTTCATTCTTTCATCTGTTTTTTTAATGAAAATTGAGGTGCACACAGATGTAAGGTATTGCTAGGATCTCCATTTTATAGTATTTCCAAGGCAGTTGAAATGGGAGCATGCCATGTGCATTGAGATCTGAGATACGGGACGGCGTTTGAAATGCCAGCGGTTCAAAACTTGCATTATTCAGATTATTTTTATCATTTGTGTTCTGCGAGCGGCAACGGCCTATCGTATAAACAAGGTAAGCTGGCACCTAGTGTTGAAAGTTGGAACGGAAGGTGATATCCACCTACCGTATATCCAGGATCTTTGGGCTGCCGTGCCACCAAAACATGAACCTTGATGTAAAAATACTAAATATCTACGAAAAACAATAAAAGATTTCAGATTACATTCCATATATCAAAGTTGAAGGGCAAGAGAAGATTCAATAAAAACATAGTAAATGGAAGGACCAATTGCATAACTGCCCTTGTTTTGAACTCTAACCATATGTTTGGTCCTGTTTTGTTAACTTTGCAGATTTGCCCCTATTTTTTAACTTCGAAGCTTTCACTTGCCCCTATTCCGTAAAGGGAGGAAGCTAACGGTGTTAAGTCGAGGTAGAAAAAAATAGAAATGCCCTTGACATGAATGACCCGGTAATCAATAGGATTTTTTATGTACAGATTTATTATGTATTTATTTTGGATAAATGCCAAAATGACCTATGTAGCTGTTAGTTCCCCTTGGCACGGAGGCGCGCTTCTCCCCGGACCAGCCACTGCACCACCACCAGCTGCTTCCGCCGCCATCCAGCCACAGCGCCCCGCGGAACGACCTGGAGGCTGGACCACGCCGGCCCCGGGCGACGTCGTCGGCCTCATTTGTCGGACTCATTTACCCACGCCCACAGCACCGCCAGCTCCTTGTAGCGTCGAGGAACGTCTTGGACAGGTACAGGTGCCTGCGGTATTCACCGGCTCCGTCCTCGTCCGGCATGAACTGTCCGTCTCGTCGTCGTACGCCCCGATCGCGTAGTAGTCCTCCAGCGTGTCCGGCAAGCTGACCGCGGGCTTCGCCCGGCGTGTCGAGTGCCTCCGCGCTGTGCGCCGCCACGGGGACTAGGTCGGGGCACTCGGCCATCACGGTGTGCTGCGACGCGTGCGGCGCGGCGTGCCCTCCAGCGTAGAAGTCCGCGGCTGCGGTACAACGAACGTGGCGCCACGCCGTCGGCCACCGGGGAGATGGCGAACCGGCACAGCCCGTCCCAGCCCCAGTCGCGACGCCCGGCAGCGCCCGCTCGCCCGCCGCACCGCCCGGCGCGATGCCCACCCGCCGTGCCACCCGGCGCGGCGCCCGCCGGCCACCGCGCCGCCGCCCGCTTCGGGGCTGCCGCGCCGGCTACCGGCCGTGCAAGACCCCACCCCCCGCGCCCGAAGCCGCTGCCCGCCGCGCTACTCGCCCTCCGCATCGGCCACGCTGGCCGGCCTCTTGGCGGCGCCAGGGAGGCACCGCCGCCTGCTCGCTCGTTTTCGAGTCGGGGGATCGGCGAATGGGGGAGATGGGGAGCCAACTTCAGCCTCGGCGACAGACGAGTGCGATCTTCTTTGGATCACCGTCGGTTAGGAATCCCACGTCCGTCCTTGGTCTAGCACTCAGATACTCTGAATGCATCCTAGTCCGGCCCAATTACCTACATGTCTTTTACGCTCTCGGCTTTCTTCAGTCTACACTCAGATACTCTGAATGCATCGCCGTTGTTTCCGCCCGTTGCTCGCCGTCGTCCACCTTGCCTTGGTAGTCGTCGCGCTGCCGTTGGATGTCATGACTAGTTTGCTTCTAAGTGTGGCGCTCTTGGGGCACTGCCATCCACAATCACGAAGGACAACAAGCCGCCATTGCCTAGGAGCTTAGCGATGGCAGAGGCTCGCTGCTCCAATGGTTTCCTTCTGCACATAGCAGGTTCCTTCTAAACTAATCCCAAGAATAGTAAGACAAGGATTGAAGCAGGAATTGAATCTACAATATGCACCCATGTCGGTACTTGTTCAGGTTCAGAGAAAAGACAATCTGCACTCGATGATGTATAGATTGTTGCGAAGTGATGTGCTAGTAAAACAATACACTTGACATGCTTAGCAATCAAAGTTGATGTTATTGGTGAATTATATTCCAGTCATTCACTTGGGCAATTCAATGACCACATTCTTAAATTTTTAGTGACAATATCACTTTAAAATCTCACAATCTTATCTGCCAGCAGTTAGCTCTACTATTTACATTGTTGTTGTGTCTGGTGAACAACTTGACAAACAAACTGCAGAACCACGGCTGCCCTTCCCATGGAATTCAGAAGCACATGGAGAAGGATGGAGCGCTTTTGCTGCAGTGTGTACCTCCACGCTGAGCAGTTGGAGTGAAGTACGGCACGGACAACGTGGAGGAGAGCACTTAGCCATGAGCGTTGGCGTGGTGCTAGATGGCGCGGACCATGGAAGACGACGCCGTCGTCGTGGCAGTAGACGGCGGCACTTAGGCAGAGGTGGAGAGCGTGGGCTGTAGTTGGGCCGGACCAGCAGGCCGTGAGCGCATAGATTGTTGGACAATGTGCACAAACGTCCGATCCTAAGCTGACGGCACAGATGCGTGACTGCATTCTGCAGTTGTTTCACGTGAAGTTAGAGGATCTTGTTCCGCCTGTGCTGTGTGTTCGGATAAGGGGCATCTTAGTCTTTCTTTTCTTTTTTTCTTTTTTTCCAAACATTTTTTGGGCCCATATTTTTCAGCACCTCAGGGAGTTCAGAATCAGGGGGCAGATGGCAGCTTTGGATTTGAAAAATAAAGGCAACCATGCAAAGTTAAAAAAAAAAGAGGTAAACATGCAATTAGAGTTGAAAATAAGGACAGTGATGCAATTGTCCCTAATGGAAAACATCTTGGTGCCATTCAGCGCTTACACTTAAAAACATGTAAAAGTGTGTCAAATATATGATCCACTCTGCCTCCTTAGTGTTGAACCGATACATCCATAAATCCATCAACTACACAAATTATGACATGCAATAGAGGCACATCTAGTCAGTGGACCATATTAGCAGTTAAAAAAACTATCAAATTGTCATGGCTAAATGGGGAAGGGAACCAAGTCTGAAGCTGAGATCCAGCCACCAGAGATGGAGTGGTAAGAGGATCTTATCACTTTGACATATTGAGTCTAAAAGAATCTAACTTAAGTTTAGTTGCCAACCAATCTAACTTAAGTTTAGTTGCCAACCACGCAAGAACCTATCGACTTAGTCAAACTTACATACATAAGATCGAATGTGGCAAAGTATAACTAGCAACTGGTTGGGTGAAAGGTGTGAGAATGAATCCAACCACACATGTTCAAATTCCTTTCAATTCAAATTCGGGGTTGAGTGAAAGGTGTGGTCATGAACCCAACCACTCATGTTCAAACTATCTTCAATTCAAATTTGGGTGCTTTCTCCTTTGGTTGCATTTTTAAAAGAGGGTGTGAGTATATGAGCTTGACAAATGTCACAATACATTGCCTCTTATTATCCCTCAAATTATCTCAATCCATTGTTGGGATTCCATATATGAATGAATAACTTTTTCTCTTCAAAACATTCGCCAAAGTCTATCATCGTCAAAAGTCCTCTATCATGTTGGTCTATGAAACGGCGACTAGGCCACATAGTTATGCCACTGCCATGTGGACTACATAGCCTGCGGACCCACAGCAGTGGCACGACTACTCATACATACTGCAAGTGATATCTATATTGTGTGAAGTAACTTGTAATATTGAATAGATACTGTGATTGCAAAAAAAGTAAAATTCTATATCGATGATAGTGTTTTGTTTGTCAGATCAAACAAGATGGCCAACGGTAGTTTCCGGTGACTATCTAGATATAATATTTTCTCGAATACACAAAAGATTTACGTATCATGGCGTGAAGTAGAAGAATTTAAACAAACAAACAAACAACGCACTTCTATCAAGCGCCCAAGAACTGTCTAGACAGAACGTTATTTTGGCTCCTAAAAGCACACGTCCATGGTGATGTGTGTGAGACGTGTGCAAACAAAAAAAATTTCCAAGGCCGTGGAAAAAAAAATATCTGTCATCATTGTCGCCCTCTCTCTCTAGTTTCTACTCTCTCTCTAGTTTCTACAAAGATGGGAAACAAAATATTCTTAAAAAATTTTCACCCACAGTAGATGACATGTGTGACAGAACCTTCTAAATTATATGGTCCACAAGTACCTGACATTGTCCCTAAGACCTCTGTCAGCCATAGTTATGTACCATGTAACCTAGAATGTTACGTCGGGTGGATCTCCGATAAACCACAATTCCCTCAGGATCGTCTGGGTTGGTATTTTTAAGCGCACTCCATTTAAATAAGTTTTAAGTAGGATTATCCGCAAGCGCACGATATATCATACCCGGTGTCACATTTTACCCGGAGGTTTTAAATATCGTATCCACGAGGGGAACAGTTGTGATAATGATAAAGTGTATAGACTTAACCCTACAATTAGGCTAGATCATCTGACTACCAGTAAACTTTGTATAATATCGTCTTATCGGGCAAGTGACCTGAATAGGAGAAGAAACAGAGTAATCTACCTACCAGACACCTATCAGCCTGTCTGTCCTATCAACGGGAAGTGGACTACAGAGGATTCAACGCAGCTATAAAGTCACCTACGCCGAGCTACCACTATCCGGCTAATCAGGGGACATCCACAAGTAAACCTAGCCTAGGCACCACGCCTACACTACGAAATACTACTTCAACCAAGCAATTACCAAGATCAAAGTCCTCAATATGAGATGTGAACTAAAGAACGAATATAAACGATCGCTTACTTGAATCGAGAATAGTAAATACAAAAGTACCTCGAACGCAGCCTCGGGCGAGGAAGTGAATCCGAAGAATACTGACCACGAAGAAGCGCCGACATGCCGGAGCTCCTCCAGAATCTCTACTCCTCTACTCAATCTCTCTAATCTCTAAACAAGACTAGATCTAGAAGAACTAGTCTCTCCTAATTGCTACATCTAGATGAACTAGCTAGAACCAGATGAACTAGACTAGATCAACTAGAGGGACCCTAACCCTAATCTAATGAAGAATATGAAGCCTCGGGGTGTAGAATGCCTCTTGGGGGGAGCCTTGGGCGTCATTATATAGGCCGAGGTGGAGTAGGGGGCAAGGAACCGCCACGTCAGCGATCCGCGTCTTCATCTCATGTGCACCGTCGGATTAAACCGACCTCAAATCAACGTAGGGATGCTTTGCGATTGGACTCCACGCAACCGAGGGAGGAAGACTCCGGAAAGGCGGCGGCGTTTGGTGGAATTAGGGGCCGGGCGGCCGGGGTGGGGGGGGGCCCCCCACCTTATATCTCCTCTCAAGGGCCCCCGCTGCCGGGTGTCTTCTAGACCCTTCCCGAGTCCTCTAGCGATGTTGCTCCGACGTGGATCAATTTCGTGATAATTATGCATTGAAATCCTTCTTTTATCCTTTTTCGGAAAATCCCCGGAAAATATAGAATATGCAAAACTCGTGGAATTTGTCGAGATAAAGCCCTAGACTAGCATGTTTTCATGTTCTCCTTCGAGTTTAAAGTACTAGTAAAAGTTGACGCTAAGGAGTGTCAACAATACCCCCCTAAGCTTACCTTTTTGCCGGTCCCTTGGCAAACAATCTAAATCTAGTTCTTAATAAACTTGGATCGGGAATAGCTGTAATACTTTTATTTCTTTTTAAGCTCACTTGCTTTTAAACATAAATTTTCCTTTGGTTTAGACAAAACTACTCTAACTTTCAAACTTACCCATTTTACCTTTAACTATGGAGCTTTACTGACTTGTGCATAAATCTTGAGCAATCGAAAGATAGAACAATCAAGTCAAGCACTATGTCTCAAATTCTTCAAGCAGTACCAATATTCCGGAGTTTTGTAAATTTTCGCAATATAACTCAGAGCTTAATTGTATGACACCCTCAAGTCTCTCAATGTATGTGGTATTTATGGTTCTCTCTTGAGGCATTAATGATGTTATGACTTTCCTACAACTAAGTATTTATAGTGGTGCTCATAGGAGTGGCAATAACAAGGATGAACATACTTGCAATTCATATATTGTAATGTCAAACAATGGATCCATAGAGAATCAAGGCATTCAATCAAATCAAGATGTGCATGTGTGTGGTGTATGGTGGATAGGTGCATATATGGTATTTAGTGGCTAATCCTAATTTTAATTTTGCTCTTTTGAAAATAACTCTCTCCTTTAAAACTTAGAACTTTCGCGGGAAAACATAGGCTATCTTTATTCTCTCTTCTTTTTTTTTTAATTTGGGAGGCGAGCATCTATGTACCCATTGTTTTAATCTTTGGGACACTTGTCCATCTTTTACTCCCCCTTTTTTTCACTCTTCTCTCTTTTTTTTTTCAATACTTTTGCATAGCCACATGTATCCTTTGAATATAAATAATTGAAGAGATAATGATAAGAACTTAGAGCAATTAAACGGGGGGTTGTCCTATAGGGTCTATTTTTAGGTGTTTACTCCTAATGTAGGAGAGAAATATTTTTAAAGTGGATCTAGATGAAAGTGGAAATGACTGCGCTTACTTCCTAGAGTAGGAGTAATGCATATGTGGGTGGAGTGCGTAAGTGATCTTGATTTTAAAAGCATGACAAGACTCTCATAAGGTATATTCCAAAGGTTGACTAAACTCAATGTAAAGCAAGCAGCATAAATGTGCAAAGGTTTTCCTAATTCTAAATGTATCATATATGGCTTTGGTAGGAATTTAGATTTTGTCATACAAGAGCTCATCATGTAAGATTTTAGGTTTTCAAAATAAATCTCGAACTTAGTAATGATAAGAATAAGATAAATAGTAGCTTAGACCTTCATGTATCATTGTCGATCAATTACCTAGACTTTAGCTCAAGCGTGTGCCTCCACAAATTTCAGGTTCGGGAGTAAATTCTTATATCAAAGTAGTCATATCCAAACTTAGGAGAATCCATGGTTAAAAAAACTAGGCACTTAAAAGAAATTTCAGTAGAGCAACTATTCATCATTTCCACTTTAAAAGATTAGAGAGAGAGAGTCCTTTAAACATACTTTAATTATTAAATCTAACACACACTATAGCTTACTAAAATAAAATTAATAGTAAAGACATACCTTAATCACGATGATAACGGGGGGGTGCATCTCCCCAAGCTAGTCCCTTCGATCGCATCGAGCCTTCATGTGCCCGAATATTTTTTGTATTTTTCTTAATTAAGGGTGAGCCTTCATGTGCTCATATAGTTTTGACATTTTTAAATTTTTCTATGATACTATTGTGAACCTTCATGTGCTCACATATTTTTAGTATTTTTATGACTATAAAAAGTAGACTAGATAATCGCCTAGGTATAGTTACCTAATAACTAGGGGATGCTCCTCCCCAAGCTAGATGTTTGCAATTCTTGGTGTTAATGATCTTGAGCGAGGTAACCAGCCGGTGGCCCTAGTGGATGCCACGATAGACTCTCTCCTTGTCATAATGTTGTTCCTGCATAATTATACTCCAACAAGAAAACCAAAACTCGAGGCTCGAATTTAATAATAGGTTAGCGGTCAGCCAATAAGTAATTGATTATTCTTTGAGTTGATTTGAATTGATTGTGGGCTCTAGAGGATTCTCTTTTTTTTTTGAATTTTCTATTTTAATTATATAGAAATTAAATATGAGTGCATGATATATAGTTCTATTATTTTTTTTATGCCTCCACATAGAATATTTATTCTTATGGGGCTTAGGGGTTTTTTTTTCATAATGCAAGAAAGTAAACATAGATGATCTTTGCTGCTACTACTACTACTACTATTATTATTATTATTATTATTTATACCACCACAGTAAATATTTCTATAGGGTTAACATAAGTTTATTCATGTAGGGATTTCAATATTTTATGATGCGATAAATGAAGCAATAAAGATTTTTATTTTCTTTTTAATATTTATGAAGATGAATATACTAAAGCGAAATTATTAATGTAGATAGAAATACTAATTAATTAGATAACTACCATATTACCTTATGGCAAGGGTACGGAATTTTAAGTTTACCGATAGAACTTATTCTTCCACTCTTGTGTATCTCTCTATCTTGAGAGATGGAGGTTATGATGTTGCATACCTTTAGTGATGATGATGTCACTTTTGTTCTTTGATTTGACCAATAGGTTGAAATAGAGCTTTTAATTATGGTGGCAGCATCTTGCTCAATGTACATGTTCACAGAACCCTCACTTGTAGATTTAATAAATTTTTTTCTCGATGTGTTGTTCGTTTTGCAAAACCAAGGCAGAGAGATCAAGTGCATGGGTTCTGGCTGGTGGTAAAACACCAACAAAACCAAATCTATTTCTTTATTTATTCTTCTCTATCCTTAAGCACATTGAATAAGATAAAGTTGGTGTTACATGAATTGTTTATTTATGCCATAAGTGGTAGGATCAAAAGATTAAGTATTTAATGTTGCAATTAAGTTCACATGGCGTAAAAAGAATAAAGTTGCTTAACCAATGGAAGGATAAATTTTCACATAAGTATGACTATCATCTTCCCAAGATTGAATATAATATTTTAACTTATTTGGTTAAGACTGAGATTAAGAGTACAATGCTATGAACAATATTAAAAGACAGATCATGTTGAGTTAATTAGGTTAATCAATTAAAATTGTAACTCTAACATGTTTTGTGTTTTAATTTATGTGAACATCAAGATCAAGAGAAGAGCAGTGACCACTTACCTTAAAATATTACCTTTATTATTAGAGCGTGATAGCACTAAGTGATGAAGAGTAATTGACTGGTGGTGCTTTCCTTCTCTTGCATCTTGAGTTGTTCATAGACATCTTGACTCCTTTGTCGTATTTATTCTTTTGCCATCTTTTGCTTCTTTGATCTTTTGACTTTTTTCACTCTAATTATTATTATGCACTGTAATAGATTAGTGGACAGTACATACCCGAAGGAATATACTGATTTTGAACACGGGTTGCTTGTCCAAGTATTTTATTTTGTCTATGCTTAATGAAAAGATAATATTAATATTGTTTAGTATAAATCATATTTTATACAGATATAACTTAAGCCAAAGTAACTTGTAGTAGAAGATAAAGTGAATGAATCATTAATGCTCATAGTTCTCTCATTCATGATGAATGAGCTATGTCTTCTTTTTTACAAAGTTATTAAAGTTAAGCATGTACTCTATCGCATCTCTAATTCGAATTTATCTCAAAATATCCAATGTCTACTACAGTATCTTATCAGTTCAAAAATCAACCTAGACACCACGTCTAATTTGACTTAGGAAGGCATTCTAACCTAAGCACCACGCTTAATTCAAAAAAGCCTTTGAAAGTAAAATCAATACACCTCTTAGTTCAAGAATCAAACTAAACACCTTGTCTAATTATGACTCAAGAAAAAAACAGTTTAAACTAAGCACCATGCCTAATTCAAAAGGTATATGAAATTTCTCCAAACCTTAAACATACTATAGCAAGCAAAGGTAACATAAAAGTTTATAGAATGTTATTCAAACAGAGATGAAAGAGTATGATTAATAAATTGAATAAATGTAGAGACAACCAATATTAGCAATATAGAATTTTCTAAATAAGACCATTCCCCAAGCTGGAATTTTACAAAGTAAATATAAGCTTGAGTGGATGTAATTCAAAATTACATAATGGTTGTTTTGACATACCGGTGCCGCCATTAGTTATTTTCTTACTTCAAACCTGAAATGGTTAGTGACAAAAATACCCAAAGGAATATTTTGATAATTATAACTCTGCTCAATTCACAAGGGTATAACAAAAGGTGCAAGCTCAATTAATTTTTTTTAAGAGTGGTTATTTTGGGACACAAAGTTGTTCTTATGAAACCTTCTAATTATTGTACTTCAAGTTGGTGAGGTGGGTTCCTCTAGAACATTAGCCTTTGTGTATCTTATATCAAGATTACAACGAGATCTATAATATTTATGAACATATGCATCTACAACCACCCTCTTAATGATTTTATAAACAGGTAAAATAAGGGGGTTAAAGATCTCATGTGCGGTAATATTAGAGAGACCAAAAGATTCAGGAGATTTCTCATATGTGCATGGATTTGATAAAGTGTTAATGAGATAATTCCCATGCTCATCGATGTAATCTCCCTTTTCAAACTCTAGGGATGTCTATTCATGGATGTCTATAGGTAATAAGTTTGTCTCTATCATTTTATGCCTATGATATTTATTAGATATTTTATTTTCTAGGGTTTCTCATGAATCGATGTCTCCAAGATTGGTCTCATCTAAAGCTTTCTCTAAACTTGGGTGAGTTCTGTTTATTAATTTAAGTTCACTATTTGAATTTAAACCAAGTTTAGATGCTAGAGCTTCATCTTCTTCCATCTATTCTTTCACAATGGCATATGTATTTCCAGTATGTTCTATGCATTCCTGCCATTGTTGCTCTTCTTGGGTATTCCTATAATCGTCATGACCCTTATTTTTGAGATGTCTTGATAGATTTCTAGGATTATTATGAAGTTTAGTAGAAAGAGCATGAAAGATTCATTGGGGTCAAGGATGTGTTTAGAGATGGGTTTAAAGATATTTAATGTGAGCATAGAAGGGAGAAGATAGAATTTATTCCTAAGTGGGTTAGCTCTCCTTCTATGGCATTATTCAACATGCCATCCTTGCATTCTTTCCAATGTCTTTCAGGAAGGAAAAGGAAGTTGACTACACTTTTCCTAAGATGCTCTTTTGAGAAGATCTAATGTGTATTGTTTTATGAGCATCTTAGCCAACCGGAAGTCTAAATCATTAAAGTGAAATTTTAAGGGTTTAGGATTGATAGCTAAATCTTGAGAATAGAATGATTATGTTTTAGCTACCGAGACTTCCATATCTAGTTCGGGTGATAGGATATCCCGAATCATATTAATTAGACATGGGCGTAGCTCATAGCCAGGTGTTATGATAGGTTCCATAGATTTTGGTGGCTCAAAGCTTCGCACATGTTATAAAGATAGATAGAAATAAAATTAAAGACATCCATAAGGATGAACACAAAAATAATGAAGAGACTGGGATAAAAACAGGATTAAAACATCCATAAGGATGAACACAAAAATTATTGAAGAGACTGGGATAAAATAAGAAAAGATAAAAGTATAATACAAGATTAAGCTAGACTAAGTCAAAATCAACAAACCGTTCCCAAAGCGGCGCCAAAAATGCTTGTTGGTATTTTTAAGCGCACTCCATTTAAATAAGTTTTAAGTAGGATTATCCATAAAGCGCCACAGATATCATACCGGTGTCACATTTTACCCGGAGGTTTTAAATATCGTATCCACGAGGGAAACGGTTGTGATAATGATAAAGTGTATAGACTTAACCCTACAATTAGGCTAGATCATCGACTACCAAGTAAACTTTGTATAATATCGTCTTATCGGGCAAGTGACCTGAATAGGAGAAGAAAGCAGAGTAATCTACCTACCGGACACCTATCACTGTCATGCGTCCTATCAACGGAAGTGGACTACGGAGGATTCAACGCGGCCTATAAAGTCACCCACGCGAGCTACCACTATCCAGGCTAATCGGGGGGACATCCACAAGTAAACCTAGCCTAGGCACCACGCCTACACTACGAAATACTACTTCAACCAAGCAATTACCAAGATCAAAGTCCTCAATATGAGATGTGAACTAAAGAACGAATATAAACGGCGCTTACTTGAATCGAGAATAGTAAATACAAAAGTACCTCGTAACGCAGCGACTCGGCGAGGAAGCCGAATCCGAAAAGAATACAGACCCACGAAGAAGCGCCGACATGCCGGGAGCTCCTCCGGAATCTCTACTCCTCTACTCAATCTCTCTAATCTCTAAACAAGACTAGATCTAGAAGAACTAGTCTCTCCTAATTGCTACATCTAGATGAACTAGCTAGAACCGGATGAACTAGACTAGATCAACTAGAGGGACCCTAACCCTAATCTAATGAAGAATATGAAGCCTCGGGGTGTAGAATGCCTCTTGGGGGAGCCTTGGGCGTCATTATATAGGCCGAGGTGGAGTAGGGGGCAAGGAACCGCCACGTCGGCCGATCCGCGTCTTCATCTCATGTGCACCGTCGGATTAAACCGACCTCAAATCAACGTAGGGATCTTTGCGATTGGACTCCACGCAACCGAGGGAGGAAGACCTTAAGGGCGGCGTTTTGGGAATTAGGGCGCCGGGCGGCCGGGGGGGGCCGGCCGGCCCCACCTTATCTCCTCCTGCGGGCCCCCGCCGCCGGGTGTCTTCTAGACCCTTCCTGAGTCCTCTAGCGATGTTGCTCCGACGTTGATCAATTTCGTGATAATTATGCATTGAAATCCTTCTTTTATCCTTTTCTGGAAAATCCCCTAGAAAATATAGAATATGCAAAACTCGTGGAATTTGTCAGATAAAGCCCTAGACTAGCATGTTTTCATGTTCTCCTTCAGGTTTAAAGTACTAGTAAAAGTTGACGCTAAGGAGTGTCAACAGATACTTACAGAGACGTCACAGTATTACAACAGTTTTCATATACAAAATACCAGAGTAACGGAAGACTTACAATAACTTAATTTATAAAACTTTTGTCAAACTTATACAAACCAGAGTAACATTATTACAAAACAGCGGAAGTATCATTACTTAACTTTATTACAATCACACAACGAAAGCGCCCTGCCCACGGGCCACACAATCTATTCTTCGTCAGATCCTTCTTCGATCACCGTCATGCAACAAGGGCCGTAACACACTTGTTCACACGATTCACCTGCAACAGGGGTTTAACAAACCCTGAGTACAAAAAGTACTCCGCAAGACTTACCCGACCATAAATTGGGGAGAAGACTCAGGAATGCTGGCTAATGAGAATCAAGGTGAGGCTTCAGCAAGATCAAATGACACCTTTGCGAAAAAAAACTAAGCCAGTCCTTACTTTACTACATCAATCACTTGACAACCATGTATCGGATTCAAAACTTTCCATCATCACTTCCATTATTACTACGATCTGGTGCTTGGATCAAGTCTCCCATATCGTGGAGCAACGACGATTCGAATCGCTTTTATATACCCAATTTGGGGCTTCTAGCCACACGATGTATGTAGGACCGAATATCTTACATACGTCAACTCACGCCGTATTTTCTCGACTAGAACGGGTCCTAGCTACGAGGTACGTACACCATCTCCCTACGCCCGCGGTCCCCTTCCACGGTGGCCCCGTAGTATGGGTACGCTACTCGTCCGGTATCTGTTCTCGTCAAAGATAGTACAAGGGAGCTTACCGCCATTAGTATGCGACCAGTACTATCCAATAACCTCATGATCCCAGGGCCAAGGCAACGAACGGTGCTTAACCGACTCACAAGTGGGACGACACTACACCAGGGCACTAGCCCATCCTGGCGCAAGTCACTCCACCCGGTCTCAATTTATTCATCATCATGCTCTTGTGGTGTATCCTTGACCCCGTCGGAACAAGGATAGACGACAAGCAACATCAGGTTTTCGTAAATTCCCTTTAGGGAGTATAGTTCTCACACTTTTGAAAACAGTTTATCAAAACCCTACACTAGTAGCAAGGCTAAGCGTGTACTAAGCATTTCAAAATCAAAACAGGTATACAGGGTAATGTATCAAGGTACGGTAAATGCATCAAAGTAGGGTAGCACACAACTCCTACACCTAATGCATTATATCATCACATGAAATCATAAAAGCTTTTCGAAATACAAGGACGGGTTTGAATGTATCCGGGGCTTGCCTTGGGGCTCGATGAAGTTAGGAGCAACTACCCAATCACTGAGACCAGATCTAACCTTCTCACGATGATCACTTTCTTCAAGAACTGGAGTTGGATTAACTCCCTCCGCAGACGGCACAGCTACACGAGGGAAATGCATGATTACAATGCAGTAATAACAGAGCATGCGATAATGATGCAACGATTGTTAACCTATCTTGAGTACAACTTTCCTTCACAGTATAGTTGCACTAAGAAGGTATAACTAGCGTCGACGACGACGGATTAATGATACGCAATCAACATGAAATGCCGAAGGTCATTAGGGTTAATGACCTAGGGTCATCACTCAATCCCAAAATCAAACAACACTAATAGTGATTAAGGTTGATTACTAATTTATTAACCATTTTTACAGTTGTTGAAAGCCGCTAATTAACTTGCTAATTGGAGATTAATTACACCCTAATTAGTTAAAGGATTAATTAATTAAACATCAATTAATTAAAGTATTAATTAAGCATAATACAAAACTTAACCAAATCATGATCAAACTTCATAATTAAGATTATTAACATCTAATTAGTACACAAAACAAATTTCATGATTTTTGGACTTATAATTTAATTATTAAAAATCATGGAAGTTACACTTATTAATTAATAGAGTAAATTATAGAACAAATAATTTTTATTGGAAAAACAGATTTAGCATTTTTTCTAGGTAGAGCATCACTCAAAGATTCTAGAACATATTTTTACACATTTTTACTTGCCCAAACGAATTTATAGCAAAAGATGAAATTCAGCATTTGGAAATTTTAAAGGAAAAAGAAAAGGCATTTCCTTCCCTTCGCGGGCTCATCAGGCGGCCCGAGCAGCCTCAAGACAGTGCCGGCCCGGCCCAGCCGAGCCAGCGTGCGGCCTGCTCCCTTTCCCCCTCTCTCTCTCACGCCGACATGCCGACCCCGCATGCCAGCTTCACCTCCCTCCTCCTTTTCTCACCGGCACAGGGGCGACGGCGGCGATCGCCGGCCGTTCTTGCCGACGGTGACCTCTCTGCCGAAACCAACCCCACCACGGTGTTCCCCGCGACAAAACGGTCACAAGCTGTCGGACGGCTACTGCGCGTTACCGGAGCACACACGACGGCGGTTGCAGCGGCTCGACGGCGGCGCGGCTCGTCGGAGATGAACAACGACGACGATTTGGGTGGAAAAAGGAGTTCGAGAGGATGGAGGAGTCTCACCACGGTGAGATGCTCGCTCAAACACGGCTGGAGGCGGAGCAGAGGGTGGTGACCGTGGTGGAGACGGCCACGGCGGCGCTCGGCGGCCGGCCGCGAAGAAGAAGCAATAGCACGGGGTTTTCCGGCGATGTCAGGCTCTAGGATTTGATGCTATGGAGTCGCAGCAAGGTTGTGGAACTGTGGACAAGAGCAACTGGAGCAAGATAGCTTGGTGGCCGTGAATTTCACGGGCAAGCAGAAGGATCGACGGCGACGGTGAGGAAGAAGAAAGGATGAATTGGCGGCCGGCATCACCTTTTATAGGGCGAGGATGGGTTGTGGAGCTGGCCGAGACCTTCACGATGATGGTGTGCTGGTTGGTCGCGCGCGAACCCCGGGAATGACGAGAGAGGCCATGACGACGGCCGGCTGGCCGGTCGGCATGGGCGAAGGAGAAGCCCAAGTTCTCCCCCCCCCCTCCCCCGAGTAGTGTAGCACACCGCCAACTCATCCTCTCCTCTTTTCAAATTACTCCCAAAATTTGAATAAAAGTTGAAAAATTCCCAAAATACAGATTGCACAAAAATTCATGCTCTACAACTTTCATTTAAGAAGTTTTGTCAAAATCTAAATAATTTTTGAATTACATTTCAAATTTGAAAATAGTGCAAAATCTAACTTTTGGGAATTCAAAATTACTTTTAATTTTTGAATAAAGATGAAAATCTCCAAAAATAAAAGTTGTTCTATTTTTCAAGATCTACAACTTTTATGTAGAAAGTTTTTCTGAAATTGAATAATTTTTGAATTGGAGTTTAAAATGCAAAAGGGGACTATTCCTAATTTGAGGAACTTTTGAAATTACTTCAAATTTTATTCAAAAACTTAAAAAAATTTATATACCAAAGTTGTAGAGCTCAAAGAGATGCACAAACTGTATTTTTGGAGTTTTCTCAAATTTTGAATATTTTGAGATGAAATTGAAAAGGGGGCAAAAAACACTTTGAATTTCAACCTTTTGAAAAGGATTTTCAAATTGGATTTTTGGGCAATTATTTAATGATGTTGTGGCACTTTTCAAACCCAACCAATGGTACACTTTCAAAGTACAAAATTCATACTTTGAAATAGTGCCATTGGTTAGCAATTTTTATTTAGAAAATTAATTATGGTTAGCTCACCAAAATTGAAAGTGAAATTCAATTTCCCACCCTTAGCCATCAAGCTAGGGTTTGAGATTTTGAATTCCAAATTCAAATTTGATTCTTCCTTGCACCTCACTTGACTTATAAAACATGTTTGGGGTGTGAGTTAGGGCTAGCCAATCACTTGCAAACATCAAGGTTGATTTTAATTGGTTGCTTTTATAAATAAAAGTAAACATGTGAATGAAATTTAAATTATCAACTCATACACATGTGATGTAAAGGAGCTCAAACAACCCTAGAATTAAATAAACTCACTTTGGTTGTTTGCATTAGTGTTCTCTAATTATGAATGCTCATGCAATGATGATGATGACATGGCAGGTTTAGATTAACGTAACACCGAAGGTGTTACAACATGTGGACCCACAAGAGAAGAGTTGACACCTGACATATGGAACATGCGTGGATCACGTTATCAACGGCGACTCCTTCGAGTCTTTTGTCACCCATCCGCTGCATACCCGCCCACCTATACCCACCTGGGTTTTTTCATCGCCTGCCTACCCACACCCACCGCCTCCCCTCCTCGCGTCGGCAACCGCCACCTCCGATCTCCATCCCGCTCACTGTTCACGACAACTGCCGCGACTCCTTCGCACGTCTCACCCAGCCCCTCGTCCTTCGACCCTCACCCCGCTAATGGTTTGGGTTGAAATGGATTTTATGGATTGGGTTCTCATATGGGTACACTTATAATGGGTTTGAATGGATTGATTTACTTAGTGGATTGGGTTGGGTTGGGTTTAACGAAAAACCAGGTTGGATGGATTGAGATTTTTATTTTTTTTTAAGGTGTAAACGCGAGCTTTTATTTTTAGGGTCCAACTTCGATGTGGGGCCCACGTATAAATCTTGATGTGCTAACCGACACTGATTATCTTTATGACATTTTAAAATGTATTTAAAAATTTTAATCAATTTCGATAAAATTTTAAGGTGTGAACGCCAGCTTTTATTTCTAGGGTCCGGCCGATGTGGGGGCCTACGTGCAAATATTGGTGTGCTAACTGGCATAGATTATCTTCATGATATTTTGAAATGTATTTAAAAATTTCAGCTAATTTTGATAAAATTTTAAGGTGTGAACACGAGCTTTTATTTTTAGGGTCCGGCTTCGATGTGGGGCCCACGTGTAAATCTTGATGTGCTAACTGACACAGATTATCTTCGTAGCATTTTAAAACATATTTAAAATTTTCAACTAATTTCGATAAACTTTTAAGGTGTGAACGCGAGCTTTTATTTCTAGGGTCCGACTTCGATGTGGGGCCCACGTGCAAATCTCGATGTGCTAACTGACACATATTATCTTCATGACATTTTAAAACACATTTAAAAATTTCAGCTAATTTTGATAAAATTTTAAGGTGTAAACGCGAACTTTTATTTCTAGGATCCAACTTCGATGTAGAATCCATGGATTCTTTAACAAACCCATGGATTTAGTTGGTTTTTAATTGGATTGAATTGAGTTGAAACTATAAGAGTTTGAAGTGGGGTGGATTGAAAAAAGAAGGAAATTTGTTATGGATTGGATTGGGTACAGGGTGGATTCCAACCCATTAGCAGGGTGATTCGACCCTGTGATGGCAAGTATTCCCTTCCGATTGACGCGCTCCTCCATCCCCTCGCTCCGCCGACGTCTGGCGGACGCCGCCGCTCGGGGCCGTGCAAGGGCGCACGCCACGACCACCACTCGGGGCCTCTTGAGGGGCGCACGAGGCTACCACTGCTCGACGAA
This sequence comes from Chrysopogon serrulatus, assembly GCA_015844335.1. Lineage (NCBI taxonomy): Eukaryota > Viridiplantae > Streptophyta > Magnoliopsida > Poales > Poaceae > Chrysopogon > Chrysopogon serrulatus. The sequence continues at coordinate 138,616 of JADLZL010002378.1, forward strand.
CAATTGCCACCAGATCGCCAACAACCAGTCCTGCAGGAGCCGGCGGAGTCCCCATCATCCGAGAGCCACGACTACGAGCAGTCGAGCACTGGCTCATCGTGAGGGACAAGCCCAGCGGGGAGGCTGGGAGGGTACCAACAAGCAGGAGATGATGGACTGATATATGTTTTTCTTAGATTCTGTTATGCAGCGAGGAGAAGGCGAAGAAGAAGATTGAGATCGATTGAGGAGACACCTAACAAGATCGAGGGTTCGTTGAATCTATGCTCTATGATGTGATTATTACTTTAATGTCCTTTTTTTAACCAATCCGATGCCATATTGTTTATGTTGTGCTACAGGGCTCCCTGGTGTTCTCTGTGCTTTAAGATCCGAAGGTTAATCCTGGCGAGTACAAGGACTATGGAGGTAGCAGCTTTCTTCTATCTCTTGCAACTTGACCCACTTATCATTGTATGATTGTTCAGGGCTTCAGGCATACCTTTCTGCTGCTACTTGGTTTTTGGTATAGAATACTGGATAGGTTGTTGAAAATAGCATGCCTCAACATGGAAGCGTGATGAAGGCATCAGTTTCCTTCTTCCAATTAATGGCTATGGCTACAGATTGATATCTACACTTTCTTTTAGCCTTATCTGAACGAGACATGGATCCATTTCATTGCTATCTTGTCAGGCCGCCAAATCCTATGCAGTTGATGTTTAGTCCATCTTGGCAAGGCTGTGAAGCCTTGGACTGATAACAACTCTAATGGTTCTGCGCTACTGATAACAACTCTAACGGTTCTGCGCTTCAACGATTGTGTACGTGGGCTCAGATCAGTAGGGATAGGAACAAGACATCGCAAGCTCATTTCAGATTTTTAGTTATGCTAGATCACCTGTGCAGCTATGATGGGTGGAGAGAATTTCGTTGTTCCTGCACAATGTGTCACTGATTATATCAGCAACAGGCTGTCAGGTATACTTTTTTTCGATAAAGGGGATTCCCCATTTCCATTTCATCAAACAGAAAAATCATTTGGTTTCTCTTTGACTAACCTGGTTGTCTGTTCCAGTTACAAATTTACAACACTACCACCATCAAGCTACGAAGAAGGAGTTCGTCCATCAAATCTCCATGACCATGAGCTATCTCCTTACATAACTGAAGCCGTACAACAGTCAATAATAATGATTGACATAGACGTATGATAATTCTTGATTTGTGTTTTATGATTCAATTCCCACATTTAGTTATTCATTTAGGAGTTCGTCCATCAAATCTCCATGACCATGAGCTATCTCCTTACATATTGAAGCCATACAACAGTCAATAATAATGATTGACATAGACGTATGACAATTCTTTATTTTTGTTTTATGATTCAAATCCCACATTTAGTTATTCATTTGTCATGCTCTGCTCTTTCCTACGATTCTTCGCCTAAAAAATTTCTAACCAAGTAGTTAGACGTTATTTTGAATTATCACTTTGGAAATGCCAATTTTGCTCCCCTTTTCATCCCAGGTTAATGATGCTATTGAGATGCTTGAGAAAATGGTGCATCGTGGTGCCTGCAGCTATGAGAAGAACACAGATGACGATGCCGGCATCATGGTCACTCTGCCAACATGACTTGTTCAAAGAGGTGCTTCTTTACAGCAGAAAGAAATAATAGAATTTAAAACTGTTCTTTTTAACTAATGTTCAAGGTGGCTGTTCTTTTCGACTTATTCAAGGTGCTTCCCTTTTCTGACTAGAAAAAGAATTGTTTGTGTTTTTATTTCATTAGTTTTCAGGCTGAAAAGGATCAGAGACTCCCCACTAAGCACAGTTTTTGAAATTTTTGATTTTTTTTATGAGATAATAATAATAGAATATTGCCTTCGATTTGGTCTTAACAATTGTAAATATGTAGTCAAATGACATTTTAGTTGGCTTACGTTTGAATGAATAATTCTTATTTCCAGGCAGACCATCCTTCTGTTTTTACTCATAAATTGTCCTTGATCTTCTGATACTTGTTACTGTTGTTACTGTTCCTCTGTCCCATGGAGTTCCACCTATGGATGCTTGTAAGTGTTTTCTCTCCTTAGGATCCCAGTTCTTTTATATATGCCATCTGATGATGACACTGCTCTCTGTCTACTGACTGGTTTGTAAATGGCCACAATTTTTTATCAAGTTAGTTCGATGAAAATAACATATATTTCAGATAGCATAGGGTGAAGTTTTCAGTCTAAAATGAGTCATTTTGTTCTCACTTGTCTAGGAGCCTTGAGCTATCCAAGATGGCACATAACATAGTATAGGTCATGTATCTATGCTTCTCTGGTACCTAGGCTGATGTGTGTATTACATAGGATAGTGTTTTTTGTGTCATTCAGGTTTGATTGCTTTGTATGAAATTGTTAAATGATCATACCTGGAGACCATCACTTCTCCTGAGTACAAAAAACCGAAGCTGATAGTATTTAATGATATAGAACATGTTGATTTGCAAACAATTTTAGGAGATATATTCTCATTTAATTCATAGTCTGAACTTTTGCAACGATTGATTAAGCCAAAGCTCAGGTACACACACTTATTTTCTTTGGAATGTGGAAATCTCTGACAAGGCTTCTCATAGAATCAGCCCCTGCATACTCTTAATAGAGTTAACTAAAATTAGTAAATTTAGAAGCCAGCAAAAGTAGTCAATATAGATATAAATGAATACCTTTTCAATGAAAATGTTGGTAAAGGAATTAACACTATACAGTAAATCATCTGAACTCACATAAAGTCATTTCCACTGCCCAACTGCTTGCTGTCTGTGACAGTTCAATTTGGAAACAATGTTTTATAAAAACAATTTAAATGGCATGAATGTAATATAACAAATTAGCTCTAATAAACTCTCTTTTTAATGCAATGACATGCAGTTCTCTTTGTCGAGAAAAAAAAACTGCTTGCAGCCTGACACACTATCATTTATACATTTATTTATAGCTGACCTAAGATTGGACTTTCTGCATTTAATTGGGATCACAATTGCCCTCATATTGACATAGACACTTAAGTAGGACTAAAATGTGAGGAGATTCCAAGATATCAAGCACTGTGAATTGAGCAATCCAATCTTCAGTCCAAGATATAAGGATGCACAAAAACATTTATGTTTGCTCAACTAATTATAGCATACTGCGTTGTTGCAACCGATTCAGCTGGAGATTCCTATGGTTTTCCTGGAGATGATCAAGGAGGACTTCAACAGCAGATGCAGGGGGCAAAGCAGCAACAGCTATAGTCAACAGTTCTGCTTGAGATTTTGGGTAACAATTCTCATTCTTTGTCTGCAAGAGAAGATTTTTTTTTCAGACTTTTAGATACATTTTCCAATACTGTACACCAAGAGGAGGTGAGTAAGCTGTCCAAAGTGAAGGCTCATGTCGATCAAGTGAAAAGTATCATGATGGAAAAAATTGACAAGGTAATAACCAATGTGTATCAGTATATCCTTCCCAGGCATATATGCATGACCCTGAGGATTCCTGCATCTGCTTACCTTGACTTGATGTTCATGAAATTTTTCATGGACACGTGCGTGTCGCACGTGCATGGCCACTAGTTTCTACAAAGATGGGAAACAAAATATTCTTTAGGACAGAATAGCTCGTGTATATATTTTCTTCGATGAAGGCGCGCGAAACCCATTTTACAGATAAACACAAGAATTAAGCAAACATTCTTATTCGAAATACAATAATACATGATCTCCAGGCATATAATGTATCAGGTAACAGAATTTAAAAACCGTTATAAGGAGTGCGATTAAAAAAACATTAAGGAGATATTTCTTTTGCGGCCACAATCCGCCACGCCACAAATAGACATTGGAGCCCCTGTTTGATTCACGCATGAAACTAGGCGGCCACAGCAGAGTCACGGAGCAAATCTCACCACCAAGTATGACGGCAAAAAATCACACCGCAACTGCGGCACGCCATAGCTTACCGCAGTTTAGCCGTGGGCGGCTGGAGGCAGGGGCAGAGCAGTGGCGTTCGATCTTAGTTGCTGAACAAATTCGTCGATGTACCTGTCCTGAAGTTCCCTGTCAGCAACAATCCGTTGCACCTTGAGGGCATTTGCCACAAAGACACCCCTGGTTTCCTCCTCTAGCATGACGGCCCGGACTGTGCTGGCGACGCCATGGCGGTCGAAGGAGCCGTCGTGCTCATCCCTGGGCACCTGCAACCCCACCTTCTTGCCCTCCATGAGGCGCGCGTTCGGGCCTTGATCCCCCAACACGGGCAGCATGGCGAGAGGACGGCCATACAAGAGCCCTTCGATGAGCGAGTTCCGCCCGCAGTGCGTCAAGAGCCCGCCCACGGCGCCGTGCGCCAGGATGCTGGGCTGCGGAACCCACCCCGTGGTCACCAGCCCACGGCCGCGGGTGCGCTCCTGGAACCCGGCCGGAAGGATGTCGCGTCGTCGGGGACGCCGCCGCCGCCGCGGGGCTTCCTCAGAACCCAGACGAAGCGTGTCCCGGCGAGCTCCAGCCCCAGCGCCCAGCTCGTGCACCTGCTCCCACGCGCAGCGGCACCTCGCTCCCCAGCGCCACGTACACCACCGAGCCCGGCGGGTTGCGCGTCCAGCCACCTCACGCGGCGTGCTGCTCCCGTTCGCGGAGCCAGAGCCACGCCCCCTCCGTCGTGTGACGGCGAGAAGCGAGCCGAGGGGCACGACCGGCTTGCCGAGGAGCGGCGCCACCAGCGGGAGGAACTCGGGCTCCCACTCAAGGCTGCCGGATGGCCGTGACCGTGCACCTCTTGCTCGTCAAGTAGAAGCGCTCGGCGATGGACACGCCGGGACGCGCCATCCTTGACGAAATACTGCTTGTTCTGCTCCGACTCGTACCTGGGTGCAGCGGCCGGCTTGGCTGCGCGAGGACTGCCGCTGTTCACTGCCGCGGCCATACACGCGGCGCTCGGGAGCAGCATCACGCATGGCACCTGGTGGCAAGCCCAGCTGGATCTGAGACACAAACGGAACCAAAATCAAGTTGACCAGTTTGCATTTGGTGTGGGCGAACCTTGTGGTCGGCGGCGGCCGCCCAGTAGTGGAAGCGATCGACGATGACCCGGTCAGGCCTCTTGCCCTCGTCGGAGCAGGGACGCGCCCAAGAACTCCGCGAATGGCGCGGGGCGAGGCCGTCGAAGGCCTTGAACAGGAGCTCAAACTTGTCGTGGGGGACGCTGTTCGTGGACTCGGCGCTGCCGGGGAGGCCGTCGACACGCGGGGGGGAGCGCCACGAGGTCGACGCGCGGCGCCATGCGGGGCGCAGCGCGGGGAGGCGAGCGATGTTGCCGGGCGTGGAGACGAAGGACACGCGGTGGCCCCTTGGCGCCGGCCGCCCGCGAGCCTGTGTGCGGGAGCAGGTGGCCGAACGCGAGCCACGGGAAGATGACGGGCTGCGGGGCGCCGGGGGACGAGGACACGGGCGGCGTCCATGGCGATTGGCCGAGGGCAAGCGGAGGCAACGCGGAGATGATGGCCCGGGGAGTAGATATCCCCCAATCGAACGGTTTGGATTGTATAGGCAGATGCTGGGTGTTTGGATGGTGTGGAAAAAGTTCTGCCTGTGTCACATCGAAATATCGGAGGGATGTCGGAAGGGGATTTTGAATACTAATAAAAAAATAAATTACAGAACTCATCAGGAAATCATGAGACAAATTTTTTAAGTATAATTAATCCGTCATTAGCAAATGTTTACTGTAGCAGCACATTGTCAAATCATGGATTAATTAGGCTTAAAAGATTAAATCTCACAAAGTTATATCATAATCTGTGTAATTAGTTATTTTTTTCGACTACATTTAATACTCCATATATGTGTAACTAAATTCGATGGGACAGGGCAAAAGTTTTGCCCTGCCCATCCAAACACCCCCTTAGATGAGTATCACAGGAGATCAAAAGGTTAATAGGCTGCTGCAAACGTAATCTGTCCTGACACAAGGCAGCAGCAGGTACGACCATTTATTGCTTTCACCATTTCAGGTCACCTACTCACCTCCAAGAATCCTGACACAAGACCGGTCATGGGTCCTGGCTTCCAACACAAGATAGGAGTAATCTAGGAAAACAAAAATAATACAAACAGGAGAACTTCGTGAATAAGAAAAAACCAATACGATGTTGTAAAAAAAAGAAAAACACATATGATGTTGCGAAAAAAAGAAAAAATCAATATGAGATCCGTATATATTAAGCAAATCTGAGACCATAATCCCAATATTTATCTACTCCACCTTCTAAACTCTAAACCTTAAACCATAAAATCTAAAACCTAAGCCCTAAATCAGAAACCATAAGCCCCAACCCAAATCGTACTACCTCCATTACTTTTTACAAGGTGCGGCTAGAGATAGCATGGTCAGCCAAGCTACACTTTGACTATTTATTTATGTTAAAAATTTATGATATTTGGATAGTATATTTAATAAAAAAACCTAACTATATTAAATTTATAATATAACAATTAAAAATTATTAGCTAAATTCTTGGTCAAAGATTTTAAAGTTTAACTCTCTAAGTTATTATTAGGCGCCTTATAAAAGATAATGCAGGGAGCAAATCCCTAAACACTAACTGAAAACTCTACACCTAAACCCCCAACACTTAATCGCAAATCCTACCCTAAACCCTAAACCTTAAACCATAAACCCTAAACCCATAACCTAACCATAAACCCTGAACTCTAAACCCCAAACCCAAAGCCTGAAACCCTAAACCTGGAACCAAAACTTTAAACTCCAAACCCTAAACCCAAACCCTAACTATAAACCAAAACCCTAAACCTTGAACACTAAACCCTAAACTCTAACTATAAACCCTAAACCCGAAACCCTAAACCTTAACCCTAAATTCTAAATCCTAAACCCCAAACTCTAAACCCCGAACCCTAAACCTTTAACACGAACAATAAAACCATAAACCCAAAACTCTAAATCCAAATCCCTAAACCCTAAACTCCAAATCCAAAACCCTAAACCCAAACCCTAACTATAAACCCAAAATCCTAAACCCTAAACCCTGAACCTAGAACCCTAAACCCTGAGCCCAGAACCCTAATCTCTAAACTCTAAACCCTAATCCCTAAACTCCAAACAAACCTTAAACTCTAAACTCTAAACCCTAACCTAAACCATAAATCCTAACCCCAAACGCTTGTACGCTCGATGAAACTTAATATTATTTTCTGGACCAAATTAACGATCTCAAATGAAAAACTCTAAACTATAAAGTTATAGATTGCATCAATTACTACAACTTTTATATACTCCTACAAATTAGAACAAGTCCCTTGACAGCCAGCCCTGCCAAGTCATCATCGTACGTATCGAATGGAAAAAAAAATATTTCCACGCGTTCGCTCTGCACGCGCTGGGCCTGAATCCTCTCGTCTTCTCTGGTTAAAAAAAAAAGAAAAAAAAGACGCCCTCTCCCTCGATCCCTCCGCAACGCTCGCCGCCCCACCCTCTCCTTCCTCTTCCTCTCCTTCTCTCCCGACGCGGAGGCACCACGGGGCGCGGGCGGGGAGCCTCGGCGCGGCGGCTCTCCCTCTCCCTCGTCGCTTTCCCTCCCTCCCTCTTCCTCTCGACGCGAACAGGGCGATGGCGGCCGGCCGTCGGCGCAAGCGGGGCGCAGCTGCAGCTACGGCCGCCCTCCTCCTCCCTCTTCCCCATCGGGTCGCCGTGACCGGACCCGCGCTGCCGGATCTGCGCGACGACGGCACCGACCTGCAGCGCGGCCCCGCCCGTCGACCAGCGCACCGGCGTTCCCGGGTCCAGGCCACGCCGCGCCGCGCCGCGCCTCGGCGGCGGCTACCTCCTCACTCGCGCCGGGCGAGCGCCCCCTCTCTCCTCTCCCGAAATGGCCGCCCCGCTCTCCCTTTCTCCTGCTTTGTCCGAGCATGTTCGCTGTACCCGGTGCCACCGTTGGCACAAGGCAGTCTCAGATGCTCTCGCTTCCTGGTATTTTCTGATTTTGCTTTTGCCTCACTGATTTCTCGCTATGTTGACTTGGATTCATGTTGTAGGGTTTGTCCTATAATACCTGTGTTCATCTCTGGAAGGACGACACCAATTGCCAGCTGCTGCCTCACTACCGGTGCTGCAAAGGTTCTCAAATCTCTCTCGACTCCATAGGAGGGGTGGTGATTTGCATGTTGATTGATTTGCATCAGAGGCTAGCAGCAGATAGTGAGCTTCGGCACTTCGCATTGCTAATGCCTGCCATCTTATCCGACCACATTTGCAAGCTGCTGGTCACTCATTTCCCTTGTCAATAGAGCACAAATTGATAAGTACATTTGGATTGCTGCAGCCATGTTCAAGTGCACTAATATTATGCATAGGTAGACTACTTTGGAGTTTTATCATTATTTCGTTGAATATACATCTGGTGTACTGTTATTAAGATTTGGGGTTTTTGTTGCTACAACAGAGATTTTATAAACCTTTAAAAGAGCATGTTGGTTTGCAGAGAGAAATGTCACTGGGAATGACTATATTTATACACTGATGCTATATAAGCCAAGTATCCACGAAAATATAATACGAAGCACTGCTAAACTTTGGTTTACTGAACTAACGTGGTGGTTAGTGGACTGTATTCACGCGCACTGCATTTGATTGCTTTTCTTAACATCAGCTTTGTTACATTCTCAGAGCATCATCTTTGTTTGGATTCACCTCAATGTGTTGCCCACATTTAGCTATGAAACATGGGGATTTCATGAATGCCGCCGATGACTTCCCTAATTTTTTGGTTTGTTTACCCTTCAGCATGAATGTTAGACATCCCCTCTTATCACTTTTCCTTTTCTTATCCTTACAGTTTCAGTACTTATGGATACTGCTTCATTGATTTACATGGTGTTATCCTTTCCAGAGGAAAAAAATACATTGTTTGCTGCACCTTTTCTATAACTCACATGGCCCTAATAAAGGTTTGCCATGCATAATGCCAATGAGTTATTCTCAGATTAGTTAATTAAAATTACATTGGCTATGAAACAATCCCATTGATTTTTCATTGTCTAACTTTTATATGTTACTTCATAGGCAGTGTTGTTTTCCTATTTTATATCATTGGCTTACATTTTTCTGTGAAAACAGATATTTAACCGATAGCCAATAAGAACAGAGGTTTTCTGAGCTCAAACCTTGTATTAATATACATAAACTTTCATATGCCCATGCTTATCATATAGGCCGGTGCCAACTGCCAACCTGCACCACTGGTAACACAACATGTCTGTGTTACATTGAAAGTGCCATGACTGATAATTATAAAACCCCCTCTTTAAACGGATGGATACAGTTTGTAAAGTATGACCCAACATTATATTTGTTAATGTTGTTGACCCATCACCTGTACCTATCATGGCCAGTAGTACTTGCTTACAGCAATTGTGTCCATCATTAATTTGATGCCAAACTTTAGTTGTAGTTGTTGTGCAATCTGATTTCCAAATTTCCTTACCAGGTGATCTGGGCATGATTTGTATGTTTGATGCTGAAAGGAGGCTCCCAGGTCACGCCCTACAAGATCCTGCAAACCAGCATTTTGTCTCCTTTTTTAGTGCTGAAAGGAGGCTCCCAGGTCACGCCCTACAAGATCCTGCAAACCAGTGTTAGATGAGGTCACAAGGGACATACAAGGTGATATCCCTTGGTGTATGCTCTTTGCTGACGATGTGGTGCTAGTGGATGACAGTAGGGCAGGGGTTAATAGGAAGTTAGAACTATGGAGACACACGTTAGAGTCGAAGGGGTTCAGACTTAGTAGGACCAAGACCGAGTATATGAGGTGCGATTTCAGCAGCGACTAGGCACGAGGAGGGAGACGTTAGCCTAGATGGGCAAGTGGTGGCCAAGAATGATACTTTTTCGGTATTTAGGATCGATGTTACAAAAGGATGGCGACATAAATGAAGACGTCGAGCACAGAATTGCAGCGGGTTGGTTGAAATGGCGCCAAGCTTACGCGTCCTCGTGATAAAAGGGTGCCTCGAAGGCTGAAGGGTAAATTCTATAGGGGGCGATTCGCCCGGCGATGTTATACGGTGCCGAGTGTTGGCCCACAAAAAGGCGGCATGTCCAAAGAATTGAGTGTGGCGTAGATGCGTATGTTGCGTTGGTTTTGCGGGCACACCGGGAGGGATAGAATTCGAACGACGATATTCGGGATAGGGTTGGGGTGGCACCAATGGAGGAGAAATTGATTCAACACCGATTGAGGTGGTTTGGACATGTCCGGCCGGAGGCCTCCCGAGGCGCCCGGTGCGTAGTGGGGGTTCAAGCGGGCCGATAACGTAAAGAGCGGTAGAGGTCGACCTAAACCGACTTGGGACGAGTCGGGTTAAGAGAGACCTTAAGGAGTGGAATATCTCCAAGGATTTAGTTTTTTGGGGACAGAGCGCTTGGAGGCGGCAATCAACGTGCCTGAACCGTGACCTCTTTCTCGTCGTGTGCCCTTTTGTGTCTTCCGGTTTTCCGTCTCTCTTGGGTTTCATCTCTAGCCTACCCCAACTTGCTTGGGATAAAAGGCTTTGTTGTTGTTGTTGTTGTTGTTGTTTCAGATGTTAATCGTTTTCGTTTGTTCCCATCTAAATTTGAGTGATGCTATTCTAACACTTCATTCTAATGATACAAGAATCGAGTATTTGATATTTCTTTCTTCCATTAATTTGTGACCATCACAGTTCTTACCCATCTACTGTAGCCTTTTCGGACCTCCCTGTTAACCATATAATTTTGACTGCATATTGGATCTCCCTGTTAATTATATAATTTTGACTGCATAGGAATATACAGACTCTATTTTTATTCTCTTTCTTTCTTTCACATTTCTAAGCGATTTTCATTGGATCTCCCTGTTAATTATATAATTTTGACTGCATAGGAATATACAGACTGTATTTTTATTCTCTTTCTTTCTTTCACATTTCTAAGCGATTTTCATTCTTAGTTAACCTGCCATATTATTTTCATATCCGTGCACGTTGTGCGAAAGTACATTTATTTATTATTGCCACTAGATTCTTCTTACTAGCATTAGGTCATGCCTGCCTAGCTACCTGTTCCTGTAAGGCAATTACCAAATTATTCTTCTGCAGCTCCTTCCAATGCGGCAGCAGCAAGCAAAGCAAACTACACTTTGTCTCCATGTCTCTATAAGACAGTATATGGGAATACCACCTGCTTGATTGTCCGAGAGCACATATAGATCTTGTTTTGAATGATGCAAAGGTGCATGCCAACTTTCTTGTGTACTCTCCCTTTTTTGATATATCTAGACTTACCATCAATGTATTCTTCTTATAAATGTATACAGGAATAGGCTGTGCCTGCAGTTTTGAATTACTACTGTCCAGATTCCAATTGGAAGACCAAATATGTGAGTTCAGTTCACTAAACAATTTGACAAACAATTTGTGATTTGTCTTCTTAGCTTTCAGTTCCAATTCATCTTGTGGTTCTTACTAATTAAGAATAAAAAAAAAAAAAAAAAACGGTTCTTAAACCAATACAAAAATGCTTGCTGAGGGTTGTTTCTAGAAATACTTAATTATTTATGGCACCTTTGTGAGTACAATAAAAATCCTCTATTCTTGGGAATGCTTAGTTCTTTACGGTTTCAGAGAAACACATCAACTGAATTTAGATTTACGGGTTACCTGATTACTTCTGGTTTCAGTCATCTTTTGGTGGGCATATGTTCACCTACATTGCATTGAAATGAGATTGTTTTCCTCCACTATGATATCTTATTCCAATATGTGGTTGATTTGTACTCATGCAGACAGTTTTTGTAGCAGATCATTTGGCACATGGCCTCAAATAGCCTTAACTACATTTTGACCTTTGGCAGGACAGAGGATACGTTCCATATGCATACTTCCCGAAAGGAGTCCATCAAAGGACCGGATCGGATGATTCATTGTTTCCCAAATGATACCATAGGGACCAAATGAAAGTACAGATAACGCAATGTTTTTTCTCCCATGTCAAATACCTGCATGTTAGCATCAAGGCTTGGATTGCAACATAACTGTTTGGTACAGCAAATTGGTTGTGTATATCCAGTTTTCTTACATTGAGTTTTATCGTATGTTAAAATTTGAGTTTGGTTCACAAATTATTTGTTGTGTATGCAACTATTAATCTATTATTAATCTATATTTGAGCATGTAATATTACGAACTACGCACCTGTTTATTTGACTGTTAACTCAATTGGTTCTGCATCGAAACATTCAACATATATTTTTAACGGTGAACTTATCTATGACTACCAACAAATATTTAACTGCACCAAAAATATTGACATGCTATCCAGCATCAGCAGAGTCATCGAATTGACAAACCACTGATTCAGACATCAACATCTCTGATCGTGAGTAAATACCCACAAGCAACTCCGCAGACTAACTTCCTGTATATTTATGTCAATTTCAGGTCTAATTCCTGTAATATTATAACATAGCTATAACTACATGTTAATATAGCATGACCCACACAATACACATGTACTGCTACCCAACGGCGCGCGGGCGCGCGCCCTGGCACTAGTTTATATAAAATATATCTTCATTTGACACTACACGAGGATGATATGATTTTTGTAAGGCAGCAAACGCTGCTAGCGATTAATATGCAACCACATAATTGTATTATTTTATAAGCATCCTAGTGATGTTAAATAAAAAACTCGAAACTAGAAAATTGTAGATCTTATCGAGCGCTACAATTTTTATTCAAAAGTTATCTTCATCCGATATTGTACGGAATATATATAATTTTTTAAAATTAATTGAGTTGTAGAAAAAACGAAGTCGATGAACACAGATGAAGATGGGTGGAATGAGCAACTGTGTGTAATAAATGCCTTAACTGTAGTGTTGTACCACGTTTTCCCAAAGCACTACTTCCTTTACTGTATGCAATAAATGACAAGCGGCATTGCCCAACTGCACCGCAGCAGTCTGCAGCTTTATTACAGAGTATATGGTCGTTAAGTAGTGTGATTAACAGTAGATGAACTAATGTAGCACGAATCTTGGAATGCATCAAACGGTCAACTAAAGGGGGGATATCTGCTCCCCGGGCCACAGGAATATTCGGCCAAGCGGAGGTGACGGCAGCCGAGAGGAGCTGGGCTTGCCCACGACGGCATGGCGTTGGTCAGTTGGTCTGGATCGATACTTTATTTTGCAAGTGATCGATCGATCGTTAGAGACGGAGCAATGAAGTCGTCGGAGTTAGCATAAACAAAGATGGCGTGCTCTGCGCACGCTCTATTTTGAGAAGAGAAGGAATTAAAAAGGGAAATCTGCAGGGGTGCTGCAGTTTGTCAACTGGGCTGCATCATGCAAGTGTGCAAAGTACGTGCTGATTGTTGTGGAACTCATCCTAGGTTTTTTTTTTTCTAAAAAAATTCACAGTACAATGCAAGCATCTAAAGTATGCACACTTACTTCTATAAAGATACGTATCCTAAACATTCTGTCAATGAGAATATCACCTATCACCCGTAGAGCAACTCTTTGTTATGCCGCTTGTTTCCTAGAGCCGGCAAGACCGTCTGCATTAGCATTAACCAAAGATGCCATGCTCTGCTCATGTTCTTTTTAATTAAAAAACAAATGAAGAAAATTTGCAGAGACGCTACAATTCATCAAATGGGCTGCGACGTGCCGACATGTGAGCAGTGGCGTAGCTAGGAATTGTATCTAGGGTCCATTGTCTAATCTTTTTAACCGCCATAAATTTAACATGCCAGTACACAAATATATGAATGACAAAACGTAATTAATGAAAAGATGACATACAAAGTTCATAAAATAGATGAGTATAGCTTTGTTAACATAGAATTGAAATATTACATTAGAAGTATGAGGCCGCGCCGTCTCTGCGGCCTCTGAGCATGGCCATGATAGCCTGCTCAATTTGACCCGTCGATATAATTTCTATGATTCAGATCATTCTGTTTCTATTTTTGGCTTACCCTTTGCCTTCTCATCATGCCGATCCATCGCTCTCATCAAAACTATACCCCTGGTAGAAAATGCTAGCATTGATTTGTCGATCCATCACTCTCATGAAGACTATACTCCTGCACAACCTTGCTGTCATCCTGCCATCCTAGAGCATACTTTTATTCTTGTCTTCTTCTCTTGAGACTATAGCTCTTGTATGCACCCATGCATGCTTTTCCATTTGTCTTCTTCTTACAAGAGCATAACTCATGCATCCTTTCTTTTTATACATCGTTCTTACCAGTTTAGTACATGGATTCAAATTTCACATTGTTCATAGGTTAAGCTAACTATAAATTATGTGCCCATGCGAACCTAGGAACATAATATTTTTTATAAGAAAGTTAGAATCAAATACACAGCATAGGAACATAATGTCGTATTAGTGATGCTGCACACTTATTTATCTGATGCTTGATTTGGATTCGAAATCAAAACTATCTTTGCTTAATTTGACTTACCGCTTTTGTTATTATGGCCTAATTGATATATTGCTTTCATTACATGGTATATGGAGGAGGGGTGTATTTGTGGTCTTCCATTTCTTTGCATGGGTACAGTAAGTGTCCCTTTGTGCAGTGGCATGTCATGTCGCATTTGTAATTTAGTTTTCTAAGCCATGTTTATTTCTTATTTGTCGTGTTCCTATGGACGGTGAGCTCTGAGATTCTCCTCCTATTGCCTATATAACCGTGACCTTGCCACTACCCCATGGTGCCCCTATCTGCCTTTGCCTTTCTTATCTTGAGACACTCGTGTAGGGTAGTGAAAGTTAAGCTAGGAAACATTTGGTGCCAGAATATCAAGTGAGATAATAACTTCCATACATTTAATTTAGTGACCACCTCAGGTCAAGAAACATTCCAAATTTACAGGCATGAAATTTGCCCGTGTTTAAATTGTGCTAGACCTTTTCTCTAGAAATCGGTTCAACAAGAAATAAATTATGTCATCTGAGCATGCTTCTTGTCACCTTTGAACTTGATACCTTTATGTATGAGATGATTTTATGCTTTCTACATGGGATCCACCGATCATGTTACATGGAGGAGCGTGCGCTAGCAATACAAGGAAGAGGCTTCGGGAGAGAGAAGGCTCCTCTTCCCGGCAAGTGCGCTCTCTTGTGTTTGCATTATATATTTTCTTATTGTGTATAAGTAGAAAATTTGTAATGTCATAGGAATTGTTACATCATCTGCTAGGAGGACAATACAAGAAAGGCAGGAGTGTCGAAGATCTATAATAAGAGCAAAGAAAGAAGGTAGTTATATTGATATATGCTTATAATCTCAAGATAAATTGGTGTGCTCTGGGATGACCAATTTATTATGTTCTAACATTGTATGTAGGATTACAGGTTCCAGTAGTAGAGCAGTAGAGAGAGAAAGAGAGCAGGAGGCCAAAAGCAAGGTCAAAGACATAAGGTAGTTGTTTTCATGTGTATGTGTGTCGATGTTTGACCACCGATAGCCTGCAACGGGGTTCCCGTAGCAGTTGATTCGGATCTCGGCGAACAACTAGAACTCGGCGGTTTCACGCAAAAGACACACGGTTTATCCTGGTTCGAGCCCTCGTCGTCGAGTAAAATCTCTACTCCAGTCGGCCTTGGCCTTTTACGTTGGATTGATGTGTGATCGTGTATCGTTCGTCTGTTACAAAAGAGGGTGCTCTGGCTCCTTTTTATAAGAGGAAAAGAGCCAGAGCTATGGTTTCTAATCCTAGTTGGATCCATAGGAAGTGTTACGTTCTCGACACGAGAGGTTACTTTCTATTCGTCTAACTAGGATGATCCGTATTCTACTCGGATCCGTCCTTCTTGCTCTTGTCCCGACGGGAGCCGTGGCCTTTGGTGAGTAGCCGTCTCACGTCCCCAGATCGACAAGCCCCGAGCATTTCAAGTAAAACTCGGGAGCGCCTTTGCTTTCGGAGTGATGTTTCAAGTGGTCTAGCTGAAGATTTCTTTCCTCCTCGTTGTGCACCGTAGGTGCACTCATTGAGTGTAGCCCCCGAGCCTCTCGCTACTTATTTATAAGTAGCTGGAGGATCTTGAGAAAAAAGAAAAAGTTGAGGGCGTATGCCCTGTAGCCTCCGAGCCTTCGTCTGAGTTGTTTTTTGTCAGAAAAGAAGTCGGGTGATGGCTTTTAGCCTGTTTGGTATTGTAAGTGTGTTTCTTTAAGCGTAGCCTCCGAGCTCTTCCGAGTTCTTTGTAAAATGAGGCGAAGGCTCGTGACTTGCTTTAGCCGTAGCCCCCGAGCTTTCCTTGAGTTCTTTTTCTTGAAAGTAGTCGGATGATGGCTTCTGGTTGACGTGCGCCCATAGGCGCACTCATTGAGTGTAGCCTCCGAGCCTCTTGCTTTTTGGAACAAAGAGCTGGCGGGTCCAGAGTAGCATGATGGCTTTGAAATTGTAGCCCCGAGCTTGAATTCTTTTCCTCAAAAGTAGTCGGGTGGTGGCTTTTTGATTGGCGTGCGCCCATTGGCGCACTCAATGAGTGTAGCCCCCGAGCCTCTTGCTTTTTGGAACAAAGAGCTGGAGGGTCCAGAGTAGTATGATGGTTTTGAAATTGTAGCCCCCGAGCTTGAATTCTTTTTTA
The DNA here is from genome assembly GCA_015844335.1 of Chrysopogon serrulatus. Taxonomy (NCBI): domain Eukaryota; kingdom Viridiplantae; phylum Streptophyta; class Magnoliopsida; order Poales; family Poaceae; genus Chrysopogon; species Chrysopogon serrulatus. The sequence goes on from JADLZL010002378.1 coordinate 155,285, forward strand.
GCCGCGACCCCGAAGTTTTTTCCGAAGTTCTTTCTTGGCCGCAGCCCCGAGCTTTTTTTCCGAAGTTCTTTCTTAGCCGCAGCCCCGAGCTTTTTTCCGAAGTTTCTCTGTGTAGGAAACGGCCAACGGCTCGTGATTTTGCTTTTTAGTGTCCTTTATGCCCGCTTTTATGGTTGGGCGCTATACCGGTGGTATAAAGGCTTTTATTGTGGCCGGGATATGCCCGGAATATGCTCCTTTATCGCTTTTCTACTCGCCCTCTTTTTTATTGTCCATGTCGGTGCTTCTTTGTCTTGGTGAACTTGGTCTATGTACGCCCGATCTGATCCTATAAATTGGACCTCCCTCTCGGTTGCTTTTCAGTGTCTTGTAGTATGCTTCCTTCTGTTTTTGTAAAGATGATAGTTTATAAGGTGGAGCAGCCCCCGGGCTTCTTTCTTGTTCTTCTAGTATGGTTCATTTAGTGGGTAGAAGAATTCTTGAGATAGGGATTAGAGGCAGACTAATCCCCGAGTAGCATTGTGATTGAGGCTCGTTCGTAGGTAGAAGAAGTCTTGAGATATGCCTTATCTTTGGGTCATTTTGCACACTTAGTTCTTCTTTTCCACTGCGCGGACATATGCTCTGCGTGGGAAGGTTGCCGAGCCGCACGAGTCTTCTAGCTATGCGGGTGCAGATCATTTGCCGCCGACGCAGAGCCGGAGCTCTCTTGTTCACATGGGGTTCGATCCGACTTGTTCTTGAGAGGCCCGATGTGATGCTTGATCGATCGGTGCTCCTTTTGGCGATCTTGAATGCCTTTGTGTTGGTGTATCTAGGTTGCTTTGGATCCGCTTCGGCTCATTCTCGCCTCGGAGGTAGTCCGTGTGCGTAACGAGGACGGTCTTGGATTCTGCGTAGTTGTTTTCTATGGCGGAATTCCACTGAGTTCCTTGTAGATTTTTCGCGTAATTTTCTTCTATGGACAAATTCTACAGGGTTCCTTGTAACCGTTGCTTCGGTGTTCTTTCTGAATTCGATGGGTCTTGTAAGACTTGTATCCTTGTGTCATGTAAATTGTACTAAAGAAATATATATTCATGAAGTAATCCGAGTTGTTTTGTCCTGAATTGCTGGTTGTCCGCCTTCGTCTTTGACTTGTTTTGGTAGATGGTAAGATGGTCCGTCTTTGAGTAGACTTGTTTTAGCTTAGATGTTAACTGTCTTCATTTCTGTGGTCTTGTTCTTGGATGTCTTCTCTCGTGCCGACTTATTCTTGATTGATGTGAAGACTGTCTATCTTTGAGTAGACTTGTTTTGGCTCAGAAGTTGACTGGCTTCCTTCGACTGGAGTTGTTCGTGGCCGTCTTCTTTTGTGTTGGCTTGTTATGATAATTTTGGTAAAGCTATCCTTGCTTGTAACGGTACGATATTTTACCGTTGGTGGGTAATGGGATAAGGACCGTTATCCCGTGATTTAAGGGTTTACTGGGCCTTTTCTGTTACTGCGCCTTGTATCCGTTGGCCTTTTTACCGTTGCCCCTTAAGTGGGCCTTTTAAGGCCGGTCTATAAATTAGCTGCGGTTACTATTCTTCTTCTTCACCTTGCCTTTGCTTCCTGAAACCCTAGCACCGTAGAAAAAGTCCCCAAATCTTTGCTCTTGCATTGCCGCCACGCATCCTCCTCTTAGTTTGGGTGCTTGATTCGTTGTATGGGAAGGAAGAAGGTGGCCTCCAAGAAGTCGGTAGTTGAGAAGCCAGTTCTTGAGGAGGAGGTCGACGAGCAGCTGAATCCTGAGTTTGCTGCTATGAAGGCCATCGCGAAGAACTTCTCCGCTCCGACTACTCAGGAGACGCATCTAGTCGAGCTGCAGGAGTGGGGGATGATCCAGTCCAAGGAGTTCTCTGGTTGGGTTGCTCCTGGTGAGCATCGTGTTCCTGTTCCTCGTCCAGGGGAAATTATTCTTTTTATTTCTTTTGTTCACGCCGGGCTCTATCTTCGGCCTGTTCCTTCCTTCACCGTTTTCTTCACTATTTTTGCATCTCGCTCCATTATCTTACCCCGAATGGAGTTCTTCATCTTTTCTGTTTTTGTTCATTTTTGTGAAACTTTCCTTGGCATTCCTCCTTCCCTAAATTTGTTCCGCTTTCTTTTTTCCGCCTCAAGCCGCGGCCCCATAATGATTCCCTCCACACCCTTGGTGGATGTGGAATTCAATTCCGGCAGAGGCGTAAGTCGAGCCACTTCTTTGAGTACGATCTTGTTGAATCCGTGAAGGATTGGCGGTCCGAGTGGTTTTATGCCGGTAATCTCGATGGTGGTGCCGATGCTCCAAAGACTCCAAACCTACTCGGGGTCCCGCCTGTTTCCTAATGATCGGTGGGAGAAGGGAGCGACTTTCTTTGCCGCCGAGTTGATTCTTCTCAACCCCTCTTCGATAGGATTAGTTACTTGAAGCAAAATGGCTTGTCCGGTTTTCGCCATTGTGGCAAGCTATCTTCGTCGCCGAGTACGACCTTTGAAGGCACGGGAGCATTTTGGCTTCGAGTACTGCGGTGCCGAGGATCCTCCCGAATGGTGGCCACGACCGAAGTTGTCTAATGGTGAGGTGCTTGTGCGCCTCCGTAAGATTTTGAAGGGAGCGTCGGTGGTCCCCATGATTGGCTTTGAGTACTCGGCCAAAGCAATCCTCCTCCTCTTTGTAAGTTATATTTTCTTGTTTGAATTTTTGTTTTCCGAGTACTTTTTGATTAATACTTGACTTGTCTTTTGTTCTTTTTGAAGCCTTTTGGCGGGGATCTTGATGCCGATGCCTCTCTTTATGTTGATGGGGAGATTGCTCCTCTTCGCTCCTCCCGGCTGTTCTGGTCAAAAGGTAATTGAAGGCCGAGTTGTTTTGCCGGGTATTTCTTTGATGGAGCCTTCTCTTCAGTATGTTCCTTATCAGCCGGTGGCCCTTTCTCGAATTACTCGTGCCAGTGCAAAGAGGCCTGCTGCGGGAGATTCTTCTTCTTCTAAACGGCACGTAAACGGGCGCGTTCCTCTCCTCCCCCTCGGCCTTGGGGTAACCTTTTGATAGGTGAGAGGTTGTTTGATTTTTCTGACTTGTTTTCTCTTTTTAGAAAGTAGTCTTGATTCTTCTTTCTTGGTAGAAGGTGGATCAGTTCTTCTTTTTGAAGATGAGGTTGAGGATGTTGACAACTCTCCCCTTCTTCGCCGGTGAGTGTTGTCTTCTTGGCGTGTATACTTCTTTGCTCTTTTAACTTTGATTCTCGGCTCCTGTAGCTCCCTTGGCCGACTTCTTCTCAACCTCCGTTTTGGGACCCTTGCCGGATCCCGCTCTTTTCGTCCTTAGGGTTGTTGGTGGATCCGGAGCAGGTCATGCCTCCTCCACCACTTCGGCCTCGTATTGCTTTCCGTCGTCCTCCTAAGTAAGTTTTTTCTTCTTTTCGACTTCTTTTTTATTTTCTTGCATCATTTGTCTTTGATTTTTTGGTTTTTGTAGGTTATCTGGCTGCTATTTCTTCTGCTCGCGGCCGATTACGAGAAGACAGAGAGTGTTGGTGTGGTGGGTCAGGTGCCTTTGCCTGACCCCAATCCTGCTGTGGAGTCTACCCTCATGGTGATTTCTTCTTCTGCTGCTGGGACTTCTTCACTGCTGGCTGCTCAAGCGGTTGTGGCGACTTCTTCAAGAGCGAACAAGTTGCCATTTGCCCAACCCCTAACTTCTCCTCATCCTAGGGTTAGGTGTTCCCCTCCTTTGTCTCCTTTTTATCCTCCTTGGAATTCTGTCCGTGATTTGAAGTTGATGCAGGATCTGGAAGAAGACTTCAATCCGAGTTCTCGCGTTAAGAAGCTTGAGGCTGGATTCAAGTCTTTTACTGAATAATTCCAGGTAGGATGACTTGTTTGCTTTATTTTCTGTCTTGTCTTTTTCTTATCCTTCTTTTTCTTTATGTGCAGGAGTATGTCGGTGATTCGACCTCTTTTTTGGGCTCGTCGAGTCTCAAAAGAAGTTGTTGGATGAGTTGGCTTCTCTGCGGCGGGCGGGCGCTTGATGAGGAGCGTCAAGGACGTCAATCCTCGGAGACCGCCTTGAGAGCTCGGGTTGTTTCTTCTTTGTTGAATCCGAGAAGAAGGTTTCTCGAGATCTTCAAGGTACTTGTAAATGCTTTTTGTTGCGTATAATTTGTCACTTTGCATTTTTCTCGACTTCTTTTTCGCTTCCTTTTGCAGCTTTGAAGAAAAAGTACTACGGAAGAGACCGAAGCTTTGAAGCTTGAAGTAAAAACCTTCCGCAATGACTCGGAGAAGGTAAAGGAGGATCTTGAAGAAACTTTAGCCCGGGCTCTACTGATTAGGCGTGGTGCCGATCGAGATCTTTTGCAGGCTAAGGCATCAATTGAAGACTTGTCCGTTCGTGCGAAGGCTTCGGAAGACAGGGTGGTCGGCCTTTGCCGAGTTACGTGCAAGGACTTGCCACTATATTTGAGGAGGCCCGAAGATGCTTTGGTCCGGACACAGGTTCGGTTCCTTCCTCGACCGACCGAGCGGACTATCAACTTCGCCAAGGATGCTTTGTTTTGCTTGGCGCCCGTGGTGTTTTGGCTCGTATCCGAGTAGTTGATCCCAACTTTCCTCTTGATAGAGTGATGGATGGGACTCATACTCCCGAGGATGAACAAGCGCCATGGAGTCAAGAAGCCATTTGTACTACCCTTAGCTCGGGAGTTTACCGATCTTGTAGAGATTACGCCAGTACGTGCAGATGATGGTGATGATCATCAGTAGTGAACTTCTTTATTGTAATGAAACTTTGATGCCTTCCCGGATTATAAAAAGAATTTTCTTTCTTGAATCTTGGTCAAATATCTTGTTCTTGACCTTTGAAATTTTTTGTCGTCTGTCGTATTCTTTTTGGTGTTGTGAATCCATCTAAGAATAGTTAATGTTGTAGTCGTCTTCAATGATTAGTTCGGGCCGTAGGCCCTCATCCGAGTTCTTTTTCTCTAGAAGTCGGGATAGGTCGAGCTCTCTCTTGGCTCTTATCTAGTCCTGAAAAGGAGCTAGGATAGGGCGAGTGTTGACTTCTTTTAGCCGTACTCTCATCGGTGTTGTGAAAACAACCCGGAACAGTTGGGCTCAGGCTAGGTTGTAGCCATTTTGCACTTCAACAAATAATTCGGACCGTAGGCCCTCATCCGAGTTCTATTTATCTAGAAGTCGGGACAGGTCGAGCTCTCTCTTGGCTCTCATCTAGTCCCGAAAAGGAGCTAGGATGGGCGAGTGTTGACTTCTTTAGCCAGTACTCTCATCGGTGTTGTGAAAACAACCCGGGGGGTCGGCGTTTTTTTGCTCTCATCGGGGTTCTATGTTGCCCGGGGGTCGAGCGATTTTTGCTCTCATCGGGGTTTGCCCGGGGGGTCGAGCGCTTTTTTGCTCTCATCGGGGTTTGCCCGGGGAGTCGAGCGCTTTTTTGCTCTCATCGGGGTTTGCCCGGGAGGTTGAGTGCTTTTCGGATCGTAGGTCCTTATCCGAGTCCCGTATTTTAGAAGTCGGGACCTAGTTCTATCTTTGTTGTCTAGGCGAAAAATCGTCGTAATTGAGATATGTGCTATGAATTTTTTATTGGAGCTCCGTCTTCAGTCATCAGTTCGTAGGATCCTGGTCCTGTTACTTTTGTTACTATGAAGGGACCTTCCCATGAGCTGAGTAGTTTGTGTCTTCCATCTGGTTTTTGTATTTTTCTGAGGACTAGATCGCCGGCTTGGAGGGTTCTTGGTTGAACGCTTTTATCGTAATATCTTCTTAGTCCTTGCATATATCTTGTTGATTGTAGTGTTGCATTTACTCTTATTTCTTCTAAGTCGTCGATTTCTAGTCTCCCGGTTTCTTCGCTTCCCCTTCATTGTATTGCTCAATTTTGGGAGATGTCCGGATCAAGTCATTTGGTAGTACGGCTTCGATCCGTATACTAGGAAGAAAGGCGAGTAGCCGGTTGCTCGCTTATTTGAGTTCTTAATCCCCTGCACTACTTTGGGTAGTTCATCTATCCATTTTGCTCCGTAATCTTTGAGGTCTTCATATAGTCTTGGTTTCAATCCCGCCAAGATGAGTCCGTTTGCTCTTTCTACTTGACCGTTTGCTTGAGGATGAGCTACCGATGCATAATCAATCTTTGAATCCGCAGTCTTGAGCCTAGCTTTTGAATTAATTGGCTGTGAACGGTGATTCTAGGTCTGTAATTATCCTGTTTGGCATCCCAAATCTGTGTATAATTTCTTGGATGAATTCTTGTGCTTTGGCTGAGCTGTATTTTACTAATGGCCTGTATTCTATCCACTTGGTGAACTTGTCGATGGCCACGAAGATCTACTCGAACCCTCCTTTGGATTTCTTAAGTGGTCCGACTTGATCAAGCCCCCAAACATGAGAATGGCCATCTTTGGTGGGATGCATATTAGATTGTGAGTGGAACGTGTGCTTGTCTTGCAAACATTTGACGATTTTTTGCAAGTATTTGACTAGTTCTTCGGCGTCTTTCAATCTTTGTTGGCCAATAGAATCGATCGAAAAGCTTTTTCCGACTAGTGTCCTTGAAGATGCATGATTTCCGCAAGCACCCCGAGTGCATTTCTAGCAATATTTCTTTCCCCTCTGTTGTTGATACGTATTTCAATAATACGCCCGATGATCTTTGCTCTTTTGTAAAGATTATCTCCTACTAAGACGTAGTTTTTGCTTCTTCCGATTACTCGAGTTGCTTACGCTTTGTTTCCGGTAACTTCTTTTCCTTGATGTAATCTATGAATACTTGCATCCATGTTGAGTTGTCTGTGGCCGATCATTAGAATTTGCTCTTGTTACGTCTTCTTCTTCTCGTCTTCTTTTTTCGTCCGACTTGATAGATGGTTTGTTTAATTCTTTTATAAAAAACTCCAGCGGGTACTTTTTTGTCCTATCTAAGCCTAGTTTGGCTAACACATCATTTTGCAACATTTGAATCTCGTAATATATGATGTATTTCTAGACCTTGAAAATTCTTCTCAAGCTTTTTCGATTTCTGCAAGCAATAGGCATCCATGTTTTCCTTTGCCGCAATCCCATTCTTTATAGACTTGGTTGACTACTCTTTGAATCTCCGTAGACTAGTAATCTTTTGATTCCAAGTGATGTTGCGACTTGTAGGCCGTGGATGAGTGCTTCGTACTACGCTTCATTATTGGTAGCTTGCCATAAAATTTGTAGAACATATCTCGAAGTTGTTTTCCATCGGGTGCGATAAGTAGTACTCCCGCTCCCTGCTCCTCCTAGTTTTAGAGATCCATCGAAGTACATTTTCCAATGGTCCGGGATGACGCCTGGAGTAGGTTGTTGTATTTCGGTCCATTCCGCAATGAAGTCGGACAATGCTTGAGATTTGATTGCTTTTCTTGGTGTAAATTCTATCTTGAGTGCTCCGAGTTCAACCGCCCATTTTGAAATTGGCCCTGTTGAGTCTCGGTTTCTTAGGATGTCTCCGAGTGGAAAATGCATTACGACGACTACTTTGTGATCTTCAAAATAATGTCTGAGTTTCCTTGAAGTTATAAGTATTGCATAGAGTAGTTTTTGTACGTGAGGATATCTCACTTTTTGATACTTTGTGAGTACTTTACTTATGTAGTATACTGGCCTTTGTACTTTATAGATGTGTCCTTGTTCTTCTCTTTCGACCACAATAGGCGTGCTAACCACCTTTGAAGTAGTTGCGGTAATGTAGAGCATGACGTCTTCGTCTTTCTTTGGTGGTACTAATTTGGAGATGTGCTGATGTATGCTTTTAGCTTGTTGAAGGCTTCTTGTGCTTCTTCGTTCCAGGTAAATTTAATGCTTTTTCTTGATAATTTGAAAAAAGGTAAGCCTTTTTCCCCCAGACTGGAGATGAATCTGTTGAGTGATGCCATGCAACCCGTTAGTTTCGTAGATCCTTGATATCTGGCTGGTGGGCCCATGTGCGTTATTGCCTTGATTTGTTTTGTGCTTGCTTCAATTCCTCTTTGGTGACTAGAAATCCGAGTAGTTGTCCCGATGATACGCCAAATACACATTTGTTGGAGTTGAGTTTACACTTCCATCTTTTGAGATTGTTGAAAGTTTGTTGTAGATCTTCAATCGAGAATCACGGGTTCTTTGTTTTGACGACTACGTCATCCACATATGCTTCCGCGTTCTTTCCAATTTGATCTCCCAAACAAGTCCGGATTGCTCTTTGGTATGTTGCTCCCGCATTTTTGAGTCCAAAAGACATTGTTTTGTAACAATAGGCGCCGAAAGGTGTAATGAAAGAAGTCTTGCTTTGGTCTTCTTCTTTTTAGTGCAATCTGGTGATATCCCGAGTAGCAATCTAGAAAGGATAATAGAGCTGATCCCTTTGTTGAATCCACTATCCGATCTATTCTTGGTAATCCGAAAGGGTCCTTTGGTGTGGCAGAACCTTCTAAATTATATGGCCCACAAGCACCGACATTGTCCTAAAGACCTCTGTCACCATACTTGTACACCATATAACCTAGAATGTTCCGTCGGGTGAACCCCCGATAAACCACAATTCCTCTAGGATCGATACTTACGAGAGACATCACAAGTATTACAACAGTTTTCATACAAAATACCGAGTAGCGGAAGACTTACAATAACTTAATTTACAAAACTTTTATCAAACTTAGACAAACCAGAGTAACATTATTACAAAACGGCGGAAGTATCATTACTTAACTTTATTACACTCACGCAACGAAAGTACCCTCGTCCACGGGCCACACAACTTATTCCTCGTCAGATCCTTCCTCGATCACCGTCATGCAACAAGGGCCATAGCACACTTGTCCATGCGGTTCACCTGCAACAGGGGTCGAACAAACCCCGAGTACAAAAAAGTACTCCGCAAGACTTACCCGACCAAAAATTGGGGGAGAAGACTCGGGGGATGCTAGCTAATGGAATCAAGGTAAGGCTTTAGCAAGATCAAATGACACATTTGCAAAAGAGACTAAGCCGGTCCTTACTTTACTACATCAATCATTTGTCAACCATGTACCGGATTCAAAACTTTCCATCATCAACTTCCATTATTACTACGATCTTTGGTGCTAGGATCACGGCTCCCATATCGTGGAGCACACGACGATTCGAATCGCTTTATATACCCGGTGGGGCTTCTAGCCACACGATGTATGCGAGGACCAAACATCTTACATACATCAACTCACGCTTGCATTCCTCCGGACGAGAACGGGTCCTAGCCACGAGAGTACAAGTACACCATTTTCCTACGCCGTCGGTCACAACCGTCGACGGGTATACCCGCAGATATGGGTACACGCTACTTCCGTTCGGTTGCCGTTCTCGCCTAGATCATACAAGGGAGCTTACCGCCATTAGCATGCGACTAGTACTATCCAATAACCTCATGATCCAAGGGCCAAGGCAACGAACGGTGTTTAACCGACTCACAAGTGGACGACACTACACCAGGCACTAGCCCCTCCTGGTGCAAGTCACTCCACCCGGTCTCAATTTACTCATCATCATGCTCTTGTTGCGTACCCTTGACCCGATCAAAGTGAAGGGATACCAACAAGTAACATCAGGTTTTCGTAATTGCCCTCAAGGGGGAACTTTTGTTATCACATCTTTAAAAATATTTCATAAAGCATTTGCTATCTGCAGGCTAAGCATGCACTAGCATTTTCGAAATCAAAACAGGTATCCAGGATAATATATCAAGGTACGGTAAATGCATCAAAGTAGGATCTCACACAACTCCTACACCTAATGCATCACATCATCAACATACGATATAAAAGATTTTTGAAATACAAGGAAGGGTCTGAATGCATCCGGGGCTTGCCTTGGGGCTCGACGAAGTTAGGATTAGCGATGGCACTGCCGAGATCAGGACCAACCTCGTCACGCCGAACACCTTCTTCAGACGGCACGGCTACACGATTGAGATGCATGATTACGATGTAGTAAATAAAAGAGCATGCGATAATGATGCAACGATTGTTAACCAATCTTGAGTACAACTTTCCTTCACGGTATAGTTGCACTAAGAAGGTATAACTAGCGCGATTTAACGGCACGGATTAACGATACGCAATCAACATGAAATACCGAAGGTCATTAGGGTTAATGACCTAGGGTCATCACTCAATCCTAAAATCAAACAACCCTAATAGTGATTAAAGGTGATTACTAATTTATTAACCATTTTTACAGTCGTTGAAAGCCACTAATTAACTTGCTAATTGGAGATCAACTAAACCCTAATTAACCACATGATTAATTAATTAAACATTAATTAATTAAAGGGTTAATTAAGCATAATACAAAAATTAGTCAAATCATGATCAAACTTCATAATTAAGATCATTATCATCTAATTAGCACACAAAACAAATTTTATAATTTTTGGACTTATATTTTAATTACTAAAAATCATGGAAGTGGCATTTATTAATTTAAAGAGCAAATTTATTTATAAACAAAAGTTATAGAAAAACTAAAGTTAGTATTTTTCCTAGGTATAGCATCACTCAAAGGAGCACATACATATTTTTGTTCAAATTTTATCTGCCCAAATGAAATTTTATACGCCCAAATGAAATTGTAACAAAAAAAGATGAAAAACAGGCTTGGAAAATCTAAATAGAAAAAAGGAAAAACATTTTCCTCCTTTCCCGGGCTCATCAGGCGGCCTGGCTGGCCTGCACCGCGCAGTCACCCGGCCCCCAGCCCAGCCATGGCAAGGCACAAGACCCGCGGCTCGGCCCAACTAGGCCGCGCACGCGCCTCTCCCTCTCTCTGGCTCGCTGACAAGGCGGCCCCGCATGTCAGCCTCACTCCTCCCCCCCTTTCTTCTTCCTTCAGCCAACAGAGCAGCGGCGGCGATCGACGGATGAACTCGCCGACGGCGATGCCGCCGGCGACACCAACGGCACCAACACGCTCCTCTCGATCAGGCGAACCCACCGAGGTACTACACGGCTACCCTACACCCCCGGAACACACACGGTGGCAACCACGGCGGCTGACATGCTCACGGCGGCGACGGCGTGCCCGCGGTAAACCACCACCGACTCGGATGGATCAAAACAAGGAGTCAGGACGCAAGAGGGTGCTCACCATGACTCGCTGCGCTTGCTGATTGAAACGGAGACGGAGCAGAGGGGCTTAGCTACGGTGGAAGCTCACGACGGCGGTCCGCCGGACCTGAGGAAGAAGACCGCGTCGCGTGGGCGACGTTAACGGTGAAAGGCGGCACTAGTGGGCGTGTTAGGTGCGCGAGAGTACGGCGGAGAGGTGGGCGAAGGATTGGATGCGTTGATGGACTGCAGCGCGCCAATTTCACCGTCGATCAAGGACGGCCGGCGGCGAGCAGTGGGAGGGAAAAAGAGAAGAAGATGGCCGGCGATGGCTTTTAAAGGAGAGAAGGCGAATTCGAGCTTGTTTGGGTCCTTCACGAGCTCGGCCACGCGGCCAGCAATGCGTCCAGGCGCGAGAAGCGCCGGAGCAGCCCACGGCGGCCGGCGAGCCCATGCCGAAAGCACTGTGCTGCACTGTAGCCATGCCACCTCACCCTTTTCCTTTTCTTAAATTACTCCAAGATTTTGAATAGAAGTTGAAAAATTGCCAAAATACAGATTGTTCCAAATTTTGTGCTCTACAACTTCTATTAAAGAAGTTTTGTCAGAATTCAAATATTTTTGAAAATGAAGTTTGAATTTGAAAAAGGGTTCAAATTCCCATTTCTGGAATTTCAAAATTACTTTTAAATTTTGAATAAAAGATGAAAATCTCCAAAAATAAAAGTTGTTCCATTTAGCAAGATCTACAACTTTCATTTAGGAAGTTTTTCATGAAACCAAATAATTTTTGAATTTGAGTTTAAAATGCATAAAGGGATAATTTCCAATTTGAAGAACTTTTGAAATTACTTCAAATTTTATTCAAAAACTTGAAAAACTTTATATACCAAAGTTGTAGAGCTCAAAAAGATGCACAAACTGTATTTTTGGAGTTTTCCCAAATTTTGAATATTTTGAGATGAAATTTAGAAAAGGGATAAAAGGCTTTTGAATTTCAGCTTTTGAAGAAGAATTTCAAATTGGATTTTTGGGCAATTAATTAATGGTGTTGTGGCACTTTTCAAACCCAACCAATGGCACACTTTCAAAGTACAAACTTCATACTTTGAAATGGTACCAAAGTATGACAACTTTTATTTATAAAATTAATTATAGTTAGCTCATCAAAATTGCTTTTTTTTTCTTTCGGCAGGAGAGGATAGGAAGGGTGAGTGTAGGCGTGTAGCTGTTTCCAGAAGGGTTGACGGGTGGACGGCTGTGGGGCTGTGTATACACAGGCTCATATGGTGATCAGACGATGGCAATTGGACGGTGGGAGCGGTGGTACTGTCGCGGCAACAGTATTGTACAGTGTTTTGTGAGGGGGCCGTGGTATACGACTTTAGGAGTATAGGTTTGATTCCAAGGCAGCTGAAATGGGAGCATGCCATGTGCATTGAGATCTGAGATACGGGACCGCGTTTAAAATACCAGCGGTTCAAAAGTTGCATTATTCAAATTATTTTTATCATTTGTGTTCTGCGAGCGGCAACGGCCTATCGTATAAACAACGTAAGCTGGCGCCTACACTACAGGAATCCGGCTCTTTGCCGAAGTGTTAATTTCTTTGCCGAGTGTTTTTTTGGGACACTCGGCAAAGAGCTCTTTTGCCGAGAGCTAAAGAAAAAAACTCGGCAAAAAAAAGCACTCGGCAAAGAGGCCTCTTTGCCGAGTTTAAAAAAAGCACTCGGCAAAGAGTTCTTTGCCGAGTGCTTTTTTTGGCACTCGGCAAAGAGGGTCTTTGTCGAAAGTTTTTATTTTACACTCGGCAAAGACATATTTCAGTATATTTTGGAGCAATAAATTAATTTAAATAAAAAAATTAACTATAAAGTTGTATAACTTTTCAAGATCTACAACTTTCATTTTGACCATTTCTTAATTTGACAAAGTAAAATTAAATCTATTCACAAATCTTACATCTCTCTCGTAGTTTACGAAACTACAAGAGGATATATATAAGATTTGTGAACAATGTTCCTACCACTATGTCAAATGATCAAATAACCAAAATAAAAGATGTAGGTGTTGTGAAATCATACAACTTTGTAGTTGAATACTTTTTAATTTGAATTAATTTTGTTAACGAAAAAAGTCACATTTCTTAAATTTGAAATTTGAATTTTTTAAAGTATCTCGGATGGGGAAACACCCAAAATGAAAGTTATAGATCTCGAAAAGTTATGAAACTTTGTAGTTGGCAACTTTTTTTTCATTTGAATTTATCTTGTCACGCGAAACTCGTATTCGAATCCGCTCAAATTTAAAATTCAAATTTTATAAACAACCTCGGATGGAGAAACTTCTTAAATAAAAATTGTAGATCTCGAAAAGTTATAAAACTTTATAGTTGACAAGTTTTTTATTTGAATTCGTTTAGAGCCTCAAATAAGCAATTTTCATTCGATTTTGTATAATATTTAGGGAATCCAAATAGAGTATAAACACAAGTGAGTGTGTAGTGCAAGGTGGTAGGGGAGGTTAGGTTACATGAGGGAGAGGTTGTGAGTTCGAATCCTACTCGACACAAAGTCTCGAAAAATGCTACAAAAATCCTACTAGATAGAGAAGAATGGGTCTTTGGTCGGTGGGGCCCTCCCCGATTAAAAAAAAAATTTTTTGCTATTATTTTAGGGTTTTTTTTTATTTTGATCTTTGCCGAGTGTCGGGCACTCGGCAAAGCCTTTGCCGAGTATCGGGCACTCGGCAAAGCCTTTGCCGAGTGTGAAAAAAAAACACTCGGCAAAGACCTCTTTGCCGACGGATTCTTTGCCGAGTGGCCTTTGCGGGAGTGCAACACTCGGCAAAGCCTTTGCCGAAAGTGTAATATAGGCTTTGCCGAGTGCCAAGAAGGAAAATCCGGTAGTGCTAGTGTTGAAAGTTGGAACGGAAGGTGATATCCACCTACCGTATATCCAGGATCTTTGGGCTGCCGTGCCACCAAAAATCTTGTATTATTCATTAACTAGTATATTGCACGTGCTAACGCTACGGCAAATATTCGGGTATATACAAGGTAGAATTGAAATATATGTAAAATAACCAAGATGCATTGCAGTTTGACGTAAAAAAAACAATATGCATGACAATTATAGTGGCAAACCAATCTTGACAATATCATCATATCATATCATATTATATCATATTATTATATTATTATTATTATATTATTATTATATTATATTTATATTTATATTATTATATTATATTATATTATATTATTTTATTATTATTATTATATTATATTATTATATTATTATTATATTATATTATTATATTATATAAGAGTTATAGTTTCTGAGACACATTAGCTACAGTGTTCCGTGCACAGTCCTACAGTGCCGTATCCCAGCCATCCCGGCCATCCACCTGTGCATCCTCCAGAAACGTCCACACATGGGCTTCGTCCACCTGCCCAGCCACCAGCACACCCAGACGTCCATCTGTCGAGCCAGCCACGGTGCTGCTCTCTTCTGGAACCGTCTCTCTCCCTCCGTCCATTGTAGAAACAAAAACCTCTCGCTCGGTCTCTCCGTCTCTCCCCACTCTCCCCCCCCTCTCCACGTCGCGCGGCGCCGACCAGGACCGGGCGGGGCGGCGGCGCGCTCGTGGTGCCCGACCTCGGCACCACTGCGCACAGGCGCGGCGCTTGCCGCGGCGCCCGCCTCGCCCGCGGCCAGCCCCTTCCCTCCCCTCCCCTCGTGCCATGGCCGGGCCCTGCCGCCGCATCGTCTCCTCCGCACCTTCTCCCTCCCGAATCTCCCTGCTCACGGTGCTTGACGTGCACGGCGGTGACGTCCTCAAGGCGTCAAGCGGCAGTGCTTGCGGCGGCGGCGGCGCCCTCGGCTGCTTCATCGCCTCTTCCTCTCCCCCCGGCGTCTGCGCCGCGCAGAGATGCGCAATCCGTGCGTACGCCTCCGCTACTCCGTCGCGCCCACGGCCCAGCCTCAACAAAAAAACGCGTTCCCTGCATACCAACCCGAGAAGGGATCACCGTCGGCCTCTCCGTCACTGGCAACAGGTACAACCTCTCATCTCTCCAAATCGATCTGTTTTATATTGACGGTTCTTATGTCCCAAATCGATTTGGTTCTTAATCTAGGGTTCCATATTGATTTAATTCCTAAATTTATGGTTTAAGCCATTATACCTACCTCCATCATGATGAGCCCGACGTCATCGACGTGATTGGAATACATCGGGGCTTCTGCAAAACTCAGGTTCCAGCCGAGGTCTGTCGATCCTCAGATTGGGAGCCGCAGTACTATGCCCTCTATTTATTTGCTGAGATCTCATCCTCATTTTGCATACTAATCAGTGAGTTCGACGAGTGCAGGAAAGCAAATGCAGTCTTCAACTCTTCATACATGGTTACATGTCAAATTGGAGCTTCTTGATCTAAGCTTATGTCGGTTTTCTACATACTACATGTCTAGATTTGACTTGGCCTTAGAGTCGTGGATGGATCCCATTAAATACTAGCATTTCGTTGTTGTTGCTACAAAAGTTCCATCGTAAGCTGAAAAATTTCACCTTCATAATAGTCTATGTAAGAAGAATTTCTATGGGAAAAGCATGAAGATGTTTATTGATAGCACCAAGCTCCAGTCACCAGGTGTTCACTGCCTTAATCCTGCTTACATTCATGCTCTTTCAGTATCTTCATATGGCCACGACATATAATATTTAATGTCTGCTAATATACCAGACCTAATGGGTTGTTTGTTATTCTTATGCAGTTCCAACGCTGTGCTACTAAGACAAGATTCAAATGCTGCAAAGATGCACCGTTGACAACCATTCTCGGTAGTAGGTAAGTTTCATGTCCCTCCAAATGTCATTCTGACAAAAAAAAAAATACTATTGCCAATACATAGAACCTCTACTTTCAGGTTAGATTGCCTATGTCATGTGCACTAAAAAAACGCACTTACTATGTGCCTCGAATCGAATAGCCGAACTACATTCTTTTTCTCACATTGTTTTTTCTTTGTCGATAACAAACCATGGTTTTGTTATTGATAGTCATTCCTGAAAGACCTGCTCCAGTTACCTCTCTGGGGCCTGGCTTCCTACAACAGAATGTAGTGCCATGGAAAAGGCCAGGTGCATCTATGTAGTGTATGTATATCTCATTTGCTGTGGTGTATATTCTCTATTTATGCGTCATTGTGCTTCCAGCCTCAGCAAATGCAACCAACCGGATTGTTCTTACTCCACAAGCTACCATGTTCTGTGCAGTTTACTTTTCGCTCCATGTCCTCACCAGTGGTTCTCAATCTATATTAGTCATGTTCACAGATCTTTGTTTCATATTCTGTTCAGAGTTTATTTCAGTACATGAAATTGTGTTGTCATAATATGTTATCCTGATACGTTAGCCTGTTATAATTGCGATAGGGAAAATGTACCATGCATGGATTTGTTGGTGTCGAAAAAGATGTCCTCTTTTTTCTAAATTTTCTTTGACCTTCTGACAACCTTTTCTGTTACAGCCTTATATTTTCTTAATTCTCATGTCTTTATGGGTTTAGGGAGTACAGTTACATATTGTTATCCTGATACGATGGTCTGTCAATATTGCGATAGGGAAAATATACCATGCATGGATTTCTTCAAGTCGAAAAAGATGTCCTGTTTTATCTAAATTTTCTCTGAACTTCTGACAAGTTTTTCCCTTATAATCTTACATTTTCTTAGTTCTCATGTCTTTATGGGTTTAGGGACTACAATTACATATTGACTCAGTTCTTTTTTGTCTCCATTTTGCTTATTTTGCCGCATATGGTGTTCATATGCTGACTACTATTGTTAATTTATGTGTATTCAGGGCAGGTTGCTAAGGAGCTACGAAAGACAGCTGTATATATCTTGGTGCTCCGTTTATTGCTGAATGATTCAAAAACAATGGACATTTTATTAGATACCAACTACCAGCTGCAGTAGGTAAAGTTATTTAATTTATTAGATTCCATTGATGGTACCATATATCTGTAGTTTTCTTGTGAGATTTGCTTTTCTTATGTATCTGCAGGTGCAATAACTCATATGCAGCTGCAGTACTTGACAAAGCATCTCAGCGCTGAGTGCCACTAGCAGTGAATACGAACTGGCAGCTTGCAGGCTGCATCTTAAAGAGTGTTATGGTGGATTCGTTATGGAAGCTTTTTTATTTTGCTTTGCCTGTCTTTCCTATGACACTCGCAATGTGTACGTTGCTATTCATGTCCCTAATCAGAACTACAACAGCCGGTTGTAATAAATTGCTTTAAGCACCCTTTAAGTTCAAACGAAATTTTGCTAAATGCAATTCTGTTGATCCCAACAGCATTGTTAGATCAATATTGAATGCAGTAAATTCAATAACGTTCATTGTTTATACTACCGCTTTAAGTTCAGACTTCTAACTCCAGACGTAATAGTCTGCCCGCGGCGAAGCGCGGGGTGCTGTCTAGTGAAATACATGTTCCAAGTCAGTCCTGGTGAGTGCCTGTGGATTGTATGGGAATAAGAAACTTGTATTCAAACTTTTCCACATGATCGACATAAAAAGTGCAAAATTCATGCAAATATCAGGCTTGTCATACCATATTTCGATGCATACATCTTCAAAAATATTTTAAACAAGCAAAGATATATTGTGGCATACATTCAACTTTATTAAAGAAAAGATTATAGAAGGGCAAGAGAAGATTCAATAAAAACACAGTACATGAACCTTGATGTAAAAATACTAAATGTCTACGAAAAACAATAAAAGATTTCAGATTACATTCCATATATCAAAGTTGAAGGGCAAGAGAAGATTCAATAAAAACATAGTAAATGGAAGGACCAATTGCATAACTGCCCTTGTTTTGAACTCTAATCGTATGTTTGGTCCTGTTTTGCTAACTTTGCAGATTTGCCCCTATTTTTTAACTTCGAAGCTTTCACTTGCCCCTATTCCGTAAAGGGAAGCTAACGGTGTTAAGTCGAGGTAGAAAAAATAGAAATGCCCTTGACATGAATGACCCGGTAATCAATAGGATTTTTTGTGTACAGATTTATTATGTATTTATTTTGGATAAATGCCAAAATGACCTATGTAGCTGTTAGTCCCCCTTGGCACGGAGGCACGCTTCTCCCAGACCAGCCACTGCACCACCACCAGCTGCTTCCCGCCGCCATCCAGCCACAGCGCCCGCTGAACGACTGGAGGCTGGACCAGCCCGGCCTGGGCGACGCGTCGTCGGCCTCATTGTCGGACTCATTTACCCACGCCCACAGCACCGGCCAGCTCCTGCGCGCGCCGAGGAACGTCTTGGGCGGGTACAGGTGCCTGCGGTATTCACCGGCTCCGTCCTCGTCCAGCATGAACTGTCCGTCTCGTGGTAAATGCGCCCGATCGCGTAGTAGTCCTCCGGCGTGTCCGGCAAGCTCACCTCGCCGCTTCGCCCCGGCGTGTCGAGTGCCTCCCGTGCTGCTTGGCCGCCCGCGGGACAGTCGGGGGCACTCGGCCATCACGGTGTGCTGCGGCAGCGTGCAGCGGCGCGGCGTGCCCTCCAGCGTAGGAAGTCCCGCGCTGCGGTACACGGCGTGGCGCCCACGCCGTCGGCCACAGGAGATGGCGAACCGGCCAGCCCGTCCCCAGCCCAGGTCGCGGCGGCCCGGCAGCGCCTTCGCCGCCGCGCCCGGCGCGATGCCCACCCGCCCGTGCAGCCCGGCCGTAACGCGCCCACCAGCCACGCAGAAGCCGCCCGCGCGCGCCGGCTGCCGCCAGCCGCGCAAGACCCCACCCGCCGCGCGCCCCGAAGCCGCCTGCCGCCCGCGCTACTCGCCCTCTGCATCCCAACACGCTGACCGGCCTCATGGCTGGGCGCCGGGGAGCACCGCCGCCTGCTCGCTCGTTTTCGAGTCGGGGGAACGGCCGAATGGGGGAGATGGGGAGCCTAACTTCAGCCTCGGCGACAGCAGAGTGCAGTCACAGCTGGATCACCGTCGGTTAGGAATCCCACGTCCGTCCTTGGTCTAGCACTCAGATACTCTGACTGCATCCCAGTCCGGCCCAATTACCTACATGTCTTTTACGCTCTCGGCTTTCTTCAGTCTACACTCAGATACTCTGAATGCATCGCCGTTGTTTCCGCCCGTTGCTTGCCGTCGTCCACCTTGCCTTGGTAGTCGTCGCGCTGCCGTTGGATGTCATGACTAGTTCGCTTCTAAGTGTGGCGCTCTTGGGGCACTGCCATCCACAATCACGAAGGACAACAAGCCGCCATTGCCTAGGAGCTTAGCGATGGCAGAGGCTCGCTGCTCCAAAGGTTTCCTTCTGCACATAGCAGGTTCCTTCTAAACTAAACCCAAGAATAGTAAGACAAGGATTGAAGCAGGAATTGATTCTACAATATGCACCCATGTCGGTACTTGTTCAGGTTCAGAGAAAAGACAATCTGCACTCGATGATGTATAGATTGTTGCGAAGTGATGTGCTAGTAAAACAATACACTTGACATGCTTAGCAATCAAAGTTGATGTTATTGGTGAATTATATTCCAGTCATTCACTTGGGCAATTCAATGACCACATTCTTAAATTTTTAGTGACAATATCACTTTAAAATCTCACAATCTTATCTGCCAGCAGTTAGCTCTGCTATTTACATTGTTGTTGTGTCTGGTGAACAACTTGACAAACAAACTGCAGAACCACGGCTGCCCTTTCCATGGAATTCAGAAGCACATGGAGAAGGATGGAGCGCTTTTGCTGCAGTGTGTACCTCCACGCTAAGCAGTTGGAGTGAAGTACGGCACGGACAACGTGGAGGAGAGCACTTAGCCATGAGCGCCGGCGTGGTGCTAGACGGCGCGGAACATGGAAGCAAGCACTCAGCAACGAGTGGCGGCGCTGGCGCTAGACGACGCCGTCGTCGTGGCAGTAGACGGCGGCACTTAGGCAGAGGTGGAGAGCGTGGGCTCTAGTTGGGCCGGACCAGCAGGCCGTGAGCGCATAGATTGTTGGACAATGTGCACAGACGTCCGATCCGTCGATCCTAAGCTGACGGCACAGATGCGTGACTGCATTCTGCAGTCGTTTCACGTGAAGTTAGAGGATCTTGTTCCGCCTGTGCTGTGTGTTCGGATAAGGGGCATCTTAGTCTTTCTTTTTTTTTTTTTTTTTTCCAAACATTTTTTGGGCCCATATTTTTCAGCACCTCAGGGAGTTCAGAATCGGGGGCAGATGGCAGCTTTGGATTTGAAAAATAAAGGCAACCATGCGAAGTTAAAAAAAACAGAGGTAAACATGCAATTAGAGTTGAAAATAAGGACAATGATGCAATTGTCCCTAATGGAAAACATCTTGGTGCCATTCAGCGCTTACACTTAAAAACATGTAAAAGTGTGTCAAATATATGATCCACTCTGCCTCCTTAATGTTGAACCGATACCTCCATAAATCCATCAACTACACAAATTATGACATGCAATAGAGGCACATCTAGTCAGTGGACCATATTAGCAGTTAAAAAGACTATCAAATTGTCATGGCTAAATCGGGAAGGGAACCAAGTCTGAAGCTGAGATCCAGCCACCAGAGATGGAGTGGTAAGAGGATCTTATCACTTTGACATATTGAGTCTAAAAGAATCTAACTTAAGTTTAGTTGCCAACCAATCTAACTTAAGTTTAGTTGCCAACCACGCAAGAACCTATCGACTTAGTCAAACTTACATACATAAGATCGAATGTGGCAAAGTATAACTAGTAACTGGTTGGGTGAAAGGTGTGAGAATGAATCCAACCACACATGTTCAAATTCTTTTCAATTCAAATTCGGGGTTGAGTGAAAGGTGTGGTCATGAACCCAACCACTCATGTTCAAACTATCTTCAATTCAAATTTGGGTGCTTTCTCCTTTGGTTGCATTTTTAAAAGAGGGTGTGAGTATATGAGCTTGACAAATGTCACAATACATTGCCTCTTATTATCCCTCAAATTATCTCAATCCATTGTTGGGATTCCATATATGAATGAATAACTTTTTCTCTTCAAAACATCCACCAAAGTCTATTATCGTCAAAAGTCCTCTATCATGTTGGTCTATGAAACGGCGACTAGGCCACATAGTTATGCCACTGCCATGTGGACTACATAGCCTGCGGACCCACAGCAGTAGCACGACTACTCATACATACTGCAAGTGATATCTATGTTGTGTGAAGTAACTTGTAATATTGAATAGATATTGTGGTTGCAAAAAAAAAGTAAAATTCTATATCGATGATAGTGTTTTGTTTGTCAGATCAAACAAGATGGCCAACGGTAGTTTCTCGTGACTATCTAGATATAATATTTTCTCGAATACACAAAAGATTTACGTATCATTGCGTGAAGTAGAAGAATTTAAACAAACAAACAAACAACGCACTTCTATCAAGCGCCCAAGAACTGTCTAGACAGAACGTTATTTTGGCTCCTAAAAGCACACGTCCATGGTGATGTGTGTGAGACGTGTCCAAACAAAAAAATTTTCCAAGGCCGTGGAAAAAAAATATCTGTCATCATCGTCGCCCTCTCTCTCTAGTTTCTACAAAGATGGGAAACAAAATATTCTTTAGGACAGAATAGCTCGTGTATACATTTTCTTCGATGAAGGCGCGCGAAACCCATTTTACAGATAAACACAAGAATTAAGCAAACATTCTTATTCGAAATACAATAATACATGATCTCCAGGCATATAATGTATCAGGTAACAGAATTTAAAAACCGTTATAAGGAGTGCGATTAAAAAAACATTAAGGAGATATTATTTTTGCGGCCACAATCCGCCACGCCACAAATAGACATTGGAGCCCCTGTTTGATTCACGCATGAAACTAGGCAGCCACAGCAGAGTCACGGAGCAAATCTCACCACCAAATATGACGGCAAAAAATCACACCGCAACTGTGGCACGCCATAACTTACCGCAGTTTAGACGTGGGCAGCTGGAGGCAGGGGCAGAGCAGTGGCGTACGATCTTAGTTGCTGAACAAATTCGTCGATGTACCTGTCCTGAAGTTCCCTGTCAGCAACAATCCGTTGCACCTTGAGGGCATTTGCCACACAGACACCCCTGGTTTCCTCCTCTAGCATGACGGCCCGGACTGTGCTGGCGACGCCATGGCGGTCGAAGGAGCCATCGTGCTCATCCCTGGGCACCTGCAACCCCACCTTCTTCCCCTCCATGAGGCGCGCGTTCGGGAATTGGTCCCCAAAAACGGGCAGCATGGCGAGAGGACGGCCATACAAGAGCCCTTCGATGAGCGAGTTCCGCCCGCAGTGCGTCAAGAACCCGCCCACGGCGCCGTGCGCCAGGATGCTGGGCTGCGGAACCCACCCCGTGGTCACCAGCCCACGGCCGCGGGTACGCTCCTGGAACCCGGCCGGAAGGACGTCCGCGTCGTCGGGGACGACGCCGCCGCCGCCGCGGGGCTTCCTCAGAGCCCAGAGGAAGCGTGTCCCGGCGAGCTCCAGCCCCAGCGCCAGCTCGTGCACCTGCTCCACGCGCAGCGGCACCTCGCTCCCCAGCGCCACGTACACCACCGAGCCCGGCGGCTGCGCGTCCAGCCACCGCACGGCGGCGTGCTCCCCGTTCGCGGCGGCGCCAGAGCCAGAGCCACGCCCTCCGTCGTGTGACGGCGGAAGCAGGCCGAGGGGCACGACCGGCTTGCCGAGGAGCGGCGCCACCAGCGGGAGGAACTCGGGCTCCCACTCGAGGCTGCTTCGGATGGCCAAGACCTTGCACCTCTTGCTCGTCAAGTCGAAGCGCTCGGCGATGGACACACCGGACGCGCCATCGTTGACGAAATACTGCTTCTTCTGCTCCGACTCGTAGCTGGGTGCAGCGGCCGGCTTGGCGCGCGAGGGCTGCCGCCGTTCACTGCTGGCAGCCATACACGCGGCGGTCGGGAGCAGCATCACGCACGGCACCTGGTGACAAACCCAGCTGGATATTATATGAGACACAAACGGAACCAAAAGCAAGTTGACCAGTTTGCATTTGGTGTGGGCGAACCTTGTGGTCGGCGGCGGCGGTGGCGGCCCAGTAGTGGAAGCAGTCGACGATGACCCAGTCAGGCCTCTTGCCCTCGTCGGAGCAGGACGCGCCCAAGAACTCCGCGCCTGGCGCGGCGAGGCCGTCGAAGGCCTTGAGCAGGAGCTCAAGCTTGTCGCGGGGGACGCTGTTAGTGGACTCGGCCCCGTCGGGGAGGCTGTCGACGCGCGGGAGGGGGAGCTCCACGAGGTCGACGCGCGGCGCCGCGGCGGGGCGCACCGCCGGGAGGCGGGCGATGTTGCCCGGCGTGGAGACGAAGGACACACGGTGGCCCCGCAGCGCCAGCCGCTCCGCGAGCTCCAGGTACGGGAGCAGGTGCCCGAACGCGAGCCACGGGAAGATGACGAAGCGCAGCGGCGCCAGGGACGAGGGCACGGCGTCCATGGCGATTGGCCGAGGGCAAGCGGAGGTGACTGCAGCCGAGATCAGCTGGGCTTGCCCGCGACGGCGTGGCGTTGGTCTGAATCGATACTGGATTTTGCAGTGATCCATCGATAGAGACGGGAGCAATGACGTCGTGAGTTAGGCCTTGTTGTTTAGATGGGAGGAGGAGAGAGATTGAAAAGTCCTGTAGCACTTCGTTTTTATTTGGTAAATATTGTCTAATCGTGGCCCAACTAGGCTTAAAAGATTCATCTCGTGATTTACAACCCAACTATGCAATTAGTTATTTTTTTTATTTATATTTAATGCTCTTTACATGCGGCAAACAATTTGTGAGAGGAGAGAGATTGAAAAGTCCTCAGTAGCATTTCGTTTGTTTGTGGTAAATATTGTCTAATCGTGGCCCAACTAGGCTCAAAAGAATCGTCTCGTGATTTACAACCAAACTGTGCAATTAGTTATTTTTTATTTATATTTAATGTTCTTTACATGCGGGTACAAATTGATGTGATGGAGAGAGAGTGTAAAAACTTGCAAATCCAATGTGCATCAAAACAAGGCCTTACCATTAACAAAGATCACTTTAAAGGGAGACTGCGTGGGAAACGTGGTTAGCAATAATAATAATAATAATAAAAGATGACTTTAAAGCATCTGGGTCGAGTGTCACATCTCTTGAAAGCACTTGATTTTATTCCGACATTCTAAATTATAAATTGCTTTAATTTTTTTTATATCTATTTTATTATGTATCTAAAAAAATAAAAAAATTGAGTGTTTCATAGCTAGGAAACATTCCATTCCCATACGCACATGATCCACATCTAAGGGACCAAATATAAAAGATCAAGTAAATGCAAAAATCAAAATAGAAAATAGAAAAATAAAAAATCAGATTAACAAAACAAATTAACACATTATTTCTATGAATGAAAAATTGGAATAGTTTCAAAGGAAAAGCAAAGAATACATATACAAATTTTAAAATACAATAAGCCAAAAACAAATTTACAGATTATTCTATTGAAGACAAATTAAAGAATTTCAAAGAAGAATCAAATAAAACATACAAATTCCATAATAATAAGGACATAAGAAGATGACAAAACGCAGCGGCGCCAGGGACGAGGACATGGCGTCCATGGCGATTGGCCGAGGGCACTGCAGTCGAGAGGAGCTGGGCTTGCCCGCGACGACATGGGGTTGGTCTAGATCGATAATGTAATGTTTTGCAGTGATCGATCGATCGAGACGGAGCAATGAAGTCGTCGGAGTTAGGTCCTGTTTGATTACCTGAGAGTATGTATAAATCTAGATTCTACGTATGTATTCTAGAATCCAGATTCTAGATAAGAAAAATCTCTACCTGTTTAGATTATGGATTCTAGTTAGAGATTCTAACTATTTCAAGCCTTCTTTTTCTCAATAATACCCTCAAGCATTTCGTGCTCCTAATGTCCAGCAATACAACATGGACCTACTGGAAAAGATAGCTAGTGGCCAAGGCGCAAGTCTGCGATATGCCAAAATTACATTCTGGCAAGTATAATTTGCAAGCAATTTAATAATTAAACCAAAATTTCTCTCAAAACATTAATATGTAATTCATGCAGGTCTCCAAGCATTCTATTTCATATACTATACAGTAGAAGGAGCAAAGAGCTCCACAAATCTTTATCTTTACATAGACGAAACCCGCACCACGGCTACGGCCTTATTCGCACGCCACGTGTCCCCTGCCTTCTCCTCGCACCCCGCCAATCATCGCGAACCCGGGCCGACGCTCACTGCTTTGGGCTCCTGCCGATGTCGCCGCCATCCGCAGCCCCACCCAGCGCCTCCGCCATCCGCAACGCCGCGCTGCGCCAGCGCCTCCGCCGCCACCGGTCCCGCCCCTGCCAAGCACCACCCCCCACCCCCATCTCAGGCCCGCCGCCGAGGCCCCACTGCCGAGGCCGTTATCAGGCCCGCGCTGCCAAGCGCCGTGCCGCCGCCGTCCTCCTTTTCCAACCCTGCACGAACGCCCTCTCCGGTGTCTCCATCTCCGCGAAGTGGCTGCAACGGTGCGTGGCAGCGGAGACGGCACACGGGCGGCGGCACAAAGAGCCCTCCGCACCCTTCCTCGCAGCTGCGGCGGCCAGCACCTGCCCTTGCGCTCAGCCGTCTGTTCACCTACAGGCCTATACCCAACAATCGATGGGATGGCATGGCAACAGCGTTGAGAGCTTAGGCGCCCACTTGGCAGCACCACCACGCGCCACGAGCTGCAGATAACGGCTGTCAAAAAAGAGGGGGAAATCTTTCTGTCAAAAAAGTTCTGAAATCCATACAATTCTTCGGTTTAGTAATGTTTCTGGTTATTGTAAGCTAAAGGTGTAACAGAACCGCCCGAATTATTGGGCCCACGTGTACTCGTCATGGCCTCAACGGCCTCCGACGGCTGTACACGAGAACCCGATAACTCTGGTGTTCTGCTAGATGACTTCGGAAAACCCGAATCACCCTTTATCCAGGATCAACAGGAGAGTAACCACAACATTACAACATTGATATAAAACATTTTATCAGAGTGCTGAAGGTTTATAACAGTAGTTTATAAAATATGATCAAAGTTTGATGAAATAAACTTAACTTGTTTACGGAAGCGAGAAAGCACTGAAGAACCTCTGCGAGAACGGCAACCAGATCATGACGAGCCCACTGACATGACCTAGCTCTGCAACTCAAGTTAGTACCTGCAACAGGGGTTTAACAAACCCTGAGTACTTGAGAGTACTCAGCAAGTCTTACCTGACAGAAGGGGATATCAAGGATATGCTGGCTTATGGGGATTTCTGGGCCAGAAACCAGAGAAATTATTTTGCGGAAAAGCTTACTAATTCATTAACCTTACTTTCAGGATTTATCCATGTATTAACAAATCTTATGCCTGCACATATTCTAAGTAGTACAATTATTACCAAAGCATTTCCATAACCAACAACCATGTTCATAATTAATCTACGATGTAGGTCAGCGGAACAAGTCTCCATAACCGAGGTGCAACGACGATTCGAACCGATTAATAACCCAGCTGAGTATTCCCAAACCACACGATATGTGTAGGGTTGAGCCTTGCATATATCAACCTCTCTCCTGGATCCTCTGAATGGAATTGGGTTCACGCCACCCGAGAGCACAGTACTCCACTGCCATTACCCCGCACCACGGGCGGATTCGTAAGGTGGGTATCACGATACTCGCCATCTCTCCACTCCCAAAGGCGTGAGTATCCAATTTCCAAACCAGACTAGCAGTGGTACACAGGGCTTCCCGGAGTATGTGGCCAAGATCGCAAAGTCTTGCTCACATAACAGGCATACTCGAACGGTCCTTAATCGACTCAGACGGGACTAGCACGATCAGGCAACCCTGTCGGCTCCCCCCAGAGACAAACCCATGTCCCGTCCGGTCTCCAATTCAATTCCAATTCATAATCATCTACTCAGGACAACTTCCTGAGTAGCGAACCATTGCAAGGTAAAAATAATTGTTATTTGATCTTTATCCTTTAAGCATGGCTAAGCATCACTAGCTTCTTATAACCCAAAAAGTAATCAAGGTAGGGTAATCAATTATCAAGGTAGATAATGCATCAACAGTTCCCATTCATAACCCATTAGCAACTAATGCATAAATTAATAAACATGTAAGTAAACTTTTTAAAATACAAGGTAAGGAAGTTTATGCTCCGGGACTTGCCTGCGTTGCAGGGAAGGTCAGTTGTTAGTCTTGACATCGACATCTTTGATGGAATCACCCCGTCGGAGTTGGATCATCACGAACCTTCTCCAAAGCTTGATCAACGCGATCCAGTGATCCCTCACGTATACTACATGTAATAATGATGCATGCTTAACATAATGATATGTATGACATGATGCTAGATGATGCAATATGGATGAAACAATTTAATTGCATTACATCTTGAGTGCAACTTTCCTTCGTGTAATTAGTTTCTCAACTACTTCAAAAAGCAAGTTTTAGTTGTTATAAAATAAAGCGACTAGGGTTGCACCAAACATAACCACACACAACATGGGACAGCAAGGGTTGGTTGCCTCACGGTCTCCAAACAACACCCAAAAGTAATCAAACATTTCAGGGAAACATAAACTTTAGTTGATTAACTAATTAACCATTAATTATTGTGTGATTATAATTAGCTTTAACATATATTACGGTTAATCCACTATCAACATGGTGGACAAGATTACTGAAATATCAACATGTTACTACCATGGGACAGCAATGGTAGGCATGCCCCATGGTTTCCAACCAAATCCAAATACAAACAATACTAAATCAACCTTCTCTTTCTATTTATTTAATTTATTATCAACATGAGATTAGCATCATCATACCCCATCATAAATCATTGCCATGGACCAGCAAGGTAAAAGTGTTCCATGGTCTTCATCCAATCCAAAAATCACCCAAATCATCACATGGTCTAAATTAATTGCTTAAGCAATTATTAACTAATTATTAAAGCATATGAAAGAGGGTAAAATTAAACTTCATCAAATTAATTCCAAACTTTTTGTGGAGGTTGATTATATCATGAAGCAGTGGAAAATAAATCTCATAATTTTTTTGGATATTTATTTTAGCCTACAAAAATCATGGAAGCTCATTTCTTAATTAAAGAAGGTAATTTTAAATCATGCCAAAACTATCTAAATTCTAGGTTTCATATTTTTCCAAGATAGACATAATTACAGAGAGGTTACACAAAAATTTTCATAATTTTTGGATCCCTATTTGTTTTATTATGAAAAAGACAAATTTCAGCACTATTCATCATTTCTAAAAAAACCAAATTCATTTTGCCTTTCTTCTTCCTCAACCGAGAACAGAGTAGGGGCGGGCTGGAGTTTGGCCGGGGCTGGCCGGCGGTGGCAGGTGGGCGGCCGGCAGTGGAGGAGCTGGCTGGAATGAGCTCCGAAGCAAGGCAAACTCAACGAGCCAAGAGACCAAGCCAAAAGATGGCCGGAGAGAGCGGAATGGCGGTCATGGCGACTCTGCGAGCTCTGAGCTCGGCGGCGTGACGGCGGTCTCGCTGCTACCGGCGCCAAAAGAACCATAAGAGGGATGGGAGAGGTGGAGGGAGCTCACCGCAGTGCGATGCTCGCGCTGTCTTGATCAGAGACGACATGGGGAGGTGCGACAGCGGCGGAGGCGATGGCGGCGGCGTGAACCGGCGGTGAGGACGACGTTCCAGCGAACAGGAACTACCAAACGATCAACGGTAAAGGGATTAAGCATCAGCGCATAAAGGGGAGCGCGAAACTGCAACTGGTTGATCAAGAGGCTCACCGGAGAGCTCTGGCCACGGCGCACCCGAGCTCGGCGGCGCTCCGGCCGTGCGCGAAGAAGACGGCGGCGCGCTGGCGATTCCGGTGGAGCGAGGCTAAGCAAATGAGGTCAGGGAAGGCGCGAGGGCGAGACAAAGCTAATGGCGCGATCAATTTGGCCAAAGGCGGCTCAGTGGTGCGCAGCTGTACCGGCAGATGGGAGCTCCTCGGTGGTGACGAAATGGAGAAGGATGAAGATGGCGACTGGCTCCGGGCTTTATAGCCGCAACAACACATGGGAGAAAGACAACAGCAACTTTGATTACAGCCTCGCCCAAGCAGGAAGTGACACGGCGACTTCTGGACGTCGGGAGAAGACCGGCGATGGTTCAAAGCAGGAAGTGGCGCTGTGCAGTTGGCCGGCGTCACTGTAGCTTCCTGATCCCCTTTCTGTTTTTCCCATTTTTTTTCCAAAATTTGCATAGAAACTTCAAAAAACTCTAAAACTAAAAGTTGTCCAGAAATTAAATCTCTACAACTTTGCTTTTGGGCTCATCTCCAAATTCCAAATATTTTTGAAATTGGGTTTTCAAGTTTAAATTTGAATTTCCAAATTAGGATTAAAAATAATTAATTAAAACTTTGGTAACTAATCAAATATCATGAACAAAAGTATCATTTCATAACATCCCAATTAACCTTATTTGATATTGTTGCTAGCATTTCATGAAAAACTTAAGCATAATATTTGCAATATTTTCATGCCAAAAATAAACATGGAATGCTTTTTTATGCCTTAATGCTTGATGATTATGCATGATAATGACATG
>JADLZL010002379.1:0-287036 GCA_015844335.1 Chrysopogon serrulatus
AAATGCATAACAATAAACAACAAAAAAATTGGGAAGTTCTAAAGGGATTTGAACAAGTTTAGGGTTCCCAATGCAAAATCATGCATTAGCCTTTACTTTTTTCCCTAAAATTAGTTAAATCATATAGTGTTAAAAGTCCACAAAATAAGCTTTATATTTTAAATGAAATTAGATTTATATATTTTTTAATAAGTTCGTCTAAGTCATAAAACCAAGTGTCTTCATATAAAGGCGTAGCAAAAAAGTTGTAGCCCCGTTCAACGCACGGGCAGTCCTACCCACCACCCGATACCCGGCCTTTCGTATTCCGGTGAAAAAATCTAAAAAAATCCACCTCTTCTCTTATTCGCGTAGAAAAAATCCAAATAAAATATACAGTACTATAGAAAATCTTTTCCGCGACCTTTGAAAATAAGGCTCGGAGGCAGATATCCATTCATACTGCCTCTGTTAATGCCTAGAATTAACTGAGACGGTTGCAACTAAGCGTATCAGAAGATCGATTAACCGAGACGGACAATTTGAAATGCCTACCTCGGGATGAACCGAGGCAGTCATCTTAACGCAACTGCCTCGGTAAAGGCACGTTATAAGGCTCGACTCGGAAAAGGCCAGTGTCCAAAAAGCCCAAGCGAGGCCCGATAGCCGCCTCAACTATAGCTAGACTTTGTGTTTTTTCTCACAATCGTGCCCTCAGCTCTTCTTCCTCCCTCAGCCGCCTCCCTCAGCTCTCCTCGCGTGATAGCGCCACACCACAGCTCTACTCCCTCCATCTCCACCACAACACCGCCCCTCCTGCTCCTTCTCCCCCTCAGTAGTGGCGGCGCACCTCTATCACGGCGCGCGAATGGGCAGCGGGGCCACCACCACAGCGCGCAGCCAATCGTGAGGACCAGCGTCACGTGCAAGATCCTTCCATGGCGCACCTCCACCACAGTGTGCGGGTGGGCAGCGGGCCTCCCACCACGGCGCACGGGTGGCGGGTGGCGAGCTCCTTCATCATGCGCGAGATCTAGCCATAGTGCGCTGGATCCGGCCAATAAGTGGCCGGCCGCGGGCTGGATCTAGCGAGGAGGGTTGCGGGACGGTGCCGCTTGGTAGCATGGCGGAGGTCATCCCGGCGGTGGCCTCGTCTGGTGGTGCGCAGCGTCATCCCTTCTGGCCTTGAAGCAGTCACCGGCGCCGGCGCGACCACTCGGCACGGCGAGACACGCCCCCAGCTGGTGGCGCCCCCCCGGAGCTAAGCGCGCGGCCACCCGGTGGCCCCTCCCTGTCCTTCCCTCCCATCGGCGGTCAGCCGGTCAAAGCACACACGGCGCCAGCGACCTCCTCCACCCGAGCAGCACCCCTCTCCCTTAGGTCCGGTGGTGTACAAAGGCACACCGGTGAGAGCGGAGGGAGGAGCAACGGCCGGGGCAGGGCCTACTCCTCGAGGGCGACAACGGTGTGGGTTTTTTCTTTTCTTTTATTTTTTAATTTGATTAATCAAGACGGTGAAGGGTCGAGATGGCGGACTAGAGGGGGTGAATAGTCCTTTCTAAAATCTAATCGCAGCGGATGACCGAATTAAATGCGGAATTAAAACTATCGGTCTAACCAAGAATTCACCCCTCTAACTAAGTTCAAGCACCTTACAAAAGAATCCTAGGTTGAGCCACTAAGGTGCAATGCTAGGTAGTGCTCGCCTATCCAATACTAGGTTGCAAGGTCACACAAACCTAAGAAACTAGTACTCAATTAAACCGGGAAGCACCTACACATACTAGTGAGCAAAGCGCACAAAGCCTAAGCACACTAGTTCTCACTAGCATGGCTACACAAGCCTAACTAGTGAGCTCAATTGCTTGGCTACACAAACTAAGCAAAGTGACTAGCAAGGCTACACAAGCCAACTAGCCACACAATCACTGCTTCTAAGCTACACAAGCTAAGAAGGTAACTAGCAAGCTACACAGGCTAACTAGCTACATAAGAGCAACACTACTTACTAGCACAAGTAATGAATCAAGTAATGACAAGCTAGTGAATACAAACTGACGAGAAGAGTAGACAAGTTGACACGTCGATTTTTCACCGAGGTTCATTTCGTTGCCGCCAAGCTATTTCCCGTTGTGTCGACCAACTCTTCGTGGTTCAGCGGCTAAGAGGTGTTTCATTAACCTCGTCCACAACTGGACACCGCAAGAACCTACCCAAGAGAGGTAGCTCAATGACACTCTTTTACTAGAGTTGCTCTTCACGATCTCCCATGGGGTGAGCACAATCCCCTTCACAATGTTACCCAACGTGACTAGCAATCGGAGCACCACTCAATCTCTGAGCGTGCTACACGATGCCCACAAGCCTCCAAGCCGTCTAGGAGGTAGCAACCTCTAAGAGTAATAAGCACCACCGGCTTACAACTCGATCGCCTAGTGCCACACCTTGCAATCTCTCAATGCAACGCACTAAAATCACTCACTCGCAATCGAATGTAATCACTACAAGCATAAGCGAGTTAGAGGTTCTCCAAGCACTCCCACACAAAGCCACATAGGCCCAAGGGTGCTCATCAACCAGCCAAGACCGGCCACCACTTCTATATATAGCCCCAAGGGCTAAAGAGCCATTGCCAACTTTCCTCAGCCATCACGAAGGCACCGGATGCTCGAGGCGGGGGCATCGGGCCTTGCGCCCGGCGTCAGACACACACCACGGCGCCACGTGTCGCCACCACTTTGAACTGAGCGTTGCCGCCAACGGTCGGCTCTGTCGCGCGGGCATGCACTCATTGGGCGCTTCCGTGCATGCCATCGGACGCTCTTCCTCCCTCACCCGGACGCTATGAGAGAGCATCCAAAACCGCCACCATCACGCCGGACGCGCCCAACGCATGGGCATCGGACACTCCTCGGCGTCGAGGTGCTCTGGCGTAACGCCGCCACCAGACTGGCGCCTAGTGCTTTACGTCGGACGCCCGGCGCAAAAACACAAACGACGCGGTCAGATGCAAACTCGAAGCGCGCGACAACGCCAACACTTCATCGGATTTGGCCCGGCGTCCGACCGACGAGCCGCCACCGGTGTCGATGAGTGTTTCTTAGCAAGAAACACTCCGACGACTTCACCTCCAATTCCTGCCTCCGGCGCAATAGAAAATAGGCATTTCGTTTCCACGAAAGCGCCGAATCACCAAGTGTAAATGTGCCAACACCACCAAGTGTGCCCCTCTCTACCCTACCATCTCCATCCCTTTTGCAAATGTGCCAACACCACCAAGTGTACATCACCATGTGCATGTGTGTTAGCATTTTCACAATTATTTTCTAAAGGGTTTTCACTCCTTCTCACACCGCCACTTGATCCTAGCAACACGATGCAAAGTTAGATCGCTCAAGTGGCACTAGATGACCGATATGCAAACAAGTTTGCCCCTCTTGATAGTATAGCCATCTATCCTAAACCCGGTCATCAACTTCTCTACACAGCTATGACCGGTGAAATGGAAACGCCCTAAGTTATACCTTTGCCTTGCGCTTTCCACTCCATCTCCTCGGGTGTCGATGCAACACATGCACCGACCACTCACATGAATGATATGATCCACTTCATATCATCATATGGCATTTGGTCCATCAATCTTGACCTCACTTGCTTTTCACCATCGCTTCAGTCCTTCGGCACCAAGTCTTTGCTCAAGCCTCCCGACACTCGGTACCTGAAAGGTCCTAAATGGCTAGAGGGGGGGTGAATAGCTTAATTAAAATTTCTACAAAGCACTAAACAAACCGGTTAGTATAACAAATAGTGGAGCAAGTGTTGCGCTAGCCTACTAAGGGGTTGCAAGCCAACCTAATCAATTCTAGCAATTCTAATATACTATGCACACTAAGAATATGGTCCTTAGCAATTCAATTATGCTACACAACTTAATATGCTACTTGGCACGAATGTAATTGCAAGATAGGAACCGAGGGATGCAAACCTTGCCTTCAGGATGTCGTGCCAATCACCTTCTTGATCAACAATGAGAAACCAAGGTGATGATCCAATCAATCAAATGAAATCCCAATATGATCTCGATGGATCAATCCCAAATGAACACTGGAGTTTTCACCGAGGTTCACGTGCTTGCCAACACGCTACGCCCCTCGTTGTGACGGCACACTCACTTGGGATTCGGCTAATTGGCACCACACCAAGCCTCCAACGGGCACCGCAAGAATCACCACAAGATGAGGGCAACACAAGTCACGAGCATTCCACTAGAGTACCTTTTGCGATCTCCCGCGGGGACAAGGCCAAGAACCCCTTACAATCACCTCCGGAGTGGCCAAGAACAATCTTCAAGCTTGCTCAACTCCGGCTCGGCTGCTCCAACCGTCTAGGTGGTGGCAACCACCAAGAGAAATAAGCTCAATCGCAAAGAAGAACGCTCACTAGTGCCACTAGATGCTCAATCACAAGACAAATGCACTAGAAGCTCTCCCAATCACTCTCTAGATCAATCAAGAGACATGCAAAGTGAGGGAGGAGGTTCGCTTAGCTCTAGAGGATGTCAAGTATGTCAAAAGTGCCAAGAGGAACTCCCTAGAGCCGGCCAAATCACTTATATAGGCGCCCACCAAAGCACCTAGCCGTTACCCTCAAAAACACGGTTTACAAGATTGACCGGACGCCCGAAACGGCTTTGGCCGGACGCGTCGCCCCAGCGTCGGCCCAACATTGAGGGCCGCGTGTACTAGCCGTTTGAAATCCACTCTTCGCGCCCAACGTCACCGGCTAGTTCCCCGCTGTCATCATCGGCCGGACGCATCCGTAGCGACCGGGACGCTAGCACGTAGAGTCCGGTCACCACCCGAAGAGCATCCAGAGAGGTCATTTCTTGACCGGACGGTCATTTCCCGACCGACGTGCCCGGCGCCCGATCCCGTCCCTGACCGCTCGGCTCGGCCTCGCCAACACACACACGGCCGGGGCACGGGAGCGTCCGTCGCCAGCAGTCCGGTCACTCACGAAGAAAAGACGACGGACGTCGGCACTTGGCCGGACGGCGTCAGGTCCCTACCAGACGGCGTCCAGGTCACCTCCCGAAAGTGACCCCAATTCGTCCGAAAACTTTCGAGTCCCGCCTCGCGAGCTCGGCGGGAGGGTTTCACACCCAAACACCATCACCTCTTGCTCTCATGTGCCAACACAAAAGTGTCTCTCCACTTGTGCACGTGTGTTAGCATTTTCAAATGAATTTTGCAAGAGATTGTTAGCACACTAGGTCCCTAATGCATATGCAACGTTATTGCTCACCTAGTGGCACTTAGATAACCGATATTCTTGGCGACATTGCCCCTCTTAAAAAGTACGGTTATCAATCCTAAATTCGGCCATCAACTTCTCTACTGCGCCTATGGTAGGCAAAATGGAAATGCCCTAGCATATACCTTTGCCTCTAGCATTCCATCTTGCTCCTCATCTTCTTTCATTTCCAAGGGTGGCACTTGATCATCTTTGGTCTCCACCATCACCTTGATCACCATTCCACCACTTAGCTTGGACCTCCCCTTTCTCTAATGCTACACACTTAGCAATAGGGTTAGTCCTAGGTTTCATCAATTAGCCAAAAACAAACTAGGGCTTTTAGTACCAACGGCTTCAAAGCCTCCAACTTGCCCTTCACCCTTGCGACCGGTCCATCAAGCCAAGTCTTGTCTCGATCTTCACCTCTAGCCACATGACTCTATGTCATGTATCATGCATTAAGCTCCTTCATCACCTCTGGACTAATTCTCTGCGTATCTCACATAAGCACAATTAGTCCACCTAGGTTGTCACTCAATTACCAAAACCAAACAAGGACCTTTCAGACGGGCATTGTAACCGTCTCAAAAAAAGATCTGATTAATCGTGAACTTTGATCTGTGGCGATTGTAAAAACCGTCTCAGTTAATGCTTTTTTGCCCGTTCGGTTAATCTTTTATGTGTAGTAGTGTTACCGTGTCTCCTTTTTAACTTGCCACCGATCTTTTCTGTTCCAAAAATCTATGGCACTTGCAACAGATCCTTCCTTCAAGTGGACAAGCCTATCGTAGAACCTTCCTACAACATGCTGTCCCACCGACGCCCACTCGGGGCCGCTACCACTCGACGAGCAGTTGTTGTAGGATTCCCCACAACTGTAACGACGCCAGGCTCCCGCGACATGCGCACTAACCGCAGCGGTGCCCTCACCTTTACTGGCGGCGCCACCGCCCCCACCTAGTCGACAACGATGGCGGATCCTGTGGTTAATAGAGCAAATTTCGGTTTTTACAAACTCGTAAATATCAAAGTAAACCGGATGTAAAACGCAACCTTAAGATTTTATTGTTATTCCTATTTTTTTAAAAAAAAAAATTATAGACACGTGTGTGGCGACGTGCATGTCTACTAGTATCATTGAAAAGATCTTTCGAATCTTTAAATCTATCCTTTTAACAAACTTATTTAAAAAAATATAAATATTATCTGTTTTTTATAAATATATTGAATTAAATTTGTGTCTAAAAAAATCCAAAGCAAGTTACTATTTTAAAACGGAGGGAGCATAAATAGTGCTAGATTCGATTCTGTTGGCACAAAAATCGCACCTGCGCGCCAAGCACACAAAGAAGTCGAAAAAAGCGTGACTTCAATCGGACGGCCGGGTTTGGAGATCCGAAGCGTGCGGTCGGTTTGACTAAAAACCGACAAGGGACAAAGCTGTTAAATACAAAATCGGAACGTGTCGGATGAGACCGCGATTCGTATATACGCCCCGGTTAAGCCACTTTACGGCGACATACGCCTATAGAAGCCGCATGCGCCAATCATGCATATGATTCATTCGGCTAATATGAGGGTGAAACGCGTAATACATTGATTGCCGAACATGCATGTATGAGAAGACATGTTTGAGCAAGTGAAAGTTAACTACTTAATTGAAGCATAACCAAGCTCGGCAATACAAATAGACTCGGGTCCATGAAGAAGGAACGCGCCAAATTATCACGACTAAACTAATCAAAGACCTGCCGCCGCCGACGATACCCGATCCTATCAAAGTCTAATTGTTTCTAACATGCAAGAACCCGCAACATGTAACAATCTAGATTGATCCAATTCGCTACGTGAGCATACGATCTATTTATCATGATAATATAAGAGTAAAAAGAACATTAGAGAGCAAATAGATCTATAAAATAAGAAGTCGAAACCGATCAAATCTAGATTGGGCAAAAGAGTGTTACAAATAAATAAAATATTAAAGTCATGCAACACGTGATAACTTAATGAATCTACTAGATCTTGCCAAATCTAACAGAGCCGATAACTAATCCTTGAGCGGATCCTAGCCTCGCCGCGACGACTCACGATCTAACCAAGAATCGATAACTATCTTGCCTCGCTAAGCTATCAAGCGGACGCTGCCCGCACGGCCATCTAGTCGAGATAGACAAAGCATAAGCAAAGACTTCTTGATCATCAAGTAGACGCGCGCCGCACCGCACCATCCCATCATCGAGGCGAACAAGACTACTTGCATAAAGATCTAAATTCACCGCATGATACTAGACATGATAGCAAGGTTGCGGGAACTTACTTGAGGTCGACAGATCGATGGCTCCTCTCGAAGAACTCGGCGACACGACAAAAAGGACTCGAAAACGTGGCACGGGGCGGTTGTATTGATTTGATTGTGTATATCTTTTACAATGGTCGAGGGTCTATATTTATACCCCTGGACATAACATGAATCCTAAGAGATTACGATGTACACAATATATGTTAAAGGTAACTCAAAAAAGTACGGCGAGACTCTTGCTATAATTCTCTTCTGAGTCCTCGATTATCGTTTTTCTCCTTCTATTCGGCTTCTCGCTTGCCACCTTTCGCTTCCCGAATGGAGCCACTTTGTCTTCAAAGATAGCCGACCGCACCAATGCTTGCCGAATCACCCAGTCAATAGCATATCCGCTTGCCGAATAGCTCAAAGTTAGCCGACCGCACACTCATTTGCCGAACATGTTGGATTACGCTTTTTCATAGACTTTACCGAATCGCCCAATTGTCATTGGTTTTTACCAAAATCCAGTGTTAACAGATTCATTACGAGTTCCATCCGTTTTACTCCTGCTCGAAAAAATGTATTTGTCCCGGCCAGTTCTTCTTGTCATACTCCTCGAAAACGTGGTCGCGCTCCACGTCGGAGCAGCCATATATGGCCCTCCACGCCTCTCGCCCAATAGATTACCGCCACGTCACCAAGAGACAAGCAAACAAGATCCACGCAGAATGACATGTGGGCCCAATTGGCCGTATTGCCTTGGTAGGCCACCTGCACGGCAGGCCAGACCCGACCGCGCACGAAACGATCCATGTTCTAACAGCAGCAGAGCACGACAGAGGGGCCTCTCCCTTTCCTCCCCGCGCGCCAGATCCCGATCTCGCCGCGATCCATGGCGTCGCCGCCGCCGCAGCAGCAGCCGCCGCCGCCGTTCGCCGCGCAAAACCCTACCGCGCAGGGGCCCTGGCCCGGGCCAGGGGCCGCCAGGCTCGGGGCGGGGGGCTCTCCCGGGGCGTTCGCCAACCTCCAGATCTCCCGCGGCGCGGCCCGCCGCCCGGCGCCCCGAGGGGGCTCACGCCACAGCAGGCACCGCCCGCCTTCGCAGCGCGTCCGGGCCCGGGCCCTCCACCGGCCGCCGCCCGGCCCGCCTTCCCTGGCAGCCCGCCCGCACCGCCGTTCGTGCGGGCGCCGACGGCGGCGACTTCCGCCGCGCCGCCCTTTGGCGGACCACCGGGGGCAGTGTCCCAGCCGCCGCCACCGTTCGGGGGCCTCCAGGTGCTGTGTCTCAGCCGACGCCGCCGTTCGTTGTCCGCCCCGGAGTGGTGTCCCAGGGGGCCGCCTCCGTTCGGAGGCCCTCCTGCTGCGGCGTCGCAGGCTCCTCCCCGTTTGGAGGCCCTCCTGCCATGGCGTCGCAGGCGCCTTCGCCCTTTGCTGGTCACTCTGTTGCTGCGTCTCAGGCGGCACCGTTCGGTGGCCCCCCTGTTGCGGGGTCACAGCCTCCGCCGTTCGGTGGGCCTCCTGGAGCGGGGGCTCAGCCAACACAGCCACTACGGCAGACATTCCCCGGCCAGTCTGGGCCAATGGCGGCAGCGGCAGCTTGGACGCAGCCAACTCCACCTAGCTTTGGAGCCCCGCAGCAGCCTCCACCGCCATTCGGTTCACGGCCAGTTGGGCAGCCGCCTTTTGCTACACAATCAGCGCCTGTGGCACAGCAGATGCCATTCATGGGGCCACCCAGGGCAAATGCCCCGGCGTTCGGCCCTCCATCTTGGCAAACTCAGGTGATCTTGCTAGTTCTACTCCGAAAGTTTAGCTTTTCTTTTTTGCGAGGTAGTGAGTGACACTGGGGTGGTGTTGTTTTACACTTTTTGTGGTGTTTCCAATCTCACATACCCAAGGATTTTATTTGAATGTTTATCTGGTAGGTATTTTAATTGGGTTGCGTGATAGACATATGAGCCTTATGTTGAGTTTATTGATTGAACCTGTAACCATGTGTGATAGATATTAGATTTTCTATTAAACTGTATATATATTCTAATGGCCTATAATTTGTTAAGGATTCCATAAGTTTTGTCTTGCTTATGTTTCTGTAATTATTTGGTTGGCCTAAATAGCATATATGTGGATTTTTGGCATACTTGATTGTTGTGATTACTAGCTTAGAAGTACTACTTGTCAGTGTGATGTGAAAAAATTTGAAATTTAATTTATTTAAGTGTATGGTTTCATAGTGTGTGAGCAGCAAATAACTGAATCGTAAACTACTGTGGTTGTAGGAACCATAGAAGTTTGACTTCTGACATGCTCTATGAAATCATTTGTAGGGAACTGGGTCTGGTGCAATGCAGCCACCAATGAGAATGCCAGGCATTCCTGGTAGCATGCAGCCAAACACACTAGGACCCCCTGGCACCCCAACTATGCCTTATTCTCCACATGCTGGAACCCAGGTATCAACCCCGTCCAAAATTGATCCTAATCAAATTCCACGGCCAATGCCTGAATCGTCAGTCATTATTTATGAGACCCGTCAAGGTGGCCAAGCAACCATTCCTCCGGTATGTCTGCTATAATTGTATAAATAGTGTCCATTTTCATTCATATTTTGTTGCATGCCACAACTGTTCCTGCCTCTCATATAAGAGTAACTTATTGATCACAGGCTGCATCTAGTGAATTTATTGTGAAGGACACTGGGAACTGTAGCCCTCGTTTAATGCGCTGCACTGTGAATCAAGTAACTTTTTTAATTAGTACTTGTAATTCTCTGGCGTCTTTGTTTCTTTGTATTCTGCTGATACATGTTCACTCAGATACCTTGTACTGGTGATCTCTTGACGACTTCGGGTATGCCTTTAGCTCTGATGGTTCAACCTTTTGCTCTTCCTCACCCATCCGAGGAACCTATTCAGGTACTTTTTTTTTTGGTCATTTCTTGCACCTAGACTGCTAGACAAATGCTCCACATGTTCAGGAAACTTTTCA
Source organism: Chrysopogon serrulatus (assembly GCA_015844335.1). Taxonomy (NCBI): domain Eukaryota; kingdom Viridiplantae; phylum Streptophyta; class Magnoliopsida; order Poales; family Poaceae; genus Chrysopogon; species Chrysopogon serrulatus. The sequence goes on from JADLZL010002379.1 coordinate 10,547, forward strand.
GATCATTGACAGATTTTATAGGTACCACAATAAGTACAACTGTTGATTTCAGCAAACTTTCCGATAAATGACTGATTTGATAATTACTATAATAAGTACAACCATTGTTTTTCTTTTGAACTGTTACCAGACCAATGAAATCTGCTGAAATACATTGGGATGATAATGCCACTAAATGATGCAATACATGCATAATTGAATTAAATCTTCTAATTAAAATGAACAAATTCCATCTGAAAGGATTTTTTTTGTGGACTGCTGTTCTTAACTTGAACTATAGTGTTGCTATATTGATTCAACTAAAATGTTTCGCTATATTTTTTGTTATGCGTTGCAATCATAAGCTGTCTAAACTTTCATACTTCACTCACAAGAGAATATTGCTACTGTTGCTCAGGTGATGCCAATGCCAAGATCTTATATAAGCTATATATGGCTATAATGAGTCAACAGAGGCCCTTTTGACTTCTGGTTAAAACACAAGATTAAACAAACTGCCTGCTTTTGGAAGTGGCTTAAGCCAAAAACTGTATTTGTACTAGAAGCCAATAGCCGGTGTAGAGAAGCTTTTATTGGCAATCGGGGCACTGTTTTGAGGGGTATCACACATGTTACATGTTCTATTAATTCAAAAGAAAATTCACAAATACATCCTTTTTAACTTTTCAGGCAGCTATAGAAGCTAGATTTTGAAAAGCAAAAGTCCAAACTAACAGTTCTAAGTAATCCACCACCAATTGTCCCTCGTTGTGGCACATTCACCCATTGCTCCACAGCTTATCACAAAGACAAGAAAACTTGTGAGACTGTTACTATAATTGACCAACTTTGGTCTTCTTTTTTATCTAATAATATAAGTTGACCAGCTTTGGTCTTTTTTTCTTCTTTGTTGAGCATGAATTGGTCAATTTTGGTCGTAGTCGCACTATTTAAATGCTATAATAGGTTATAAACACAGTCCAACTTCTAAACACATTGATGCATGATGTTAATGCCTTAAAGATTTGTTTTATTGGGTTATGGCCAATTGTTTTTCTTGTTGATGCATAAAAGTGTTCATTGCAATCACTTATGCTAGGTGGTTTGCCTATGAGCTACTTGTTTCTTTTTATGGGGTTTCTATTTGCTGGTTTCTTTATAACGTCAATTGGAAGTGCAATCTTATTTAGGGAGCTGTAATGGAGTATCAACAGCACACTCCATCAGTTCCATGATTGTAAACTTTGATATAGTTTAGTCGCAGTTCTATTCAGCAGAATAATATGCTGAATATGTTAATTTTGTTCCTACTTGCTAGTTTGAAAATTAACTCGTTGCTTCATATTTTAGCTTGTGGACTTTGGAGAGATGGGACCCATTCGGTGTTCTCGTTGTAAAGCGTATATAAATCCTTTCATGAAATTTGTTGATCAAGGGAGGCATTTCATCTGTAACTTATGTGGTGAGGCCTTGAACTGCATTGATTCCACCCTTACGATTATTTTTTAATATTCTCTGTCAAAGCTTATGCTACAGTAGCTACTACATACTGCTGTATTTTAAATTTTGCTACCTGCCTATGCTTCAAGATCAGTAAAAATTTGACATTCTGTGAACATACCTATATGAACTTCTCAGTGTGTCAGTGCTACATTTCTTGTTTGCTTGTTACTTTATTATCCTAGTTAGTCATTATATTTTGTTTGTTTTGTTGTCACATATAGAATCTAATTTATTTATAATGATCCCCAAACTCTGTAGGATTCAGAAATGATACTCCTAGAGACTACATGTGCAACTTAGGGCCTGATGGTAGGCGGACGTGATGCTGATGACAGGCCTGAATTGTCTAGAGGAACAGTTGAATTTGTTGCTACAAAGGAATTTCTGGTTTGTTTAATCTAATCCATGAAGTCTGTCTTCATAGTGCATTCATTAAACAGTTATTGTAGATCTTTCTTCTATACATTGCAATCGTATTTATATTTCCTCATGGCACTATTCAGACTTAAAACTGGAAAATTTACGGAACATGGATTTGGTAGGCTTTAACTTAAAAAATGAGTTCATCCGCCAATCCAATGCCCTGCTGTCTTTTTTGTTTCTTATTTACTTTGCCTTTTGCAGTTTGCTTGTACTATTCAGTGAGAATCCATCATAATAATTTTCAGGTTCGTGATCCGATGCCTGCTGTATACTTCTTCCTTATTGATGTCTCCATGAATGCTGTACAAACTGGTGCAACTGCTGCAGCTTGCAGTGCTATTGCCCAGGCTATTTCAGATCTGCCGGTAAGTTCTGTGAACTGAACTCTTTAGTCTGGTTTGAAAAAAAAAAAATCGGTCAACTTGGGAAAACCTCCCTGGGGCATTGCATATAGGTAGAATCTCAACCATGCTATTGGAGGAAAGCCCCAAACTTTGGCTTCACCTTGTACAGTATCCCAACCTGGGCTGGTGCCATAGGCAACGAAGTGCTGTGCCAGCAAAGAGGCAGCCAGGCACCAGACTGGCACCACACGAGTAACCAGGATTTCCATTCTGATGCTCCCCTTTACCTTTGGGTTGCCGGTGAGGAACTTGTTTTGGCATGAACCAGGAATCGAACTGCTTACCGTCAGCTAGCAGCTGCACTTTACTGCTGCTTGGCTGCACGCATGTTCGCCTTTAGTTTTATTCAGAAACACATATACTCCACATGACTATGGTATTAACTGTGTTTTTTTTTGTAATCACGATTATTGCAAACTAACTGCCATCAGTATTAAGTTGACCCACTGTCATAGTGAACTAGTGAACTTAAGCAGAAGCTACAATAGGAATTCTTCTTCATTCATGTTGTGTGGAAACGTAACTTTAAGAATGCATGAGTGAACATTATACTCCCTCCGTCCGTGAAAGAATTGATTTCTAGAGTTATCCTAAGTCAAACTTTTTAAACTTTGACCGAGTTTCTAGAAGGCCGTTAAGATTTATGGTATGAAATTAATATCATTAGAGTTATCATAGACTATACTTTCATAAAATGATTATTTTATGTCATAGATGTTGTTACTCTTTTCTGGGTCAACGTCTAGCGTTTAATCGAGATTAAATGACGTTTAATTTCATTTTTTTTTAACCTTGGCATTCGTCCATATGGAATGGACATTATTGTTCCAAATCCAAAATTGACAACATGTATTTGAGTAATTTTTTGACTAGATGGATTGGTTTTCTTTACATATTATTTCAAGGGCTGGTATTTGATTTGTGAAACTAACTGTTTTTCTGTCTTATTTAGGAAGGTCCTCGGACAATGGTTGGAATTGCAACATTTGATTCTGCTATTCACTTCTACAGTCTTAAACGTGCTCAGCAGCAGGTATTGCACACTTGAGTTTGTTTCATTTACTCAGTCTTATCAGCATTGGTTTGAAGGCACACTAGATGTATTATTGTAACTAGCACTCTCTTTAAACTTGTCCTCATCAAGACTTAAGCTTTTTTGCCGATTTGGGGTTGCTGTAGCTTTTCCTGTATAACCATCCTTTTTTGGATTCACAACATCAATTGTGAAACAAGGAGATTGTGCTGGGGAGTGTAGCAAAGTGCAGTAACAGCATTCTGACTTCTTTCTGACAAATCACTATGGGGATTCTGAAACTTGCAGTGGGAATGTTAGTTTGTCTCGGTTTTCCTTTTTTTACTTTTTGGGAGTGGAACTTCTTAATTAGTCAGCAACTCTGTTTGGTCATATATGGGTTTAGAATAGAAGTCATATGGATTTTTTTGTTGTTTGAGAGTATAATAATTTTATTTATGCTGAAATGACATCGAAAAAATTTTTCTTATCTTTTTATGCCATTCTCTCTCTTTCAATACACTTTGTTTCTTCATGAATCTTATTTTAGATATATGATGAATTGTAAATGCCACTTTTTTTCCCCTTGCAGCCTTTGATGCTCATTGTTCCTGATGTTCAAGATGTATATACACCTCTTCAGACAGATCTTATTCTTCCAGTTTCTGAGGTTTGTATTTGAGCTGAAATTTGGCTGTAACTTTTATTTCATGTCATCATCAATATTTAAGAGAAACTGTCATGCTTGTTTTTATTTGAATCATTCCTATGTTCACTTCATGGTTTTAGTGCCGGGAGAATCTGGAGCAGTTGCTAGAAAGTATCCCAAACATGTTTGAGAATAATAGGGTTGCTGATTCTGCTTTTGGAGCAGCAATGAAGGTACTTGGCCTATGTTTTATTGGTGCTAATTCTATTTTCTTTTGGTATGAGTTCTTTGCTGAGCTACATATCAAATTCATCATTTTATTCATTCAATATTCTGTTTTCATAGTTCAATTCTCATGGTTCATTGGATAACTTTTTGCTCATTCTGTTCTGTAGGCTGGTTTCCTGGCGATGAAATCTACTGGTGGAAAACTTCTTGTTTTCCAATCAGGTATGCTAACTTATCAGAGATAAGATAAGATGTATATTTATGCTGACTCTGTTAAGTGGTTCCTTAGTTTACTTGGGCACTTTTTTTTCTTATGCGTGCATGGCTTATATGGAGAGCTATATATTCCGTTTGTTAAGAGTTTGGTCTTTGTAGTGAGCATGTGTGCATTCTACTTCAGGAAGTTTTGATTGTTATTGGTACCAGATTGGAGCGGCAGTGCTATATCAAATGACCTAGTGCTGTACACCTGCCACATAAGTTTATAGTTGGCCTTCATAAGCTATTTGGCATTTTTAGTTTTAGTCTGGCAAGTGGCGTCTGTTTTTGTGCTTCCTAAAGCATTTGTTTCAATTGCTGCTAAGATATTTCTGTTTTTATGTCTCAAATTTCAATGCTCTTCTGTTAATAATGTGCATTGTTGGCAGTGCTACCATCACTTGGGATTGGTTCTTTATCTGCTAGGGAAGCCGAAGGCAGAGCAAACATTACAACTGGTGACAAGGTATGCATTGTTTTACTAACAATGTAATAAGTTCTAACTCCACATATTTGTTTCATCAGGAGTACATGTTCCTTTTATGAGGAATGCTCAGCTAAAACACTAATAATCTTGTGTGATTCACAGGAAGCCCATAAACTTTTTGCAGCCTGTTGACAATACTCTCAAGACAATGGCACTAGAATTTGCTGAGTATCAGGCATGATATGTTCCGCGCTTGAGTTTTTTTTATTTATTTTTTAATTTTGTGGGTTAAGAGCTGTCATGTTGTCCTTAATGATGTTTTATTTTCTCCCGTCTTCTCAGGTCTGCGTGGATGTATTCCTCACCACACAATCCTATGTTGATATCGCTTCTATATCTGTTGTGCCTCAGACTACAGGTGGCCGGGTAGGCATTCTCCTAAAATATATAAACCATGTTGATTGTCTTTTTAAGGAAGAGACCATTGTGGTAGGACCTTGCATGTATGCTTTATCATTATATCATGACTAGCAGAAGTGCAAACATAATTATGTGTCCATTATCTGAAATATAGTCTTTTGATCTGAGTTTGCCATCTATGTTGTGGTTCATAGATAATTGATTTTGTTGGGTTGATGGTTTCTAAATTGTGATGCATGTAAGACAGTTAGGGTATATTTGTTCTTTTTACTGTTGGGAACTTGTCTAATAGGCATAATTGCCTACATGCAACCTTGAAAATGAAGGGAGGCAAGCTGTCTTAGCTGCATATATGACTAGGTAGGTGATGCTTGTTAAACTCCGGGAATTGTTCAATGACAAGTATTGGCGGAAAATATTGTTATACCTGGGACATAGAAAAAAAAACAGAAGGGAACAATATATTATAAACAATTAATCATCTACATTTTCTTCCATTTCCAAATTGATTTTTAGAGCTACTTGGGGATATGCTTTGCATGTGTTTTTTTCCCAGTCTCTTTAGACCTGATAAACTTACAAAAACAGCAATTTTCTATTATGTAAGGGTCATGCATTTTTAGTTTAGGGAAATGCAATAGGGGAGGCCCCAATTGTGGTATCCATCTTTAGTTCTATGTTTTCATTTTTTATCTCGATGTTGTACTTTTGTTAAATTAAATTCTATTTTTTCTATGATTATTTTTGACTCTTTTTTGGGCAATACTTATTATTTTTTTTTTTTGGCAGGTCTACTACTACTATCCATTTTCTGCTCTTTCAGATCCAGCCAAGCTCTTCAATGATCTCAGATGGAATATCAGTAGACCCCAGGGTTTTGAGGCTGTTATGCGTGTAAGGTGCAGTCAGGTGGGTTTAATCCCAGGTCATTTCTTTAGCAGTTACGTTAAGAGTCTGAATGTAACTTATTTCCTTCTTACCTCATCAGGGCCTCCAAGTTCAAGACTATTTTGGCAATTTCTGCAAGCGTGTTCCCACTGACATCGATCTTCCAGCGGTCAGTAACTAATACTGGTGTACAGCAACTTTGTTAAAATTATTGATGTCAACTGTGATATAAAGCTTTGCCTCTATGGCTTAATGTTAACATTAATTTTCTTTGATAAACAATACAAATGGATATGGTGGTAGACGGAAGGACTTAAATTGCGGTGGATTTTTATTTAGACAATAATATAGGACAGGGTTAATGCGCGACCCATCGCGATTGCGTGAGAGCAGCCCCCAGCAACTTCCACTGCAGAGCACTGCATGCAGTGCGCATTGCATGCGACCCTTGCAGACCGATCACTTCCACGCATGCACAAGCAGACCACCGCCCTGCTTGATTGTCTCTAGCACGTTTTCCCACGCAACTGACAAAAAAGCAAACTATTTTACTTAATTTACAATAACTTTTGAATAATGCATTCGTTTTAGTTTTATTTGCACCATAATGTTCTATGTGATGAGACGAATAAAACTAGACCTCATTTGCCTATGTTTTGAAGTATTTTATTTTAGTAGCAATTTATATGTAAAAATATGCTAGAAAATTATGAAAGGAGTTGCTACTATGAAATACAAAACTTGCTACTCAAAAATGTACTACATGATATGCATATCGATTGTCACCATAAAAGTTTAATAATTTTCTATGTAGTATTTGCAGGTCCAAACCCCTAAAAAAGGTAACGGACCATAACAAAACAATCTGCTATTTGTAGGGACAAAATTATTAAAATAAATATTGTATAACCTGCAAATTAGAAGGATACATTATTATACAGCACATTACAAAAGGCAGAAAACATGACTTGCTATCAACGGAGGCATTTATTTAAAAATGTGGGTAGAGATATAGAACAATACAAGATGTATAATGAGGCAAATTATTAGAACAAGCATTGTATATGCTACCAATTAGAGGGGCAAGTGATTATAAAACTCATTATATAAACCGAAAAAACATAACTAACTAACTTACACAATAGGAGAGACAATTATTAAAATGACAAGAGTAGCGATCCGAAATAAGACAAGCTATATCTTAAGGGGCAAATTATTAAAAGAAGTATTGCATAAGGTGCCAATTTAGAGAGTAAGTCATTATACAACTTATATGAAGGATTTAGGAATGGATTCGAACCTAACAGAGAGACTGAAGACTGAAACTAAACAAAATAAAAAAGGAATAATACTGAAACTGAAATATCTAAAAAAATTTGACTTGCTGATCAGGAGGGCAAATTCTTAGAACAAGCGTTGTATAAAAGTACTAACTAGAGAAGCAAGTTATTATAAAACCCATTATATGAGCTGGGAAACATGATGAATTGATATTTGGAGGGGCATATATTAAAAAGTGACGAGCTGCATCTTGAGGGACAAATTATTAGAAGAAACATTGCATAAGATGCCGTCAATTATTATACAACTAATATGTAAGATTTAGAAATGCATTTGAACCTAAAAGGGAGATTAAAAATGAAACTAAAAAAAAAAAAAAACTAGACTGAAAACTGAAACTAAATGAATATGAGAAAAATATAGACTAAAAACTAAAACTAAAAAACTAAAAATGAAACAAAAAACTAAAAAAAACATCTCATACAGCTAAAACTAAATGAAACAATAAATAAACAGAATGAAATGAACACGAAACTTAAAAAAGGAAAATAAATAACTGAAAACTGAAAAGAGGAAAAAAAAGATCATTAAACTGAAACTAAATAAAGAAAAAAAAAATGAGACAAAAACCAACACAAAAATTGAAAAAAAAAATAAACTCAAAATGTGGGCATTCCTTGCCTCCCCGCACCTTAGCAAACAAAGGCCAAGTTGCAAGTGTTGTAAACAAAAAGGACCAAGTTGCAAGGCTTCCACAAGTAGCATGCAAGTCAAAAACGTCATGGGCCAGAAGAAAAGGCTGGAGGAATCGTGCAATCATGGGCTACAAAATCACGTGGACACAGGCAAGGAGAGTCGCGCTCCAGCTGGAGCACGACCCCACGCCAGCGATAACTTTTCCGAATAATATATGCAAAGCATGTTCCTGTATCTGATGCTTATTATTAATATTTTTATGTACTTTATTCTGTTATTCATTTATGTTCAAGTTCTTTGTCCTCCTTTTCATTTCAATATCGTGTATTATACTTGAATCTCTATAAGCGAGAATTTTTTTGTGGGTGCAGATTGATTCTGACAAAACTGTGATGGTCACGTTTAAGCATGATGATAAGTTAACAGAAAATGTGGAATGTGGCTTCCAGGTATAATAATGAGATGGAATGAATGTTTCTTTACTTAAGCTTGTGTTCTTTTTTTTTTGTTTTGGATAAGTTTTTTCGCATGATGATAATGTTGCGATGCATTTTTTGTCCCTAGTTTGAACTTCGAAATACTACATTAGCAATTTAGCGTCATAGGTGGTCTGAGAATGCTGTCAGGAGAAATGCCTAGCAAAATCTTGGGCTGGAAATAGTTGCTATTATTAATGAGCTGCAAGAATTCAGCGTGTATTAGCATTTGGTACACCTTTTTATGGGTCTAGTAAACTGGTTACTGGTATTTATTTGCCACTTGCTAGTTACTAGTATCAATCCAGGGCTCCCAGCTACTCCCTTCATTCCAAACTGTAAGACATTTTGGCTTTCCTAGATACATAGCTTTTGCTCTGCACTTAGATATGTACTCCATCCCAAATTATAAGACGTTTGACTTTTTTGGCCCCAAGTTTGACCACTCGTCTTATTCAAAAGATTTTGCATAATATCACCTTTTTTTTTTGTAGTGGCTTGCTTTATTAATAGAAGTTCTTCAAAATAACTTAAATTTGTCCATATTTGCAGAAATTTTTTTTGAATAAGACGAATGGTCAAACTTGAGGCCAAAAAAAAAGTCAAACGTCTTATAATTTGGGATGGAGGGAGTACTATGTCTAGATACATAGTAAATTCAATATATAACTAGAATACCATAATTTCTGTCACATTGAGGATGCTTATATCTTCAAAACTACAGATCTTGTCCTGTCTTTTTTTCTTATGTACTAGCAAATGTGCCTGTGTGTTGTAACAGAATCCATACGTATAGAAATTGGACTCCATATTATCACTAGGCGTAGGTTGTTCTAACTAGTATGAGCTTATATGATATGAGTTTAAGATACATACGAGATTACGGAAGGTGCGGACTTAATACTTCTTTGACTCGGACTGCATTTCGATCATTGCTTGACATATGTCTTGGCTCTGTAATATTAGGTATAGTTTTATATATAGATATTAATGATTTATTGATGAGTCAGCTAGCATGGGTATTGAAATTATGTTTGATTAAATTAATTACTAAAATGGTTAGTTTTCTATTCATTTGTGTTCTTAACACTCTTTTCCTGGCACTTTTCAGTGTGCACTTCTATATACTACTGTATATGGACAAAGGAGAATCCGAGTCATAAACCTCTCACTTTCATGCACAAATTTGCTTGCCAATCTTTTCGGTATGCGGATTTGGAGACACAGTTTGCATGCTTCCTGAAACAAGGTAAAACAATCAAGAACTTTAAGAATAACTCTGTTCACTTTTTCCGTCTAGCAAAATTGCCATGAATGAAACTGTTCTTCAATCCCATCACCTGTGGTATCTGGATGATACTGACATTATCGTACTATACAGCTGCTAATGGCATCCCGACATCTCCATTACCTCGTATTCGGGATGAAGCAACAAATACATGCATAAATATTCTTCAGTCTTACCGCAAACACTGTGCATCTGTAACCTCGTCAGGGCAGTTGATTCTACCAGAGGCTCTAAAACTGCTGCCCTTGTATACTTTGGGTATGATTCCTCCTGTGATTGTTTTACTTGTTCCCCCTGTCCATTTGCTCCACTAACATTTTCACTTTATTTTCAGCACTGGTCAAAAGTGTAGGCTTGAGAACCGATGGGCGATTGGATGACCGTTCTATTGGATATCCCTAGTCTCATCAGTTTCTGTAGTACTAGCTGTTCCTTTGGTGTTCCCTAGATTGATTCCTATCCATGATCTCACATCAAGGGTAAATTGCCATGTTAATCAAAGCTATAACAAATTTCTGGTCTTCCTTTCTTAAGGGAAATAAATTATCTAAACTTTTCGACACTTTTCAGGATGACGATGATTCCCTTGTACCCAGTCCCCTTATGCTCAATAGTGAAAATGTACAGGAGGATGGGGTCTATTTATTGGAAAATGGTGAGGATGGTCTAATTTATGTAGGAAATATGGTAAATCCGGCTACCCTGGAACAAATATTTGGTGTCTCTTCTTTGGCTGCATTACCAGTCCAGGCAAGTCTGTTTTCAATTTCTCTTACTATTCTTGAAGCTGTTGGGTTTCTCATTCCTTGTGTGGCTAGAATATAGCAATATACATAATACTGTTCTTTGTGCAAGTGAAGGGTATGCTACATTACTGTGTTTGTCATGGTTACTTGAAAAATGAATTTCCTGCAGTTGGCACTGGAGCAATTTGACAACGAACTCTCGAGGAAGATTAACGAAGTTGTAAATGAAATAAGACGCCAGAGGTGTTCATACTTGAGGTTAAGACTATGCAGAAGGGGTGAACCATCTGGTTAGTCTTCTGAGCAACTCATGAGCTGACCGTTATTAACCGCTAATTATTATTTGTATATACTGGAGAAAAAAAAAAACCCCACTAGGTGTTACGTTTGACTAAATGAATATTTGGTTCCCTGCAGGTGATTTTTTTTCCGGTCATTTTTAATAGAGGACAAAGGCGCCTGGCGTCTTCTCCTATGTTGAGTTCTAGTGCATGTTCACAGGCAAATCCAAAGCAAGATGACATGAGGGCCCAGATCCTGGTTGTAACATTTCGGTCAGTAAATGGATTGTAGGTACCCAAAGGACATTGATTTCTGCATAAGGAGACAGCAAAGTGGCGATTCCATATCAATGTGGAGCATAAAATTTGCTCGGATAATAGAACTCAGGAATAGAGGCCTGTGGTGTTTACAGCACCGTTTTTGGAGTGGGTGGTACATGTGTTGTATACAGAGATGAGAGGCGTGGAAGCTTTAGTTTTTTTTTGTGTTGTCTTTATCATTGTGCATCCTCCTTGTTTATCCCTTGTGCAAAAAAGGGTTGGATTATGTTGAATGGAAGGTTATAGAGGTTTTGCAATAAAATGCACCTAGCTAATTGATAGTATGAATCAGATATATAATTTAACTATTATTATGTTTGGCTGTTCCCCTTATACCCTGTAATGATGTTTGTGATTTGTGACGTTTCAACACATCGTTTGCAATCACTTCTGAATACACTTGAGACATCTCAATCATACTATGGAACAACACACTTGGCTGTAAAGCAAATGTTATTGGGCCCTGGATACCTGGCTGTGCTGGGGACCTGGGGACCTAATGTTTCTCGCTACTGGTGCCCGGTGGAGCTTCCATGGCTCAAGATTTCAGAAAATAACAATGAACACATGTACTTGTAAAAGTTAACAGAAACAGTATAGCAACATATAAATATATAATAAATAAACATGCACATTTGCAAAAGCAGCGACATATATTAACAGGTCAGTACAAAGAGATTGGGATTGCAGTTTTACAGCATGACAATCTAAAAACTTGTCATACAATTCTGCAGCTGAACTATACCTTCTGCTCACTGGATCATCGTACAAAAAACTGGATGACACATGGCACAATAATCTAGAGTGCATCAACTACCTCGGCCTAATAACACAGTAACACTACAGTCTTGGTGTCTCTGCTTGCGCCGCTGAAACAGCCAACCGTCAATCATCCTCTGCTTGAGCCGTTGAAAGCCTGAAACAACCATCTGTTAATCATCCCCTGCAAACATCTGTCAATCTTTGTCCTTGGGTGCAAACCACAACTTCTTAAGAGCGGCCTCAGCGGTGAGCCTGTCCTTGGGGTTGAACTCCAAAAGGCCTTGCAGCACGTCGAATCCTGCCGGTGACAGCTGCTCCTCCGGCATCCTCTCACGTAGCTTGCTCGGTGGCGAGACACCCAGTGGCATCAGCGAGACTTCATCAGGTATCCCTAGGAGGTGAACTATGCTGATCAATTGCTGGCACAAGTCTTCCTCGGCGAAGAGCGGTTGTCCAGCCACGATCTCTGCCATAATGCAACCGAGCGCCCACTCGTCGACGGCCTCGTCGCAGTCCTTCTGGGACAGGAGCAGTTCGGGAGCCATGTAGCCGGGCGTGCCTTCGAGATCCATCTCCGCGGGCGGCGCGGCGACGGACTTGGCGAGTCCCAGGTCGCAAATCTTGAGCCGCCCGTCCTTCTCGCCGACGAGCACATTCCCGGGCTTGGGGTCGCGGTGGATCACGCCGTGCGCGTGCATCGTCGAAGCGCCGGCCAGCAGCTGCGCCATGGCGCTGCGCGTCTCCGCAGAGAAGGGGTGCCCGCGGCGGCGGCGCGATCTGATGACGTCGGCGAGGCTCCGGCCGACGTAGTCCAAGACGAGATGTAGGTCGAGCATATCGGATCCGCGCGCCACCTCCCGGAGCCGCACCACCGCGGGGTTGCCGGCGCACGCGGCGAGCAGGGCGGCCTCCCGCAGTAGCGCCGCCGCCGCCTCCCTACCGGCGTGGAGGCTCGATTTGATGGCAACGATCTCCCCGGAGCTGATGTGGCGGGCCTTCGCGACGGCGCCGTGCGCTCCCTCGCCGATCTTCTTGCAGATCTTGTACGAATCTAGGAGGCTGACTCGCGCCTTCTTGTCGGTGTCGTTTCTTCCGGGCGGATCCTTGGATTCTTCACCGGCGCTGGGGCGGCGGTTTCTTGCTGGCGATGCTTGAATGCTTCGGCGGCGCTGGGCACCCGCTTGAGAACTGCCATGCTGGTTATTGTTGGCGAGCTGGAGTGGAGATTTCCAGGATGTTTTGCCTGCGGCGGGAAGACCGGAAGAAGCGGGTGGGTGGTGTCCTTTTATAGCTGGGTTCCGTGCGATGGTGTCTCGTGTTCGATCCGACTGCAAGAAGGGGTCGGTTACAAGTGTAGGAACATTTCGATTTTTTTCGGCATAGAAATATTTTTCTATCCCTAATATTTAAAAGGCAAAATTTCTCCCCTTATTTTTGGTTTGGTCTGGCCTCCCCTTATAATTAACTAACTTGATAGATGTGGAAACTCCTAATCCTAAGCGAATTAGAAAATCTAACTCGATGTTTTCTCGCTAGGATCGACAACGGAACGCACCCGGACGTCCGTCCTGGCTCGGCTGCACAAAAAGCTCGGGGGCTCATGGATCAGAGTCCTCTTCATTGCAGTTTTGTGTCCGAATACTAATACCAGGACATGGTGGTGCACCGGTAGTTCATGGTTACGTGGGGCGCAGCCCGACGAGGCGATACTGCACCACGCGCTGGTGGAGTGCGAGAAGGGGGAAGCGGCCTGCACCGCGCCATCGCGGAGCAGCTCTAGGGACGAGGGGAGGTGCTAGGTGAGGTGGCGGAGATCCAAGAGCGGCAGGGCGCCATGGCCGAGCTTGAGCTGCAGGTGTTCAACAACGACTGAACAACATGGTCGTGCTGGTGGCTGCGCACAGGGAGCGGCTGGACAATATATGGATGCAACGTCGCCCACCCAGGTCCTTCGTGGACTGGAGGCGCTAGCAGCTGCAGGTGGCCAGGAAGCACCAGAGGAACACCCACAAATATAATGGACCTGCATCCTCATCCATCCTCCTCCTCATCGTCCTGTCCATCGTGCTCAAGAACTAGAATACTAGATCGACCTACCTTAACAAGGTGGGGCAGCCGCCCCATATAGTCGCTGGCGCGAACAACCCCTACCCGAATCACGCTCAGGTTGCAGGCATGGCCGCTTGTTGCTTGCTACTACCTGAAGAAGTGCCGAGCACCCGAGCCGCAAGACGTAGGTTGAAGACGAGTTCTTTTTTAGTTTTTTTGGGCTTCCTATAACTACGTAGGACCTGGACTCTTGTTTATTGGATCTACTGGGTGCTGGGCCGCTGGCCCATGTCGTGACACCCAACAGACCACTCTCTAATCAGCACTTCAATAGTTCCCTTAATCAACCAGGTTGGTCTTTCATATTTTATTCGATGTATGTATGTATGCTATTTTTTTGAAAGAATATTTTTACTTTTCTTTAATAGTTACTAATGCCCATCTTTACGACTTTATCAATTTCATTAAGTACATATCAGTGCACTATATATGATTTCAATGTAAACATGATACATACGAGTGTAAAATATTTTCTGCTATAAAATTCGAATGACTTATAATTTAGGATGGAGGGAGTAGATCTCACCACTAAGTTGTTTATATAGCTGCGATTAGGAATAAAACTTATTATTACTAGAACTTGGATCAACCAATGGTTCAACTAATCAAGCCGTAGACTAAAATCTTGAGTAATTTACCTTCCAATCTGTAAGGACCGTGACGCCTAAGAGGGGGGAGGAATTAGGCAACTTAAAAACCTACTTCTAATTATGGCCTCTAAAACAACCTAGTTAAAACCTATGCAAGAAATAATCTATCTAGATGTGCAACTAAGGTTTTGCTAGGTATGTTGCTATCTCTACCGCAAAAGAGTTATGCAACCTAGGTTTTAATCCTATTAACTAGCCTATCAACTAAGCTAGGAAAGGTAAAGCACATAACCGAGGTACATAATGTAAATGCGGAAGGTAAATGTGAGGTAGAGATGCAAACTCCCGTCGACGACTCCGGTATTTTTACCGAGGTATCGAGAAGCGCTTAAGCTTCCCCCTAGTCCTCGTTGGAGCCCCTCGCAAGGAATCCCTCGCAAGGGCCAAGCTCCCGGTCGGGTAACTCCGTGGATAGCTCCGGGCCTTCCCCACGCGCAAGTGGGTTTCCGGTGTGCCTTCCGGCAAGCCTCTCCCGGGCCGCTCCCCGCCATCTTCACTATCAAGCTTCCGGCCGAACCGCCGCGGGCCTTTTTCCCTTCGGTACACGGTGGCGGCCACACCACAAGCACGGTTGGTGTGGTCTCGCAAGACTACAAGCCCCTCCGATGTACAAGCACGGTGCGCGCAAGCACCTTTGATCAAGAGGTATGCAAACCTCACTAGCAACTAAGCCTAAGCCTAGACCAAGCGCATAAGCGGTGGTCTAACTAGCCTAAGCACTTCGCAAAGCACCTACACTAATCACCATGTGAAACACTAAGCACTATGCAATTGGAGAGCACTAAAATGGTGTAGCAACACTCTTGGTATGTTTTCTCACTCTTCCACACCTCATATGGCCGGTTGCAACTCATATTTATAGTCCCCATAGCAAATAGAGCCGTTGGAGATCAATTTGCAGCTTTCTGTAGAGGACCGAACGCTACAGTAATATCACCGACGCGTCCTGTCAAGCCACGTCGACTAGCCGTTTCACCCGTTTTCAGAGAGGACCGGACGCTCCGGTGGTGACCAGACGCTGAGGACCGGACGCTCTAGTGCCACGGCACTTTTCGGGGCTGTTTTTAGTGGACTGGACTCTCTGACCGGACGCGTCCTGTGCTGACCGGACGCGTCCGCTGCTCCATTTTCAGCACGTCGGTCTTCCGTATTTTGGCCATAACTTTTTGCTCCGAACTCCGATTTTGATGATCTTGGACTTTTTGGAAAGCTTATGAAAAACTCTACAATTTTGTGCTGGTCTCATGGCAATTTTATCAGATCCAAAATCATGAGATAGATCCAATTCATCCACCTCTTGTCTCGGCTTCGGTAGCTTCAATCTTGTTCGTGTCTTCGCGTCCGGGCTTCTACTTCTTATATCTTGTAGGTCTTCAACATGGCTTCTAATGTCTTGTTTAAGATGTTGATTATTTGGATCACCACTTGCCTAAGTCCAAGTCCACCTTGCATCCTTTAAACTATATCCAAAGACACTAGCAAGCAATATTAATCCGAATGGTCTTGTGTTTGATTAAGATGTTGATTATTTGGATCACCATTTGTCTAAGTCCAAGTCCACCTTGCATCCTTTAAACTATATCCAAAGACACTAGCAAGCAATATTAATCCGAATGGTCTTGTTGTCCATCAAACACCAAAATCCAAACTAAATGGGCCAAAGGTCTATTTTCCTTACACAATCTAATAAAAATAATTGTATCTCCGAGTTGTATGTATATGTCATGTGAAAATTGAGAAAGGTCTCTATCATAATGATTAATTGACAAATAATTATTAACATGTTGATAACTAACAACTTGCGACTTTAATCAAGTACTATAATTATATTTTCAACATGAATAGTATGACAACAAAAGAAAGAAAATCTATCAAGACTGTGACTCATTGGATATAGACATAATACAACATGATTATATTATTGTCAACATGAAATTATAATATGGATGTCACAAATATTTATAAAATAAAACATAGCTTAGATATGAAATATTCCGTACTCATTCTCATTAGAATTTGATAGTTTTTATCTTCTTCGTTTGCAACGCATACGGGCATATTTCCTATTTATCAAAAGTAAGATATAGAAGACGTACAAAACCCATAGAAACACAGACACAACACAGTAAGATATAGAAGACAGCTGTCCCAACCAAAATGCACACAAGGACCTAGAAAAACTAGAAATTACAAAGGGGGCCGTGTCTCTGTGCTCGCCGAGGTCGCCTGCGCCGATCGCCGCCAAACGCTGTCGAACTCCGATGCCATCAGACACCATCTTCCCCAGGCTGAAGTGGATTCCATCGCGCAAAGGCTTTGCAAGGAGCC
This sequence comes from Chrysopogon serrulatus, assembly GCA_015844335.1. NCBI lineage: Eukaryota > Viridiplantae > Streptophyta > Magnoliopsida > Poales > Poaceae > Chrysopogon > Chrysopogon serrulatus. The sequence continues at coordinate 27,676 of JADLZL010002379.1, forward strand.
GCAGTAGTCACTCGTCTCTGAAGACGAGATCTGCCAGCGCTGAACACCGTCGATCGGGGCAATGCCCTGAGTCCAAACGGCCATGGATCGACGCTCAACATCGACGACAGCTGCCGCCACAGGGAGATCGAGCACGACATCACCGCCAAACCCGCAGCTTCCTCTCCATCCTTGGAACAAAGGGCGGTACCTACCTCACGATGGCAGACGCCAAGAGGAAAGGCCACCAACCTTGGACTCCTGTACAGGTACCACCTCACCAGCCCGTCACCGCCACCGGAGTGCATGACGGCGAAGTGGAGAAAAGCCAGGAGGACCTTATTCCACAAACACGGCGCCGTCTCCACCAATCGAGTGCTGTCGGGAACCCTACTCCTATTTTGGAGACCTAATCTACACCGTCGGGCGCAGATCCGCCGTTCCCCCACATATCCGTGGCCCCAGAGGCCGCGGGGGACGGAAGGGACCGGCGATCTTGCCGGGCGGGAGTACAAGTCCGCCCGCTTTTTGCCCCTCCCAATTGTAGCAGACGAGAGGGATCGAGAAGGGGGACTTGGACAGAGGAAGACGACGAGTTCGGTTCTGGTTCGATGGCGTAGGAATACTTCTGGTAATATAGTTTCATGTTTATCACTATGACAATGTCATTCAACGGCAAAGGCAGCGGACCTGTGTACGGGGGTGTGGGCTGCAGCCTGAGATTGGAAAAAAGGAATATTTTTGCCAAGAAGAGACCATACTCCCTCCGTATAAAAAATAGATGTCGTTTTGGACAATGACGCGGTCTCTAAAGTATAACTTTGACTTCACATTTTTTAAAAATTACTCATCACAAAGTGATATATTTACACTTTTATGAAAGTATTTTTCAAGACAAATCTATTCATATGGTTTTTACATTTCCAAACTCAATAATTTAAAAGTTACTCATGATTATGTTCTCAATATTTGACCCAAACCTTATCCAAAACGATATCTATTTCCTATATGGAGGGAGTAGGAACAAAGAGTCTACAAGTTCAACCTCCTTCGTGAATCGCTGGACTCTGTAGTCACTAACCCGACCGGTGAGGCCCTGCCTGACAACTTTTCATTAACTATCACTATTTGATGACCCGACCGGTGAGGCCCTTCACGCCATAGGTGCGGCTCTGCCAGACCTGCTGCTCCTTTCTCTTGCTCGGTTACGCCTCCTAAACGGACTTTTTTCATTAACTATCACTAGTTGATGACCCGTGCGTTGCTATGGGCACATAAAATATGAACTAAAGATTGTTCTAAAAAGATATTGGTTTAGGTGACAACTCCTTTAAAATTATACATACTGATTCCATGGAAAAGTGTCAAGCAAGCCATGACATAGTGCCCAAACAGACTAAAATTGCCATGGGGTATGGGTTCAACTCATGCCATTATGAAACCTGATCTGATGTATTTGGGCTCCCCATCAGCAAGAACCAATATTGGCGGGAACACATTCGAACTCATCTAGCTGATAATCAATCAATGAGGAACAGTAATCAAAATTAAGGAGGATTGTGGTATCTAGCATAAACATAAGCACTGTGAAGCACAAACGAATCATTCCAGGTTTCTTGTTAGCCATGCGTTTTACATTTTATTTCAGTATTTTCTTTTACTAATATCTCAACTCAGGATCCTATTATGGTACTTCGATATATTCATTGTAAAAAATTCTCCAATTTTATTTTGTAATTCTGTTTTACAGTATTGTGTCCGATGAACCAAATTCTTATGCAAAATCATTCTTGCAAATAATATCTTCCAGAAAACCAATGGTGCCTTATTTAACTTTGTCTAATAACCAAATTTATGATTGAAAAATATCCTACTATATAGTATAGTACATAAATGATTAACCTAAAAGTGGTGCGGAAAGACAAGATGGGACCACATTCAATTCTGATCCCTTGTATTGACATTATCTCGAGAATGTTGTTCAATCCTAATTTTCCTTTCACAACAAATGCTGGAAATTGTTGCATCTGAACAACTCACAACTCTTCTTCTATAGACTTCACCCAATCATCAGTAACAAGTGGCTCCCTGCTGGACATGAAGCACACATGCTTTGCTAATGATCTTCATGGCTTGTCCTTATGGTCCAAATGACTAATGCCAGATTGTAGTAACTCACTCTCGTTGTTATAGTAAACGGACAATCAGATTATAGTGAATCTACGAAAAATATGATAATGTGTAGTAGTTTGCATAAATAGAGATTGTAGTAAATAATGCCAGATACTATAGTAAATGATTCCTCGTACCATGTTTGATGTAAAATTGTGGGAACTCCATTTTCTAATTATCTCGTCGGACCATTTGAACTTTTCGTAATTACTTGTTGGTCTTGTCATTATAGTAAGTTGTTTGTGGGGACATCTTGACCCCAAGTTATGGTAACTCTCCTCTTTAGCATCACAATCCACTCAATTTGTTGTAACTCTCCTCTTTAGCATCCTGGTTTACTCCTCGCAGATACCCCTTCTTATGTTTACTCTTAAGTTCAAGTTGCATGTTAGGGATGACAACATAGTGTTAAGTAATATTAAAATACCCTCAAATACTTTTGGCGCCGTTGCTAGAATGGAGGTTTATCTCTATCTTAGTGGCAACATTAAGAAATGTCAACAGTAGGAAATCATTTTTTTTCTAGAAATGGAGTATGCTAACCTTTATCCTAGAATCAAATGGTCTATAAAAAGACCTAGGACATGAAAGGTGTGCAATAAAAAGAATGACATGCATATATAAAAGCTCAGTCTCAAAATGATAGAGTGTCAATTATTTGGAAAAATATTTAAATGATAAAAATATAGTTGATAACAAAGGAAACATAACAGAAAAAATGTATATACAACATAGTTATAAAATTCTTACATAAGGTGGATATATCTATCAAGCCTTATATATATTGATGAAACTACTCATTATTTACATGAAAATAGTTCTTTGGCATATACACCACGTTCAAAAGTCTATGAAGATAGCTGGAAATTTCAATATCCATATATACCATCTTGAAGTCTCGAGTTCACTTTAAGGTCTTGTTCAAATATTAAAGTATTTGGAGAATATGAGATGCATCTGTACCATTTACATTTGCATTGGATTGGCCATAAGGCCCGTGCCCTCAAAACAACCCACAACATTTAAACCCCTGCAATAAAAAAAAATATTTTCTAGAATTCAATATCATTAAACCTTGAAAAACTAGACTTAGGGGTAAGCATGAGTTCATTAACGCTCAATATTGTGAAAGAATGCTAAAATGAAGGAGAAACCAAAATGCAAAAATCCACCTTTGGTGCATGGTCGTAGAGATCACGATGAGTGGGTCGGTTCTGAGTAGGTCGTTGTTGTTTGTCGATGTTAGGTGTTGGAGGAGCACTTCTCCTTTCCTCCCTTAGCTGGTCAAAGACAAGTGTATACTGCTGAGCACCTGCACCACTGTTGCTTTCGTTCCATTGGCCCCATGTTGGCACTGAGCTACCTTGTGCAGCCTATGCATATTACATACATTAGACTCAACTCAAATCGTAGAGTAACATGTTACTTGTTGATATTGGGTAAATCTGTGATCAATTCAATCCACCCTTGTTTTCATTGCTACATACATGTTGGCACGGAGCTACGTTGTGCAGCCTATGTATAGTACATACATTAGACTAATTCAAATCAGAGTAATATGTTACTTGTATGATATTACGTAAATCTGTGTTCGATTCAATCCACCCTTGTTTTCATTGCTACATGCACATAAAATGTGAGGCAAGTGGTGCATCCAGGGTTCAAAATTATTTCGACAAAATTCCCGAATTTCAGAGGCGGTTGAAGAAAAAATCCAAAATTTCATATTATGTTGTAAATATATAACTCTAGACTCATTTTTTATATTGTTTATGTTACATATTCTTCTACTCAATAGATGCATACTCATAAATCATGGTAATATTTTGTGTATAGATCTAAAAATTTCGGAAAAAACATACTTTTTGTAGTCCTTATAAAATTCCGACCAAAATTTCATCAAAATTTTGTGAATTTAGGTAATTTCAGGGGTGGCTGAAATTTTTTGAATACCGAAATTGAAAACCCCGGGTGCACACATATAAGAATTTGAATTCTAAAATAAGTTAACACAATAGGCTTAGGGCAAGAGATGTCCTCTACCTTCATTTTCTAAATAATATGAGTATTAAATCTAGCCTTTGTTATTTTCATTTCTCTGTGTTATGCAAATTATTTTTCTATAATAACATGTAGACTCTCATGGTGATCCTGATTCGTCTCAGAAGTGATCGTGTAGGTCGTGCGTTCCGATCAATGATCTTGGGAAGCCTAAACTTTCTAGTATTATGGATTGTGGTTGGGTATAATTCTCTTTCTCCTCGTGAAACATGTGCTCAAGCGCATTCACAATAAAAAAGGATTAAGGCTTTTTATGTTCGTCCTACATGCCATACACAGTAAACCTTAGGAGGCTCCTCCTGAGATCATGTGAAAAGACCTTTTGAGTTTACTCACTTTGGCTTGGTTTCGTGAGCGGTTAGCGCCGTCCTGTTGTTTCACTGGCTTGACATCAGGAGCTCGTGGAGGGGTTCTACGGCCACTTGGGACTGTGTTAGTGCGAGATGGAGATGCCTCAGGGGGAGCCGTTATGCCACTGTTGTTCCTTCGCTTCCTCGCATTCTCAAAGTACATGGTATACGGGGAGCCCCCGTCAGTGGTCTTCCACTCACCAAATTTGGGGATATTCCCACCATTACCCTGCAGCATACATATATACACATATTAGCATTAGTTGGGCAGCATCCTTTTGGAGTGCACAATTAAAATTTGTTCGTTTCTAATTCCATTTAGAAGAAAATGGTACCAAAAGAACAAACAAGGGGGAACAAATGTGATAAATTTGTTCGTTTCTAATTCCATTTAGAAAAGCCTACAGACGTTATTCACCAGAGTTCAGTGGGGTGAGGGTGGGGGCGTGGGTTGTCACTTGTCAGTCCTTAGGATAGTTCAAAACACTAGGATTCAAGACAAATCGAAATGTATGGATATTTTTAGCTTAGATAACATTAACGTGTGATCCACACCTCGTGCATGATGCTTTGACCATCATACTGCAAATTATAACATGTGATAAGGTTATTCTGAGAAACAAGTAGCTCAACTAATGATGGAAAATAGAACTACCCGATCTTCATTTGGACGTCGTGTACTACTAGGACTAAATCATTTCAAATTGTTTGTTATCATCTCTAAATAGTTAACAAAAGTTGCAGGTTCCAACAGCATATTGTTAGCAAATATAGTCAACGACACCAATACATTCAGTTCACCGGAAGGAAAATAGTTTCAAAAGATGCAAAAGCAAACTTCAAAACATTCAATAGGATAACATATTATCTATTATCAAGAGAAAAAAAATACGAAAGGGCTTGTAGCCTAGTGGTTATAGGGTAGGATTTGTATATGTGTGTTTATAAGGGCGAGTGTGTGTGCATTGAGACTGTCTTCATTGTATTGTATAATTCGTAAAAAGGGAAAAAAAAATCCTTTTACCCTTAGAGAGAGTAAGCTTCAATAGGGTGCATTTTCCTTCATTACCCTGTTCCCTGCAGAGCGCATGGAAAAGCAGGGTTTCCATAGAGATTAAGTAGACTCGTCATGCACTCGTGCTTTCAAACGGTTTCTAACATTCTGCAGTGGCTGCTTCGTTTTTTAACGATCTCTAACCTCATGACAGGGCACATAGGAAAAAGGTGTACACCAAAAGTTGTTAAAAACTACTTCCTTTTGTTGCCCCCTGTATTTGAACAGAGCACACAGGGCAAAACATGGTTCCCATGAGGATTACATAGTTGGGAGTTGTCAGCAAGCTACATAGATCAAAAGGAGTTACTCCATTTCTATTTGTTTAACCATCTCCAACTTCATGATACTAACCAATTCTTTTTTCTGAACTCCATTTAACTAAAACAGCATAGGCTAACTGAAAACTGAGCAAATTTTATCCTGTCTGTTTCCTTTTGTAATCAACAATACGAAAACAAATTTCTTGTGAAGAAGGCCAAAGAGCAATCATGGCTGGCAAACCTTCCTTGGGCTGGTACTCGTGAAAAGCAAAATAAAAGAAGAGAGGGGTTATTAGGAAACTCACCGCCATTGTTCTTCGAGTCCAATACTCCTTGCCACGAGTTGCCAACGAAGCAAGAGATTCAGGCCTTACCAAGAGGAACCAGAATGGGATGAAGAAGAAGATGGCAAAATGATTCCAGAGGTGAAGAGGGCACGACTAACAGATATAGGAGAGGGAAGACTTTAGACATGTTGAACTGGCTTCTGAAGACCTGTTCATGCTGCCTCGTGCTTTCATGCTTAAGATTGCCAGCTCAACTTGTGCTTTCTTAATTCGTAGTCTAATCTTCTCTAACTCCGTTAGTTGAAAAATTCATTTTCTGCTGGAATATTTTGCAGCACATCTTGACTGCGACTTTTGTTTGTAACATTTTGGATGCTTGGAGATGGACCTGCTTGTATTTGAGTGCTGTTGGTTAATATACAAAATTTGTCATGACTCATGAGAGTATTCCCTACAAAAAGAAAGTTCAATTGATTGGGTCTGGTTAGCGTTGACAATCTAATTTGAAATCTATTTCCTACGCTTCAAATTTTTTATTCACCCTGATTGCATGGGGACACATTGCATAAAAATAGGACAGCAATGACACTGCTAGTTGATGTGATGCGACACCGTTCTTGCGGTTGACAATATAAAATTATAAAGCTCCACCTCTAACTTGGCAAATCGATGGGCTTGAATTATTCAAAACCTGGCACAAATTGTCAATCTGGGACTTGGTATGCTATACGGTCGACAATAGAATCTTTCGAAATGCAAGCCTCTCAGCTGAGAGAGTTCTCTCTGTATTGCAAGACGAATCAACATCCAAGCGGGGACGGCCCGTTTGGGTCCCTTGAATTGGAATTCCACGTTGTTGATGGTGTCTTTGGTTCTTTTATTACACACACCTGCTGCTTCGGAAGGACTGAATGGCGGCAAGAGCAAGTAAGCAGTAGTAAAAGAGTGGAATTAGCCATTCTATTTTTTAGGCTAAGAATTTGACGCAATTGTTGCGGGATTTATAGGAACTAGCTAGGAGGGTACACGCACAATGCCGCGCGTACAATTGGTGGTCGTGCCTGTGTGTTGTGGTGAACTGGTATTCTGAAGGCTCATTCGTTTGTAGCGGTAATAGGCCTAGAGCTGTGTATATGTTTGTGCTTTTTTTATGGTATATGCATCTACATGTAAAAGACAGTAATAAGTACTCAAGGTTATCTCTAAGAACGACTGACGCAAAATTAAAAAATCCATGATCGAATAGAAGCTAGTGAATTTTACACTGGATAGCCTTTTGCTTTTCAAGACAATATATATCCTCTTTTAAATATGGTGGCACAATAGGACTGCTAGCGGCGACAGCAAGATAGACGCATGGAGGAGTCCGGTATGGTGAATTCCTCCTATATATATGGGTGACTTTTCTTAACAGTCACGCGTTGGTCGTGCGATGGATTAGACGTCAGTGCGCCGGCTTAAAGAAGGGAAAAACGAAGCTGACAAAAAAATAAAAAATAAAAATAAAAATTGAATTTTGTATGCGGGGCCCATATGAACAGTGGTGGCCCCCGTTTGAACAGTAGTCGGAGTGCTGGGAGGCCACGGAAACTTTCGGCGATAAAGAGGTGGTTATTAGTTGGAATTGCCATTTCTATTAAAATAGGCTGCCCAAACAATAAGATTCTAATTCAATCAAATTCTATACATCCAAAAGGCCGGCATGCGCAATGTGCATGAGCAAAATCAATCTTAAGGCTGGACGCACAAAAATATACCATAATTACTACCTCCTCCACAATGTATATGATACAAATGCACATTAAGGTGGGGTCTGCTCTTTTATTAAAAAAACAGGCAATAGCAATGGCATGTGGCTCTGATGTTATGATGAGCTTGGCAGGTGGGTGCCCTTGACTTGGGGTGCTTTAGGCTATCCGCACTCATTATTCTCTATTTCTATCCTTTATACATTCTGGTTATCAAGATTCTCTCCTCTATACATGTTCCTTCTGCACCCATCATCCTCTATATCTCATACTCTATACCAACTACCAACATCGGCCCCACTTGTCATCCTCTATAAATTTTATCAAAATATATCCATGTAAGATCTTATTTTGAAGGATTTATTAAAATGAATTTGATGGTGCAATTGGAATTTAATTTGGTTTTTTGGTCTGTGAGTTATAACTTTTTTTTTGCTTCATGAAACAAGTGGGACCCACCAAGATTCTTTTCCCACATGCATGCTCGTGCGCTGGCTTGCTCCTGGCAGCTTGCATGGTGGGGCCGCGGCGTTTGGCGTGCATCCGCTACCACTGTAAATACGACGGATGGTTGGTGCATCCCGGATGAAGTGGAGGACTCGCTGCAAGAGATCATATCCTGTATTGGCTGACATGGACATATGGCGAATGGAGATGACGGATGTGGTGCGGACAACCTATTCCTTGGGAGTGCATGCACAAAATAGATGCCCACATGACATGGATTGACCCACCGTGACAAAATATGACATGAGCTATCAGCCTTCCCCAGGCCATGTATCCTGTGGCATATAATGGACGGCAAGGGATGGGTAGACTAGGGATGGGTGAAATGGCTAGATGCCAGTCTTCCACAGTTCCACTACCATCTGCAAAAGCTGTCATAGGCGGTTTCAATGTTGTCGATCACAACCATGCACAGAGTAGGGATGTGCCCAACAACATGAAGACTAGATATGAGAAATCTTAGCACTTCCTTGGAGCCCAAGGAAGCTATGCGATCCAATTCTTGAATTCCCTTGTCCCGGAGATATAAGGAGGGTCAAGGGATACTATAGAAGGGAATCAAACAATCAAACTTTAGACTAGTAGAATGTCTCACTTTCCTACACTAGTTGTAAACCTCTAGAGCACTCTAACATGAAACAACCCTAGGGCTCGAAGACTGAACTAGGATAAACTATGTTATTTCACATTGACACTGATCTCTGTACTAAATTGTTTATACCGTTTGAACTTAGTCTTCCGTTGAATTGGATGTAAATTCTATTATTAAAGTATTGGTTTATGTGACTGAACTATGCTTGGTTTTGAAAAGCCTTGTAATAAAGACTTATGGATATGGTCTTGGAAAAGTAAAATTGTGGATGCTTTGATTCTTTCCATGGGGTGACTTGATATACAACCAGATTAGGCTATCCGCACTTATGATCCTCTATTTTCATCTTCTATACATTCTAGTCATCAAGATTCTCTCCTCTATACACGTTTCTTCCGCACCCATCATCCTCTGTATCTTATACTCTATAACAACTACTAATAGCGGCCCCACTTGTCATTCTCTATAAATTTTATCCAAATATATCTATGTGGGATCATATTTTGAAGGATTTATTGAAATAAATTTCTTGGTACAATCAAAATTTAATTTGGTTTTTTGACTTGTGAGTTATAGCATTTTTTTTCTTGTAAAAGGTGGGGCCCGCCACTACATCTCTCACCTCTCTCCCCTCCCTCTCCCGTGCATGCTGTCTCGCGTGTCAGACCTATCCCTATCCTTTAGCGTAGTCCCCCTACCACCGTGATACATGATGGACGCACTCCGCTCTGGTTCGATAGCATAGACACATACTAGACCCCTTGCAGCGATTTTTGTCCTGCAGGACTGGGTACCGGACGTGAGTGCAGTCAGTCTTAGGACTCAAGTCAGGCATGTCTAAGTGTCGAGAGGTTGATAGGCCTGTTAACGTAGTGGGCAGTTCTGTAGTAACATCTAATTCAACATGTGTCGATTAATTAGTGTGTGTCACAAACAAATCATGCGAAATTTAGACATAGTTTAGCCGTATAACTTAATGCTTAACAAAAAGAATATGGTATGATGTCCTAATGCACATTTAGCTTATTACCTCGCGGTTATTTTTTTTCTCAAATACGCAAAAGATTTGCGTATCATTGCATTTAAGAAAAGGAGTTTTTTTAGTACATTGTTGAAACGGTGCACTTGGAGATTATATGTTGCACAAATTGCTCTCTCCCCTAAGCGCCAAGCCTAGAAGCTATTACTCACGAAATAAACAACCTAGGTCGGCCGCTCCGGCGTCGAGGTCGCTTAGGCATGCGAGCCCCCGCGTCCCCTCCTCTATGTCGGTCTGGACGGGTCGGGGAAGAGCACCCTAATGGCCTCGGCGTGCGATGTGGAGAGCTTGTCGACGAAAATGCTGTCGTATGCCTTCTTCGCCGCCGTGTTGGCTTTGTCCATGCCCTCCAAGTAGCCCATGCGCTTCATGACGAGGTACTCCCGGCGCTTGAAACTGGCACCTTGGACGGGGGGGGCTGCGGCAATTCTCCAGCTCCGTGTCGGCAACCTGGCCTGTGGTGTTGCTTGGGAGATTGGCAGCAACAGGGGCGAGGCGTTCTTGCGCAGGATACGCTGCCAGAACTTCCTCAGGCGAAGACTAGTGGAGGTCCTCTGACCCGCGGAGTCACTCTTGTTGGAGGCTCCTCCCGGGGAGGCCTGATCTGCGTTCGGGGAGCTCGCATGCTCCGGCGGTGGCGTTGGTGGATCGGCTTCCAAGGCTGGGGCGCTCTGGCTAGGGACCTCGGGCTGGGGGAGAATAGGCAAGGCTGGTGTTGGCTGGCCTTCACTCCCTCCTGCGGCCTGCATCTTCGGCGATGCGGGGGTGAGGGATTCCCGTCGCCGCTGCTCGAACCCCGGTGGGGGAGCAGCAGTCGTCCGCGTCCCTAGGTGTTAGGCTGCCGTCGTGGCACACCGGAGCGTCCTCTGTATCCGGCCATACAGCGGACGGGTCGCTCGACGGTATGCCTGCGATGGGCAACCCCTGGCTGGTCGGCGTGCTCGACAGTGTCGGGTCAGCCGACTCGACGGTCTAAATCACGAGGGTGCCGACTGAGCCTACCGACGGTGGTTCCTGCAGAGGCTGCTCTGCATTCTCTTCCCCAAGAACGATGAGGACTTCGGTGGCTCGGCTACTGGGCTGGACGTCGGTGGCATTACCAGAGGCGGGACGTCAATGGCGCGGTGCGTTCTGAGAGGGCGGCCGAGGCGGTGTTCGGCTCCGGCCCCGCGGCGCTTGGAGCTAGGTCGCCCAGGACTGCGCCCTAGGCGTGGTGGCCCCTGTTCTGGCCCGGCGACGCCCTCCCCCGTGTCTGAGTGGCGCCGACCCGTCCCGCGATCTGGGCGGTGGCGCCCGCCCATTGGAAGCAAGGCGCGGAGAGGGGCAGTGCGGCCCGGGGCTTCGGTTGGACAAGGCGCCCACCCATTTGCGGCGGTCGTCGTCGGCTTAGGGGGTAGCCGGCGTGGCGTTGCTTGGGGCTGGTGTACTGGAGACTACCTCGCGTGGGTTCGTCCCGGCCCAGCGGGCTCACCGCTGCGAGCTCCCAGCGCGGCCACCGCCCGGTGGTCGCGTTTGTCGCCGTCGGCATCCTCGCGTGCGCGGGTAAAGTTGTGCGGCGAGACCCAATGCCGAAGTGGTGGATGACGATTTCGTCCGTGCGGCAGCCCGGCGGCCCGGGCGATGGCTACGCGGGCGTCGTCGAGTGGGATGTCGGAGTAGCCGCATCGTTGTGGATAACCACAGAGAAACTTCGAGCTCGCCTTGCGTCGATGCCGGCGTCGGCTTTCATCCACAGGCGTCCGGTGGCGAGGTCGGGTGTCGCTCCCTCGGGCGGCACGAGGGGTCCTCGAGCAGCCCCGGCGGCTGACGGCGACGCGGCCATCGCCCCCCCCCCGGCTCAGCGGTGGGCAAGCGAGGACGCCTACATTTGTAACGTCCCGCCTCCTCGAGGCCGGGCCCGCTTTATCGGCGGCTTTAATAGGACCAATACTGCCCTCACAGACCAACACTAGTCTTTTCTGCGCACTTTGTCCTCACTCATGCGCACCCGAGAACGAATTCCCGGTCGGTCACCCATCCTGAAATTGCTCCAGGCCAAGCACGCTTAACCTTGCAGTTCTTTCGAGATGAGCTTCCGGAAAAGAAGTTGCAACTTATTGGTATGAGTATCATATTAATCCTATTAAGCCACGGGCGGGGTGTTACATCCTCACCCCCTTAAGAGATCGGCGTCCTCGTCGATCAACCCTGAACTAGGAACCTCCTACATTGGCCACGTCCGTGTGTCAGTCCCGGCGCGCATTTGCCATCTTTGTGTGACCACGACGGATCCACACCCGACCATGCGCACCATGCTGCGCAAGAATCGCGCACCGCCCGTGAAACCGCGAGAGTCGGCTCTCGATACCATTTGTAACGCCCCGCCTCCTCGAGGCCGGGCCCGCTTACATCGGACATTTAATAGGACCAATCACGCCCTCACGGACCAACACTAGTCTTTTCAAGACTTTGTCCTCACTCATGCGCGCACCGATAACGAATTCCCGGTCGGTCACCCATCCACGAAATTGCTCCGGGCCAAGCACGCTTAACCTTGGAGTTCTTTCGAGATGAGCTTCCGGAAAAGAAATTGCAACTTATTGGTATGAGTATCATATTAATCCTATTAAGCCCTGGGCCGGGGTGTTACAACATTCCCTTGCGTAGTGGTTGCTGCCTTTGTAGTTGAAGCAGCGTGGTGGTCTTGTGCAGGTGGCGACTCGGTGGGCGGTGGACAGGCAGTTGAGGCAGCAGTCCAGGACCTCCTTCGGACGTGGTCGTGTACCCCCCGCCCGACGAGCAGGTGGCGCCTGCTGCCGGCGCGGTGCCTGGCGCGTCTCTGCGCTCCCGACTCTAGGCGTTGTGCGGGGACAGCCGCCAACTGTCGCGTCCGTGTCTTGCGGCGCGGCGACAAGGACCCAACCGCTGGTGGGCGGGCACCTGGCGGGGGCTTCCGGGGGGGGCGCACGGTCGACACTCGGGCGGCAGCAAGCGCCGGCTTGCGGGGTGGCGATGTGGCCCATGGCGGCAGGGGCCCAAAGCGCGAGAGTACCGGCACGCGCGGGGCCTCCGTCATGGCGCTGGCCGCCGTCTCTCCGTCGGCGGCGCCGAGGCAAGCGGCGCTGGGCCGGCCCGACCTGCGGCGTGAGGTGGGGTCGGCCATAGCGGAGTCACCCCCGGTGACGGTCGCTGCCCCTCCCCTACCCGGCTCCACGGATGGAGAGCGAACCGAGGCACGGGCGGGGGCTCGGCGGGCGGCTGGCGGCTGCCGATCTGCCCGGGCGGTGGGGGCCTCCGGCTCAGAGCAGTCGTCGTCGTCGTTGTCCGAAGCGGTCGGTGAAGTCTCCATCCACCTACCTCGCTGCCTTGGACCGACCCCGTAGGCGGGGAAGAAGGGAGCGGCGTCGGGTGAGAGCGGCCTTAGATGGCAGCCTGGAGGAGGCATCCCGGGCATCCCCGCAGCCCCGCACGGCGAGGCGAGGCGGCGTGGGGAAGTGGATAGGCAACGACGTAGCCCGGGCGGACGCCGTCTTTGTGGGAGGTCCGACGACGTTGAGGACGGTCGGGCAGCGGTGCGCCACTGCCGGTGTGGAAGCTTCTACGCTGGGGCCTCGTGGCTGGGCGGCGTGGGCTCGGCAAACCGTCGAACGGGTTGGCGGGCGGGCTGATGGCTAGGAGGCGGCCAGTGATGCGTGCTCGCCATCGCCGGTGGAGATGGCGGCCGCCGAGCCGGGCGGGGTGTCGGGGATCCGGCGGACGGTGTCTTTGCTGGCCACCGGACTCGAGCCCCGCGAACGGTAGGGTGGAATTGGCGGGCGCCTCCGACCTCGGCGGATGGCCGGCCGAGAACCTGCGGCCGGCGGGCGGCGGGCGCGCGGCCCGGGACGCCCCCGCGCCGTGATGAGGGGAAGGGACGGCCCCGCTGGACGGCGAGGCGGCGGCGCTGACGGCGGCCATGGCGGCGGAGGTCGGCCAGAGCCCCGACGGCGGCGGCGGCGAAGCCGCGGTACTGCCTTGAGGGAGGAGGGGGGGGAGGGGACGCAGGGAAGGGAGGGGGGGTAGGGGTGGGGCGCCGGTGGGGCGGTGCCGGGCGGGGCGGCGGCGGCGGTGGGGAGGGAGCAGAGAGACGGCTCCCAGGGTTAGGCCGCTCTGTTGCTATGATTATGAATCGGAAAAGGGCCAAACCCACCACTATTTTAGTGGAAGGAGGCATAGAATGGTCAAAAGATTAGGATATTAAGGGCATCAAGATACTCTATGCACCATCCCAAGGATAAAATGAAAGCCGGTCTACATTTGTATATACACACTACTCGGAGTGGTGCAATCGGCATAAAAAGCAGCGAACCCGATTGTCCCCAACTTGATTGGAGTGGTGCAATCGGCACAAAAAGCAGCGAACCCGATTGTCCCCAACTTGATTTGTTGATGAGTTTCCGAGATCGTGCTCCACCCGATCTGGAGGGAATGGCAGTTTATCCTCCCCCTGTCCTGCTCTCCCGCGAACACTTTCCACTTGTACTCGCAGTTATCCCCTCTGCTCCGTCCTCGCCTTCCACCACAAACCATCCTCCCACTCCCACCCACCCGAGCTGCCACTGATGCTCCCCTCGCTTCATCCTCCCTCTGACCCCGCCAAATGGCCTCCGTGCCCTCCGTCGCCGTCCCCGTCGCCGCCTCGGGCTTCCCGGCTGCCGGCGGGGCTGACTCCAGGAGGCCGCCACCGAGCTCCGTCGCCGCCGCCGATAAGGTAACCGGACCCCTTATCCTCTCTTTCTCCCTTCTCCTCACTTCAAATCCGTTTCAAGAACCCTCCTTGTTTCGTTCGGCCGTATCTGCAGAACAGTCGGTTGCTAGGACCGCGAGCCAAGTATTGATTGGCGATTGCCTTCACCCATTTACTCCAACTTTGCAGAACAACTGGAATGGCAGGAGTATCCAGGCGGCGCAGAGCGGCGGCACCATGGAAGCGCCGCTGCGGCCTCTCGACTTCGGGGAAGCAATGGACATGCTCAGGGAGGGGAAGACGGTGCAGTCGGCGATGTACGTGCCGCTGCTGCACGGGTGTGTCGAGGCCGGCAGCCTCGGCGGCGCCAGGGCCGTGCACGGGCACATGGTGAAGACGGGGACCAGCGCGGACATGTTCGTCGCCACGTCTCTCGTCAACGCCTACATGCGGTGCGGGGCGAGCCGGGACGGGCGCAGGCTGTTCGACCAAATGCCGGAGAAGAATGTCGTGACGTGGACCGCGCTCATCACAGGATACACTCTGAACTCACAGCTGGTAGAGGCGCTCGAGGTGTTCGTCGAGATGCTGGAGGCCGGCAGGTATCCTTCGCATTACACGCTGGGCGCCATGTTGAATGCCTGCTCTGCTGCCAACAACGCTGACCTGGGCAATCAGGTTCATGGATACACGATTAAGTATGATGCCCTGTCCATAACGAGCATAGGGAACACGCTGTGTCGAATGTATGCCAAGTCTGGGAGCTTGGAATCTGCCATGAGGGCCTTCCGGATGGTACCTGACAAGAATGTCGTCACATGGACGACGATGATATCTGCCTGTGCTGAAGATGAGAACTACGTGGAGCTTGGACTCTCTCTGTTTCTTGATATGCTAATGGATGGAGTGATACCCAATGAGTTTACCTTGACGAGTGTTATGAGCTTGTGTGGTACGAGACTAGATCTTAACCTAGGCAAGCAAGTCCAAGCCTTCTCCTTCAAAATTGGGTGTCAAACAAACATTCCAGTAAAGAACTCGACGATGTACCTTTATTTGAGAAAGGGCGAAACCGAGGAGGCCATGCAGTTGTTTGAAGGCATGGATGATATCAGTATTATCACGTGGAATGCGATGATCTCAGGCTATGCTCAGATCATGGAGACAGCTAAGGATGATCTTCATGCTCGCTCTAGAGGTTTCGAGGCACTCAAGATTTTCCGCAACCTCAAGAGGTCTGCAATGAAGCCTGATTTATTCACTTTCTCAAGCATCCTGTCTGTCTGCAGTGTCATGATGGCCTTAGAGCAGGGTGAACAAATCCATGCACAGACAATAAAGACTGGTTTCCTGTCAGATGTCGTGGTGAACAGTGCACTGGTGAACATGTATAACAAGTGCGGTTGCATTGAAGATGCAACTAAAGCCTTTGTCGAGATGTCGACACGGACTCTTGTCACATGGACTTCTATGATCTCAGGGTACTCACAGCATGGCCGGCCGCAGGAAGCTATACAGCTCTTTGAGGACATGAGATTTGCTGGAGTGAAACCAAATGAAATCACATTTGTAAGTGTGCTTTCAGCCTGCAGCTATGCTGGTTTAGTCGAGAAGGCTGAGCACTACTTTGATATGATGAAGGACGAGTACAAAATAGAACCTGTTGTGGACCACTATGGGTGCATGATAGACATGTTTGTGCGCTTGGGCCGATTGGACGATGCATTTGCCTTCATCAGAAGGACGGGTTTCGAACCAAATGAAGCCATCTGGTCCAGCTTGGTTGCTGGATGCCGGAGCCATGGAAACATGGAGCTTGCTTTCTATGCAGCTGATAGACTGCTCGAGCTGAAGCCAAAAGGAGTTGAAACCTATGTCTTACTGTTGAACATGTACATTTCTAATGGGAGATGGCATGATGTGGCCAGAGTGCGCAAGCTGATGAAACAGGAGGATCTTGGGATTCTTAGGGACCGCAGCTGGATTACAATCAAAGATAAGGTCTATTTCTTCAGAGCTAATGATAAGACTCACGAACTGAGTGATGAGCTGTATCAACTGCTGGAGAATTTGCTGGAGAAAGCTAAAACCATTGGGTATGAACCATACCAGAATGCTGAGTTATCTGACAGCGAGGATGACGAGAAGCCTCCTGCAGGTTCAGTAAAACACCACAGTGAGAGGTTGGCTGTTGCACTGGGGCTGCTCCAAACACCTCCAGGTGCCACAGTTCGCGTCACGAAGAACATTGCCATGTGCAGGGACTGCCACAGCTCTATTAAATTTTTTTCATTGCTTCTTAACAGAGAGATTGTTGTCCGGGACAGTAAACAGCTTCACAAGTTCAAGGATGGACGATGCTCTTGTGGAGATTTTGGTGCATTACTGTGAGTACAGGAATCTGTAAATTTCAGAAATATTCAACTCCCAGGTCCAGAAATTTTGTACTGGGGATAGATCAGAACTTGCATGGAATTTTGTTCGATGCAAGGTACTCTGAGCTGATTACTCTGCAGTGAGTTTTGTAGATTTTTGTCTGGAGCGAGTGGTCTTGGGTCAACATCTGTAACATATGACCGGAAACTCAAATCATATTGGTCGAATACGCTCACATGGGTTAGCAATATAGGAGGGTGAATATCTTTGTAAGTGTTGTACACGCTGGCCTAACCGGATCTCACTTTGTTACTATTAATTCACAATTTTGGCATTCTTTGTCCTCAATCCTGAGTAGATGTGCACCATACAGGATGATGATGAATTGGTGATGATTGGTTTTATGATACAGTTCTTTGCAAGACATTCCAGTATATGTGCTATGTGGGTACAGATGTTGAATCCAGATAACTTTTAAGTAGTTGATGAAGTTATCGTCTGATTCTGGCGGTCCATCGCGCATCGAGCATGGATGCGGTGTCCGGTACGTGCTCTGTCTGCTCTGCAACGGGAAACGAAGAACAGAAGCACAGCCACCGGGCAAGGGTCCGCGCGACTCATCAGCTAGGAAAACGGTAAGGATGGGGGCCAGACGTCCGGACGGACGTATGACGGACGCCGCACCCGCTCCCGCTCCCAGCCCGCGTCCTCCCCCAGCGACCCGAGCTCCTCCCGCGCCCGCGCTCTCCCGGCAGGCTCCCCCGCCCCGGGTAACTCCGGCGAGCCTCCACCTCTCTCCCGTGAGCCTCCCCTCTCTCCCGTGAGCTCCTCCTCCTCCCTCCTCTCCAACTCGGCCTTCCCGGGTTAGGGTTCAACCTTTTCCTTAGGTGTAGATTAGGCCAGCCGGCCGGCTGGCCGTGATCGTCGACCGCTGACGGTGGAGGCGGGTTGCGACGGTGAAGCGGCGGCGGCGGCGCCGCCGAGGCTGGGGCGGGGCGGATGGGCGGTGGGTATGGGTGGGGCGGCGAGGCGAGCGCCCGGCGGCGAGGGGAGGGGAAAGAGGGGCGGCCGCCCGCGGTGCCCAGGGGTTCGCCCGGGCCGGCGACCTGGGGCCGGCCTAGGTGCGCCCGGGCTCCGGCGAACCCTGGCGCCCATGTGGGCGTGGTGGCCGCGGGGGGCGAGGGAGCGGGAAGAAGGCCGGGGCGAGGGGAGGCCGGGCGTCGGGGACGCCGGCGTGCGGCCCCGGACGTCCGGCGCCGCCATTACTCCTAGGAAAAGCAGTGCAGGCTGCAGGGTGGCGCCTGTCTCGGCAGAACCAGAGAAGAGAAGATAACAACGCCAAGCCCACGAGGCCTTGGCGTGCGCGCCTGTCCTCCTCGATCGGATCGGGGCCGGCAATTTGGGCTGGGCTTGGCCCGAGTAGCAAGAAAAAAAGGCGGGCGAAAATAGCCTAGCGGCTAAAAGAGACACAGGAAAAAGCATTTTGAATTGCTAGAAACTGTAGAAAGGATTTCTCCTTTTAAGAAAAGAGTTCATGTGAATAAATTCAGTTAAAACGTTTCTGCGCACATAAAATTATAAGAAACTAAACTAAAAACGCAGAAAAGTATATGCAACGTCACCAATGCATCAAGCATTCCATCCGAGACTTATTTATTTTAGTTTAGAAAATAATTATTTCTCGGACCCAACATCCATGTAGACATGGCAAGAGCGTCCAGCATGGAGTGGGATATGAACAATTGGTTATGAACTGATGATGTTGCTTTCTAATTTTTCTCAAATAAAATGGCATCACAGTGACGGCAGAGAAAAACGCTTCTTAAATCATACCTATACTACTAAAGCTGTATACCAACGTCCCCCTCGCAAAAGTTACTGTTCCGCATACAGTGCCCGCTCCTCTCATGGAACACTGTTTATGAACAGTAACCGTTCCCATGAACAGTATCACTCGGTATAAACAGTTTCACCTGTACCCGTTAAGAACAGTATTGAACAGTACAGGTACAACAAACAGTCCCACCCGCATGAACAGTACCATCCGTTACCCGTTACAAACAGTACAGGTCCGTTACTGTTCATATCATTTCCTTCTCTCTCTTTTTTTCGAGATCTTTTTTTTTTTTTCTTTTCCCCTTCTTTCTCTTTCCCCTGCAGCGCGGGGTTCCACCCTAGTTATAATGATAATCGGTAGCCTTAGTGCAGTAGACGCTAATATATGACCTCTTTGATAGCATATGTGGTTAGATCTTCTTGATTGGCTATTGATGTGTATGAAGACACCATATGTAATCTTCTAATGTTTACCACAAACTAGAATTCTTGAAGATAGATGGCCAATTGGCCACTGAATTCAACTTTTGCACAATTGGACCCACATGTCACTACTAGATTTTCTAATTCTCCTAGTGAGGTGGGCTTCTCCTAGTGTTTTGGTATTTAAAATTTAGTATAAACTTTCTCTACTAAACGTCTCCTAATAAGGATTTCCATATGCTTGATTAGTGGTAATTTTATTACTACTTAAAAACACTAGAAGAATCCCATAATTTTAGTAGTGTGTTGTCTTTTTTATGAATGCAATGTTCATGAAAGGAGGAAAAAAAAATGCAGCAACGCTCTTAACATAAGGAGTTGATGTCATAGATTGTTCTAACGTGAAATTCTTAGTTAAGAGCTCCATGTTTCATTTTATTTTTTGATTATACTAGCATTTGCCCGTGCGTTGCTACGGGTGGTCCAAAATTCTAAGTTGCCATTATATCATCAATGAGCATGAAGCAAATTTGAAAGAACCTCCAACAAATTAAAAAGAATTAATTGTCTGCTAGAATACCATTGTTTAACACCAAAGGTTAAAATGGTACACAAATAAGTTACAGGAAAATGCCCAAGCACCCTTCATCTGCTGGAAGTCCAGGTTAGCACTCATGTTTGTGGCTGCCAAGTCCTGGCTTTGTGGCTGCCAAGTCCTGGCTTTAAAGTGGCTGCCAAGTCCTGGCTTTGTGGTTGCCAAGTCCTGGCTTTAAAGTGGCTGTCGAGTCCTGGCTTTAAAGTGGCACAAGAATTCCTGTTGGTTAGTAGTGAATTTTAGAAATATCTTTGTTACTCTTGCCAAATGTATCTTCATAAGTTCAGATATCAGGATCAAAACAATAATTTTTGCCATCAATATAGTTTTTAAAACATACTCCGCTAAGACAAATATCCAAACCTTGGTTAGCACATAAATTACCAAAACTCTTCAAAACACAGAAATTATCAGAAGTTTAGAGAAGTTAGTCTGCTAAAAACATCCCATTAATTAGATTGATGGGATACTGTATTATTTGGTGGCAAAATCTATCCTTGGAGAGAAAAGGGACCAACTATTGCTGCTTTTGCAATCTCTATTCTTATCTTATGAGGCAGGATAAAGGAAAAAAAAACATATGTGGTTCTAATCTTCATGAGGACAGTTCATACACAAAAGAAATGCAGAGGGAACAGAGCAACAGACTATCCAAAGAAGCATGATTGTGAGTATTTTTTTTTACCTACATCTTTGTGAAGTGTGAACAGGGCTGCGAGAATAGAGAAGTGATATACATACATCAGCTTGCCCTAAATGTCATATAATTACAAAACAGAGGGTGTACTTGGCTAGAAATATATCCAGCTCGTTTCACTAAAGAAAGTACCATGGAAGAATGAACTTGAAATATGCACATATCCAGCTCATTTCACTAAAGAAAGTACCATGGAAGAATGAACTTGAAATATGCACCAGACTGTAACACCTGTGAGAATACAATATTTCTGGGAAATAGAGCAGCAGAAAGTGCATGTTATAATGTTCAAGTAAACCCCTTGCACAAGCCCTGCATGCTTGACATTCTCAAGAGGCTTTCCTTGCATGCTTCCACTTGTGTCAGCATTAAACACAACTATCAGAATACTTATTGAATAGCTCAAATGAGATATGAAGGTATATTTCTTGAAATACAAAGGGGGCAACATGATGATGATGAACTTCTTCCGAGCTGATGAACCAAAAAAGGTACAAAAAGGCTATAAAGGTACTAAAAGGATAATAAAGGTGAATCACAATTTAGAAGAATCTCATATTCTCAAAATTCCATGCAGCTTAAAAGGACCTGTATCATCTTGACATCCCTGACCTTGAAATAGATAACATTCCAAGTGCAGGGATATCAATCAAGATGATGTTGCAAGCAGCAGCAACTAACCTTTCTATTGCCACTTCCAGGTAGAAGAAAAATGCAGAACATGTCTCTATCATCATAGTCATGTAATGTTTCAGGTTGCACAAGCACACCATCAGACAAATCACCCTAGTAAACCTACACATATCAAGATAAAAATTTAAAATAGGCAAAGTACCGAATATTCCACAAGATTATAAACTTTAATCTGCTGAATAACATGATGAGCTAGATTCGCAAGATAGTATGGTAGCGACCTATAGGGAAAAGTATGACTAACAGCTAATCTTACACAATTTTTGGGCTTAACTATCCAACATACTCATCTTCCTGGATCCGAGGGAGATCCAGCTGGTAAATCATAACATGGATTTGACACCTGAAGAACCCTATATCGTTATATTGATATTACTTATGTTCATACAATTACCAGATATAAATACCATTCAAAATTAATTTCCAATAGGCATACCATGTCTAGATAGCTCATCTATGAGATTGTTATGGTACTCTCAACTCTTTTGGATAATAGCACCTCTTCCATCTGTTTATTTAATTTAAGAAAGTTTGATCAAAGATCCTTGAAATTTGTTGTTTCATACTCCTACACGATAAAGTTTCTGCACAAAAATGGTTATACTTGGTATAAGCTTGGATCAGGAATCTATACACCTCCAGGTTATTGTCAGTTGTGAGATTAACATCCTCCTGAAACATAAGATTGTTTAGGTTAGAGCAAGAAACAAATCAAGAGTACTCTTCTCTATATGCTGAAACATTCAGCATGCTGATCTCAGTAGTAATAGTAGTTCAATATATGTTAAGATTAAGACAACAATTTCCATATTTAGATGCCAAATTTTTTCAATAAATATTTAGAGATCAGACAAAAGGTTATTAGTTGACACTTGACAGGCTTAGTAAGAAACCAGCAGCCCATATCAGCAGAAAAATTGGCCTCACAGCTAAAATTTTTCACCTTGTACTTTTACCTGTCTTCACCTTGTAGTTTTACCTGTCGGCGGCGTCACCATTGTTTTTGTCTGGCATTCTCCGTGTTATCAAGGATGAAAAAAAGGGGCAGGCACTCAATGCACGGTACTAAATCAATGCATTGTTAAACATGAATCGACCAGGTCCTTCATCTGCAGCGGGATGAGCATGAGACTCCTGTCCTTGCCGAACTGCAGGATTACCGGATCATGGCCGGATGACGACGATGGACCCGAGGCCTGCTGCTGCGTCTGCGCAGGACGGGAGGAGGTGTTGCGGCCTCGAGTCATCATCGCCTCCTTGCAGAGCCCCTCCACCAAGCTCGAAGAACCGTAGCTGCTCAGGTCCATGGAGCTGTCCCCTCCCAAAGCGTCTGCTCCAACACGGCACTGTGCGGTTGCTCTAGCCTCTGGCGCGGCCTCGCGCGCCTGCCCGGGCCCGTTCCTGGTGTGGCCCCGCGAACAAGCACCATGTGTGCCGCTCGCCGGCCCTGCTCCGCGAGTGCCGCCCGCACGCCCTGCTCCGCACGCATGCCGCCCGCGCGCTGCAGCTCGAGCATGCTTCGCGTGCGCCACCAGCATCACTCGCCCCTGCCCCGTGCAAGCAGCCCAATCAGCTGCCAGCCGCAGGAGTGGGCGGCGACGGCTCGGCCAGGCGCGGCCGGCGGCGAAGGGCACGTGGGCCAAGGATGGGGCGGGGATGTGGGTGCCGTTTTCCGTGACTGCGTCCGCGTTAGGGGCGCTCGGCGGGGAGGGGCGACTCGCGAGAAGGAGAGGGTCTCGGCGGAGGCGGCGGCATCGACGGCGGAGGCGGCTGCTGCGGCGGCGTCGACGGCGGCGGCGGCGGCGGCTGCTGCGGGCGGCAGGAGGAGATTTGGGCGTGAAAGGAGAGGGTGGGAGGCGTGGTGGGGATAGGGCGAGAGCAGCCGTGGGGTCCAGTCCTGGCCTGGTGGTGGGAGCGTGTAGTCGCCGTCGAGCGCGGGGCGAAGCCTTTCGCTTGGTTTGAAAGCAGGCGGGGCGAAGGAGTGGTGTGGACGATACCGGTTTCATCTTGTTTGTGGTAGAGATAGAGATGTTTGAATCTATCGATAGAGATGATCATTTGTGATGTGGTGATGGATTAGCAAAGTTTTATATTGGTAGTACTTTAATTAAACTCTGAATGTGTTGGATTCTGTCAAATAATTTGTCATTCCCTATTGTTGATATGGGTGTTCTCATGTTACGTGATTTGCATACATGCATCTTTCCACGAATTTCTTTGTTCTCAGAGCATATACGTATTATAGATAGGCCTGAGATCATTCATAACAGCAAGGAATCGTAAGTGATTGCCTCCTCTGAGCCTAGAAACATCTTCTCAATCAACAACAGGGTAATTATCCTCTTCGCTTCCAAACTACTGCTTCTGTCCCATAAAAAAAGTTTTCACTTTCTAAAAAGTCAAACACTTTTAACTTTGATCAAATACATATAAGAAATTATTAATATTTATGGTATATATATTTAATATCGTTAGATAGATTACTGAATATGTTTTCATAATAAACTTATTTAGAAATATAAATTTAAATATTTTTAACAAAGCTATTTATTTTTACAAATATTTGACTAGCATGAGTTTTATAATGATACTTTTGTGGAAGAGACGGAGTAGCCGTTCAACTTGACTACAGTGTGTTGAAGCCAATGTTTGTAGCCTCCTGACCTAGCTATATACCTGCCTAATCGTACTTGAAGCCTCTAAACAACTATTTCTTTTCATAAGATGTGTACACATTTTGATACTGATACTTTATATATTATACTCTAGCAGCAATGAACGATGTTTCTTGTAAGACTAGTGTACCTTCCCACCGTAAATCCGCGGTGTAAGATCACAAGCCGACCAGACTGCCACAAGTCGTGGTCTACCGGTAGAGGATAGACCTCGTGCGCGCAAAATAGGCCATCCGACATGGTGTGCGCGTGCACGTTCACTTGGAGGTTTTTTTGACCGATAAGGACTCATCGACGCGACGGATAAAAAGCCACTGTCGATCGTCGCAGCAACACACAATTGAATAAATATCTGCTTTAATTTTAAGAGCTGCCTAGTGGGAATCGAAAGCAACCAACCTTAAAACCTTTTGATTCACACAAGGTGGTACCACCACAATCGATGGATACCGACCGATCGACCGGATCGGGTGGCTTTTCGATATGAAGCGTGCTACTTTAGCCACGTACCTGGCTTACTGTAAGGCAGAACGGACCAGCAGCAGTACCTGTATCGGCTGTACGTATGTGGCTGGAACATGACATGCTGATGCTGATCAATGTAACAAACGTGGGGATGTTCATGACAAAGAGGTATATAGGGTCTGATTGGTTGGGTTCCAAAACTTGCCACACTAAAGATTTAACAAGCTAAAACTAAGATAAAAATGTTGCTAAAGATTTGGTAAACTAAATATGAGACGTTGGTAAATTTTGGCAGCTAACCAAATCCTAGCCAAAATCATGGCTTGTCAAATCTTTGGCGTGACAAAATTTTAAAAGCCAACCAATCAGGCCCATAATCCTGTTGTTATATGGTGTCACTGTTTTGAATTTTACATGTCCCACTGGGCCCTGGTACGTACGACTGGCTCTTTCTCCCTGGCTGGCTCCTAGTCGCAGACACATGGCAAGCAGAGCACGCAAAGAGTATATGGGCGAGAAATCTTGAGGTCACTTGCTGTTATGCCTATCTTTGCCTTTATTTCAGAGTAGGAAATAAGAAAACATAAGTAAAAAAAAGTCATGCTGCCGGTTTTAGGAAATTTATGTGGCAATAAGGTATGATCTCTCACAACTAATCAAATTATGTCGCAAATAATACTCTTTCCACGATGTAGTGACCGTGGCAATAACATATGATCTCCCGCATGCAACAAATCAATTTGCGGTGCAAATGGTGTACTTGCCTCGACATGGAGGTCGTGGCAATAACACCTTGGACAACAAAAGTCTAGCGTCACAATAAAAATTATTGCAACAATATTATTCGTGGAAAATGTCTCTATTGCTACACTATCGATTGTTGCATATATCACCTCTTGCTACGAAGACAAGCGTGACAAGTGCTTATATTAGTTGCAAAGCTAACCTAACAACGGTTGCAATACCCTATTGCAACATAACTTATTGCAACCATTGGCAATGAGCACGGTTTTGTTGCAACATGTACTTTTGCAACTAAATGAGCCTATTGCAACATTTTCTTGTCAATACGATAGGATAAACTAGTAGTGAGTATGTGGCCACCCGTGGGGTATGAGACACAGGTTCTAATGCTCGGTGGTATAGAACAGACATTCACTTCATTGTTGGTCTATTACTACTGGTTATTTGAAAACCGAAGTAATAGAAAATCACTATTGATTCTTAGTTTCAAATGGCAGTGATAGCACAATCAGCAACGACAGGTGGACTGTTGATGGTCCTTAATGTCATAAATCAACCGTCAACTAACCTTTCAAAAAGACTTAAAAGCAATCCATCTATCTAAAAGTAGGGTTTTGACCAATAAATTCGATGAATTTTGGTGAATCAGTAATTTTGTAGGCATACACTGGAAAAGACACACTTTTGGGCTACAATGCGATATAGAATGTGAGATTGGACACTACGGCAGCGTAGGAGAATTCTAGAAGGAACGAGGAGACAACCCACCGAAGCTAGACCGAAGCCCAGCCAGGGGAACCAACTGGTCTTCCCCGTAGACCAGCTGGTCCCTTATGGGACCCGCTGACGGCTTGCTTCGCCCAGTCTGCTCCCCCGCCTTTGAGGATCGATCTCTACCGTCCATCGAAATCGTTTTGATCTATGGGCTCAAGTTCATTCATCAGGGCTATAAAAGAAGAGGCAACCCCCTAGGAAGGAGGATTCTAGAAGAAACAAAAGCTTTATAAAAAAACCCTAGATAGGATCCCGGGAGATGTCCCTCGAATGGACATACCTCTCTAGAGTTAGCATTCCAAGTAGAAAGCTAGTTCTATACCTCTAGAAGCTAGTTTTATATTAGAAATATAGAGATAGAATCAAAGAGAGTTTTGAAGAAAGTATCAGCCTGTTGGTGCTCCCTCTACGAGTTGTATCTAAGATTGCTCAGGAATCAACTTCAGTGTTCAAGTAAGTAACATTGTTTATCTTGTTTTGCTGGTTTATGATTCTTTTGAGTGCTTTAATCCTGTAGCTCTTAGGTTAGAATAGTATTCGTAGTGTAAACGTGGTGCTTAGACTCTATTACTCATAGATGTACCCTATCTTCTATATTTGGTGGTAGCTCATGGAGGTAACTTTATAGCACTGTTGAATCTTATATATTCCACTATCTCGTTGGTAGGCCGAGCAGGAGTATAATTTGTAGCAGGGTTATAGTTTCACCGGTGCTCTTCTATTTATTTCGCAATGAAACATCCTAAGCATATCTTATCTGAGCCTGAACGAGAAGCCTTAGTCATCTTCTCTATATCCCTATCTTTTAGGTCCTTGTTTACTACTTGGTGGTTAAGTTTAGTTTAGCTGACTCTCACACATCTTCCTTTGGGTTTAATATTAAAACTAGATTTGCACATCTAGTGAAATGCTACAATGTATCTGTGCGCTTGCTATGAATATTTAGCGGGCATTAACAGATATCAACATAAACTATCACTAATGTCTGTGGATAGAACTAAAGCTGATAGTTTTTTCATAAAAATTATAATTTTTTATATGAGATCAGATTAAGATAACCTTTACACACACAATTATAGGGTTTAAAGATATGTAAAACTTCATAGTTGACAACCTTTTAATTTGAGATACTCCCTTGGTCCTAAAAATTTGTCACTTTTGTTCTCGAGAAACAATTGCCGGTAATTTTTATAAATAATAAATATCATTAATTAGTATCATCGGAAAGATCTTTGAATCTAGTTTTTTAACAAATTTGTTCAGAGATATAAATATTGCACACATTTTCTATAAAATAGAGTCAAATTTGTGGCACAAAAACTGAAAACAATAAATAATTTGGGACAGAGCGAGTAGTTTACAAGTCCAAGTATTCAATATAACTTCGCAGATTGAATTTGGCATGACTAGCAATGTCGAATGGAGACCAAGTCAACATCAAGGATGTGATACTTGACGAGAACTACAACTTTTCAATTAACAACCCTTTTCGTTTAAGGTTGTTTCAAGTGTCAAATATACAAATATAAGACTTCAAATATGTGCAGTTAGAAGAATAACGTTAGCTATATAGTAGTCACCTGTGTTGCATAGCTCAGTTAGTTGATGTGCTTGAGGGAACTTCAAATATATGTCTCGAGTTCAAATCTCAAAGAACTAGTAGTGATGCAAAAATCACACATCACTGCCACTTACCCATTGCCGGTTCGTTTTGGTGGCGATGGTCTTCTTCGTGGTAATGGCGGTTTATTTCAGCAAAATAGAATTGAATTTACTGTGCAATCTATAATGTTGAAGTACATGTTAATTGCCTTATTAATTTTCCTATCGGACTACGGTGCTGCTCGGTAGAGCTTCTCAAAGGGCTCCAGCTGTGACTTCTTAGTCCTTTTGGATTAACCTCTACCAAAAACTAACTCAGTAGATGGCTTCGTGAGAGAACCTCTAGACAAGGGTGAAGCTATCTATGTGTGCTTGTTCATTTCTCTAACTTTTTGTATGAAACCGATTGTTAAAAAAAATCCAGGTTCTAAAATTTTGGGTTAAACTAGTTGATATATTGAACTCAATATGGCATGAGAATCAAATGTTTCGAGTTTTAATTAGGGTGGTGTAATGAAATAAAAAATGTAGCTAATTCATGTTTACATGATTGAGCCCCTGGAAAGCCTTTGCATGAGAAGGAGCGTCAGTTTCCCATTCTAGGTTGCTATTAATTTTTTATAAAAAACAGAAAAAAATCTTTTTCAACAGTTCCTCATTCAAGGTTGCCATTTATCTTAGTTAGTAAAAAGAGTCCCCGCACACGCATCTATCCGTATAAGAAGAGGTGGAAGAACATAAACATAATTTTGTTTTTTTCTTAGGGTTCCTTACATAAGTTTTTAAGAGGTGAAAGGACATAAACATAATTTTGTTTCTCTTTTAGAGTTCTTGATGTGAGTTAGGTCTGAGTTTGATAAATGAATTATGTCAAACTATTGAAGATGAGATCTTTTTTATTATATCTTTTTTAGAGTTGGCAAAATATAATATCTGCTAAGTAAAATATAGAAAATTGTTAGAGATGCTCAACTTTTATTATTATTTTTGCTGATCAAATGTCAATTTTTTATTAGCTGTTTAATTTTTTATTGAACTGGTCAATACATTGAACTCAATAATAAAATTGCAACAGTTTAACGTGAAAACAACTAAACATTGACACACTTAACTCCGAGACTATGCAGTTGATGGCACATCTAGGATAAAATGTAGTTACTTGCAACCACACAATTCATCGACGTGGGGCAGTTAGTTCCGTGGAGGACTGTTTCTCCCTTACCAGTTCTGCAAGTTTGTCATACAAAAGTCAATGAAAACCCTCATTCAGAAGAAATGTTTACAAAGACAAAACGCTCAGTCTCCTCTAAATGTCCGGTAAGCAGTTCTAAGATTAAATTATGCTCTCACATTGAACATGTGTTTTTCACTGTTCAAAGAATCTGCTTCATATTATTGGACCTTTTTTTGATAGAGCTGCTTCTTGCTTTTGATCTATGTGGGAAAGGACTTTATAGGAAGTGATTCCCTACGACAATCTACTGTATGGACAAAGTGGGATTCTACGTACAGAATGAAACGAAGAAGCTAGTAGTTTCTTTTCCTACATAGCATCTTAATTCATCTTAAAATATTACTTCATAAAATTTCTCTGAAATTCATTCTTAATATATTCCCTCCGTTCTAAATTATAAGATATTTGACTTTTTAACTTCAAATTTGATCCTTTATTTTATTAAAAAGATTGTGAATTGCTTTTGAAGAACTTTTATTAATAAAGCAAACCACAATAAAAAAATGATATTTTACATACTTTGTTTTGGATAAAATGAGTGATCAAACTTTTAGATAAAAGAAGTCAAACGTTTTCTCATTTGAAATGGATTTAGTACTATTTTTCGTAGTACTCTCCCCTGAAATCAACCGTGGAGACTTGGAGCTCTGTAAACTGGCGCTTAGTACAATTCCTCCTGATTCCTGAAAGCGACTTGTCGTCCACCTTATTTATGTCACCAGGATGCGCGTTGGAACAAGTCTAAGAATCCTAAAGTCATTAAAGCCTAATTAAAGGAAATATGAAACGTGACAAAATCTCTATGCACATGTTCTACTAATTAGTGCGGTAGAGCTTGACTGCAACCAGTTTCAGACTCTTTAAGTGATCTTTGAACGCTAATTTTTTTTTTGTTAATACATTTTGTTTTCATTTTTGGTCACCGTGCACACCATTGTCAAAAAAAAATACAAGTGTCCTGGAGATTGTAAATTTAGTTTAGATTTAACTAAAACATGGATAGCCCCCAAATATTTGTGTTTTTTAGTTCAAAAACAGCCAAACAGGATATTAGATTGAACTCTTTCTGTATCGAGTGCTTGCTAGCTGTGAACTCTTTCAAGAGATGGTCTATCTACGTCATGGGATTATGTTCAAGAGTTTTCCCTTGTGTACTTTAGCAATGTGCGGTGCAAACCAGGCACCCATGGGTACGGGAGCAGGGTTGTTCGGCTGGTCGTATAAGCCGGCTAATAAGACAAGCCAACTAATTTGATGTGAAAAAATACTGTTCGAACGACTGAGAAGCTTAGCCGATAAGATAGGTAAACAAAGCAGTTGCTGACAATATTTACAGTATACTACTAGTCTGAGATTGTGGACAAAGATCTAAATACCAATTGTTAGCCTAAGCACTAAGAATGGATCCTTTTGCACCCCACAAGTTATCCCAGTACTTGAGACTGGACTTCCCATCACTACTTATATTAGTTCAACTGTCTGACGGTATAAGTTTACATGGAAAACAGTTGAGCCATAACTTAATTCTTCAAATAAAGACCATCCAAATGACACCAAGAAATCCAAAGCCGCATTCGCTAGCTTGCGGCAAGCTTACAACATCATTTTTTTCTACTCCTGGATCATTGTAATTGGGCCTTCTTTGATACTAGGCCCAATTACAATGGTCCGAGGAATGAACAAGATTGGCATCATAGTACATAAGAGTTTTGGGTTAGTGCTATTTACAAAGTACAACTTCAATCATTTATAGAAAGATAGACCATGGAAGCTGGTGCTGACAATTGACGGGCAATGGTAAAGTGGCAACTAAGTTGTAACAAAACTGTATCATTTAATCATTCATCGCTACACACTACTTGTCTATAAACTCCCAGCCTCCCCAAGTTGCTACTAACAGACTACTACCCTGTTCTAAATTATAAAACATTTTATCTTTTCTAGATATATTATTTTTACTATGTATTTAGATATAGTGTACATTTAAGTGTATAATAAAAATAATATATGTAGAAAATTCAAAACATGTTATAGTTTTTTATAACTAGATGAATACCTCGCGTGTTGTCACGGAAATTGCGAGATGATTTGGAATAAAATAATTTATACAAAGGAATAACAATCTTTAAGTTATTTTTATGGATGATATGGCATGCTGATGTGGACAACTAAATACATGTTAGTAAATAATGTGTTTTGGTCATAATTGCAATAAATACATCTAATAGTTGAATGATGAGAAGAATAACTTGTATGTTGACAAAAATAACTAATAAGGTTTAGCTTTATAAAAGTTTATAGATTTAGAGAGACGGAGCAATAAAGATGGCTAGAAAATAATAAAACCACAAAAATCAATGACTATACTTGTACAGTTTGCTCATTTATGTGGTTCTTTTCCATTATGTGTCGGAGCTTCGCGTCCATCCTAGGCCCTTTCCCTGGAAAATTATAGCGTCTCCCTGTTGGCCGACATGGAACACTGCTATGTCGACACGTGTGGTGTGGTCTCGACAGCTACAGTGACACACGTATGGACCAGGATGCGCGACAGGGAAAACAAAAGTAGCTGTCGACTCTTTGGCTGTCCCAGGCACCAAAAAGATCTTGTTCAATCAAATAACAAGTTTTGTGGAATGGGACGTGAAAGACGAAATCAACCAGCGACCACAAAATAACCTGTTTTTCACGCGCAAGGTGGTACAGTAACGATCATACAACAATATAGTATCTCACTGAGAGGCCACCACTCGCGCTTGGAAGCTCGATCAATGCGTTGATTTTGCTATAGAGACGTATTACCGTTTGCGATATACTACTACTATAAATATTTACAATTAAATGTCGTTGCCATCATTGATTTTGTTGCTGTGTCCCTGTTTTGATGTTGCCAAGCATGGTTGCATTTCTCTGCCTCCTATATTGTATAATAAATAAATATGTTACTAATCATGCCTAATGGCAAATTGAGCACGTGGGAGCGTGATTAGGTGTACTAGTACTCCCTTCTGAAGGACCGAGAGTGGCGATCGGGGGGGGGGTGGGGTGAATGGGAGCCTAAAATTTTTTCGAAACTTTTGACCAAGTGTCACAAATTCAACCCCCAAAATGAACTCACACGCGACCGATAAATCCACGAGCCAACGGGTGGCTGGGTACCTTAGGAGACGTCCTAGAGGCACAGCGGGACTATCGAGAAAGACCAAAGACAAGCCCTCGAGGAAATGAGAAGAAAAAAGAAAGCTCGCGCGGACGGAAGTTGGGACCGAACTTCTTGTCGGCCTCCACGAGAACTTTACGTCACCGACGAGAACTTCCCGGTCGGGGACCGAACTTCCGATCAAAGCGCCCTCAAGCAAAAAATAACGCACAACCAAAACAAAACTTGGATCGGAACTTCCGGTGGATGACCGAGAACTTCCGGTTGGCGCGACCGAAACAAGAACAACGCCCGAAAATCGCCTCCTCACTTCGGTCTTTCGATTTGTGGCCCAAATCTTCACCAACTGTCACAAAACTTGGTGAGCATGATCACAAGGCAGTAGGGGAGCTACCTCTAAGAGGTCATCGCCCCAATCAATGAGAAATCGACGGGGAACGAAGAACACCACTAAAAACATTCTTGCACCTTGATTCGAGCCGATCTATGTACTCGTGAGGAATCGGATGAAATCCTTTGGTGGAAAGGATCTTCTCACAGCAAGGATCAAGTAGAAACAAGTGGCATGCGCTAAGATGGATCACAACTCAAGAAATCAACTCGGGAACAAGAGGGGTAGAAGAAGAGAAACGAAGAACGCGATGAACAACAATCAAAACGCGAATCAACACATTAATCTAACCCCACGAGGAGACAAGGAGGATTTGGGACCTCCTTTCCCATGAGTAATCTGAGTTCTTACACACTAATTGATGAAATTAGTGGACCTCTCACACTCAAGCACACTAGAGGGACAAAACCTAGAAAATAAGGAAGATGAGCAAATGAAGAAGTGAAGGGGTAAGAGAGTTCCTCTTACCATACTTATCGACCGGGGCTTATTTCAAATTCCAGTTTTGTCCTTACATGACACCGAGCGTACTACCTAGCCCAAGGACATTGTAGTACAACTCCACCAAGCCGGATAGATATTTTGATCCAACGGCCACCGCACCTTCTCACCGGTAGGTAGCCGCCGACGCCGAACTCTCCGATACCGCCACGTGCCGTCCGTCGCCTCGGGACCTCCGCCCGGGGGTTTTGTGACGAAACCCAGAAACCCGTCGGGTGGTTTTGAGGCCCAAACCACCGAAACCCGCCTTCATTGGTTTTGAGGCCCAAACCAACAAACTGGCCCATGTCCTTGCACTTGTCGAAGTCAAGTGCCGACAACGCGATCCCGCCCCGACGATTCCGGGTCCCTCAGTCCAAGTCTCGAAGCGTCCGCCCTTTCACCGCTCACGGTCTATTCGGCGCGGCCCGCCATCACTTGACCTTCACCTCGCCATCGGCCACCGCCTCCATGCTCGACACCTGCACAACACAAGCCAAGGCACATATGGAACTCGTAGCTTTCACCACCGTCACTAACACCCCATCCGAGATGCTAGTAGTTGAATCAATCACTCATCATCACAACTGAACCACAAGTATAAACCTTGTGTTCGCAATCTCCCCCTTGATGAGTGCATTGTTCAATACCAACACACCACGGCTGAGAAAAAGAAATAGAAGAAGAAGTAGAAAAGAAGAAAGCTCGACAAACGACCAAAAGCCAAAGAGAAGCCAAATGGGGTCATTTGAAGCAAGCACAACTTGGTCCCCAAAGACATGGGCAACGGCTCGATGCAACCAAGCAAAACATGGCTAGCCCTCAAGAAGAGGCAGCAAACGGGCTCAACACCGCTAGCCAAGCAAGAAGCACTCGAAAACGCTAGATCCTCCAGAAAGAGACAAAGGCTCAACACATCTAGCAAGAAGCAATGCAAAACAACTCTCCCTAAGCAAATGCATATATGAGTGCACACAATCTTCTCCCCTTCTCCCTTTGAGAACTAGTCTCACCCTCTGAGAAGACAACCAAACAAGGCATGTCAAGTGACTCCCCCTTGACATAAGCATGTGATGTGTCAGACATGTGTGTGTGTGTCAAATTTCTCCCCCTTGTTGAATAATGCACACAGTAAGCCTAAAATGCAATGATATGCACAAATGCAGAAGCTTCAGGTATATAGCAATTAAAGTAAAAAGATGCTCTAGCCGGTAAAACAAGTGAGTATGGCATCAACATACAAGTGCTAGCATGTGCTCAAACTGATCAAATGATACGAAATATGAAGTGTAAGCAGTTTTGAGCAGATTATAAGTTCTTCAGAAAGGGGTTCATTACAAAAGATAGCACTTAGCATATACAAGCTGGAAATCAACCTAGTGCTAGTCATGTGTAAGTAAGGTGAACTACCCCAAACTATGATCACACATCATGTCAAAGACCTCAAAATTGTCAATTTTATCAGATTTTCAGAGTTGGCAGCAAATTACAAGTATTGGTCAAGCATGTGTGTGCGAGAAGTTATCCGCATCTTGTCAAGCCTAACTTTCAATCAAGCGGAGCCTATGCCAAAAGACAATCGGGAGCTCAAAGCAATGGTTTCGGTTATCCACTACAAGGCTCAAGTTCATCTAAATATGCAATTAGAAGCAGTCTCGATACCTTAATGTCGGACAATACGGACCCATCTCGATCTTTTTATTCAACTTACTTAGATTTTAGATTTTAGCACAAGTAAAGTATCTAAGCAAGTGTGGGACTCAAAGCATGAGACATAGTAACCAAGCATGCACAATATAGCATAAAGGGATCTTAACATCCTACATATGCTAATTACCATCTCAGGCGGTGAACATTTTTAATTTCAGCAAGTTTAAACAAGTTCACATTAGAAAATCATGCTCAACTCATAACATATAGCAGATGATCAATAAGAGCCTAAGCTAACAAGCACCACAAAGTACTCACATGGCATACTAACAAGAGCATAGTTTCATTTCAAGTGTTATATACATGAAGCTCAAAATGCAAGTATATCACAAAATGCAATGCAAATACACTATCATACAATGACAAATCAAAACCTAGACTACAAAAGAAAATGAAACTAGTATACAACTAACAAAGTGCTTCCCTCCTCTAAAAAGGGAAACACACACCCAGTTCTCCTCGCAAGCGAGCAAAAGTCGCTTGATCGAGGAGCTTAGTGAGAAGATCTACAAGCTGATCCTGGGTGGCTACGTGATGCAACTCAATGTTGTCTTTCTTTTGATGATCACGGAGAAAGTGAAAGCGAACATCTATTTGCTTGGTCTTGGAGTGAAGTACTGGGTTCTTAGCAACACTGATGGCACTAGTACTATCACACAACAAAGGCACTCTAGAGAACTCAAGACTAAAATCACGTAGAGTGGCTATCATCCAAAGCAGCTGGGAACAACAAGCAGCAGCAGCGCTATACTCAGCTTCTATGGTGGATTGTGCAACGCTAGAATGCTTGCGGGATGACCAAGACACAAGAGATGAACCCAAAAACTGACAAGTCCCCGACGTGGACTTCCTATCTAAGTGGCAGCCAGCAAAATCAGCATCCGAATAACCGCAAAGAGAGAGCGAGGAAGAAGCAGAGTACCAAAGCCCAAACTCAGGAGTGAAGCGGAGATACCTCATGATGCGTTTCACCGCCTGACGGTGATAGGTGCGCGGTGACGCCTGGAAGCGTGCGCAGAGGCACACCGCGAATTGGATGTCCGATCTTGTCGCCGTCAGGTACAGTAATGAACCAATCATACTCCGATACTCCTTCTGGTCCACGGGCTCGCCGTCCTCATCAGCATCCATCGCCGTCGTCGTTGCCATGGGCGTCGAAAGAGGCTTGGCTTCGCCCATGTCAAACTTCTTCAGGACGTCCTTTGTGTACTTGCCTTGATGCACGAATGTCCGAAGGCCGAGGAAGAAAGTCAACTCGCCCATCAAACTCATCTCAAACTCCCTGCTCATAAACTCTGTAAACTTGGCATTCAAAGCGTGAGAAGAGCCACCAAAGATAATATCATCCACGTATATCTGAACCAAGAGAAGGTCATTGCCTTGCTTGAGGAGAAACAAGGTCTTATCTACTGATCCCATCCTAAACCTCTTCTTAAGCAAAAAGGTTTTCAGCCTATCATACCACGCTCTAGGGGCTTGCTTAAGACCATACAAAGCTTTGTGCAACTTGAAGACATGGTTAGGATACTTGGGATTTTCAAAGCCTGGGGGTTGCCTAACATACACTTCCTCCTCTATGTACTCATTCAGAAAAGCGCTCTTGACATCCATCTGAAACAACTTAAAGCCCTTAGCAGCAGCGAACGCTAACAAAATACGGATAGCCTCTAAGCGAGCTACAGGAGCGAAGGTTTCCTCAAAGTCTATCCCCTCTTTCTAGCAATACCCCTGAGCAACAAGTCTAGCCTTATTCCTAACGACCACCCCATCTTCACTCTGCTTGTTCTTAAACACCCACTTTGTACCTATAGGATGACACTCTGGAGGTGGAGGAACTAAGACCCAGACTTTGATTCGTATTAAAGTTCTCTAGCTCCTCATGCATAGCATTGACCCAATCAGGATCAGAAAGTGCGTGTCCAACATCTCAGGGCTCAAAAGAAGCAACAAATACAGAATGAGCGAAGTGAGAGATGTGATAAGACCTGGACCGCGTGACTCGCTGGTCAATGTCGGTGATCATCGTCTGAGCGGGTGGCGACGCTGAATGTGTCGTGGAGCCTCTTTGGAAGAAGTCGCCTCCCCCTCAACAGCAGCGGGTGCCTCCTCAGGTGCGGCCAAGCAGTCGAGGAAGCTGCTCGAACGGTCCCCAAGAAGTGGAAGTAGAGGGGTCTGGACCGTGAACTGAAGTAGTCATCGCAGGCTCGATAGGGGCAACCGGTGGAGTCGGCTCGGGATCACCCCAATCGGCGTCATCCTGCTCCTCCTCCACAAAAATACTTTCTCCAACCTCTTCATCACCTGCATGCTCAAAGACAAGGGTTGTACAAGGCATAGTTTCATCGAATGTGACCTCATAGGTCTCCACAACACGGTTAGTTTTAAGTTTAAATACTCGATAAGCTCTAGAATGCCAGGCATAATCAAGAAAGATACCGTCGGAGGACCTGGACTCAAATTTGTCCAAATTACCTTGTTTCAAGATGAAGCACTTACACCCAAACACCCTAAAATGGCTCACTTTGGGTAACCTCCCAAATCGTAACTCATAAGAAGTTTTCTTCATAAACGCACGGAGAAAAATGCGATTGGAAACATGGTAAGCTGTGTTGATTGCTTCGACCTAAAACCTCCTAGGAGTCCTATGCTCATCGAGCATCGTCCTAGCCATCTTAACAAGGGTCCGATTCTTGCGCTCAACAATGCCATTTTGTTGCGGGACGTAAGGTGAGGAAAACTGGTGCTCAGGACCCAAAGACTTGCAAAAAGTTTTAAAATAAGTGTTTTTGAATTCTGTACCATTGTCACTGCGAATAGCTCTCATGGCATTCTTAGAGAACTCATTTCTCAACCGAAGAATCAAATCTCGAGCATGTGAAAATGCCTCATCCTTACTCTCCATGAAAAACACCCAAGAGTATCTCGAAAAGTCATCCACAATCACTAGAACGTACCACTTTCCACCTTCTGACCAAACTCGAGCTGGACCAACTGTGTCCATGTGAAGTAGCTCGCCGGGTTCCTTGGTCATGATTTGGTTCACGGGTGGGTGAGAAGCGGCTACCATCTTCCCATGATGACAAGGATGGCAAACAAGATCCTTCTCAAATTTCAACTTGGGCAATCCTTGGATTAAGCCAAGTGAGCTCAACCTAGCAAGAAGGTCAAAATTCAAATGACCAAGTCTCCTATGCCACTTCCAAAGCTCAGAAGAGGATCCGGCCACCAAACAGCGGGAAGAGCCAAAGGAGTGAGAAAAATCAGCTCGAAAGACACGGCCAAAAGGAACAATCCGACACACAAGATCTCCCTAAGAGTCAAGAACTCGAGAAAAGCCATGTTTAAAGCGCACTTCAAAGCCGTCCTCAAGGAGTTGCGAAACAGAGAGCAAATTGAAATGCAAGTTCGAGACCAAGGCAACATCCTTGAGAACAAAACTCTCGTTAACCCGAATGGTTTCACGAGAGACCACTTTACCTTTGCTATTATCCCCGAATGTGATGTACTCCTTGTGTTGCATGGGGTCAAGGCTGGAGAACCATTTTGAACTTTCGGTCATGTGGCGCGAACACCCGGAATCAATGAGCCATGTGTTCTCCGAGCCTCCATCCTACATCAATAGTATGACATAGGATGAGCAAATGGCACACCACTGGGGTTAGTAAACTGAGAAGGATACCAATGATGCATCATTTGCACTGAAAAAGTGTTAGGAAAAACACCAAACATGCTATGTCCCATTTGAGAAGAGCGATCACCACGAGAGGAAAAACATGGTCCGCTAGAAGTGTGGGACACAAAAGCACCGCCACGAGGTTCATAGTCATATTGACCATGACCCGAACCCCGCCGTGCACGACCACCACGTGGTCTCGCAGCCTGAGGCCTAGCACCTTGAGGCATTGCACCTCTAGGCCTAGCAATGCGCCTCTGAATAGGCGGTACATATACACCATGGGGAGGACGGTACATGTTCCGGTTGTTCAACTTATAATCACGTCTCACATCTCTCTTTCTCCTAATGCAAAACTCAACCAAGTGACCATCCCTATGACAATACTCACAATGGTACACCTCTCTCTTAGGTGTTTGGCTCACTTTCTTGTGGGTATGGTTCACTCTTGGAGGTGGCTTGGCTTTAGGAAGGGGTTCCTCAGAGATGGAAGAGAGTGTGTCAAGTGGGTTTCTTAGATGGTTTAGTTTTAGAATCCACACTTGTTTTTAGGGTGGAGCTCTTGGAGGCTCTTCAAATACTCCATCCTTGGTGGGAGGCACAAGTGGCTTAGGTGGTGTGATTTTGAGAAGCTTGGGAGTAGTGGTAGGTTTTTCACTCGGGGGCACACCACTACACTCACCAACTTTGCCATAAAGATCATCACCCTTCCCACCTGAAGCAAAGCCTAATCCCGGTCCACCAATTCCCCTCCTGAATTGGTTGACCATCATGCCAAGTTGCGGCTCACTGCAAGACACCCAACTCAAGATGGTCCAGAAGGTATGTGTTTTCTTCCTCGGTACGCACCTTGTCATGCCGACAATTAGCAATCTCCAGCTCCAAACCCTCATAAAGAACACACTTAGCCACACTAGTGCTATCTAAATTGGCCTTCTTAAGCAAGGCAAGCTTGGCATTCTTCTCTGCCAACTCAGATTGCAAGTCCCAGCAAGACTTGCACGCACCTAACAAGACAGGTGAAGCACGGACGCTATCAAACTCATCAATCAACTCAGCATACTTGGACTGTAGACTAGCAAGATCAGCCATGTAAATGCTACAAAACTCACACTCAGGCTCGTTAGTCACTATGGGAGTGTTCTTAACTTGCTCAAGCTCCTTAAGCGCTACTTCTAGCTTAGCCTTGTACTTTTTCTATCACTAGCAGCACGCTTAAGCAACTTATCCTGACTGAGCAAAGTAGCAGTCAAATCCTCAACCTCAGCGGCAAGTGCGTCGACGGAAAGTGATACCTTAGATGAGTCGTCGTCGTCACCGGGAGCATCGTCGTCACCGGGAGCATCGCCCTTACCGCCCTCCACCTCGTCACCAAGTGCCATGGTGCAGAAGCCTCCGTGGGTGGAGTGGGCGAAGAAGCAGAGGCCGTTCAGCTTGTCCTCGACCTTCCTCTCGGACTCGTCGTCGCTCGAAGAGGAAGATGCATGCTCGTCGTCGGAGTCGAGGTCGCTGAGGGAGGTGAGGAAGGCGTGCTCTCTTGCCTTGAACTTCTTCACAAACTTGCGCCTCATTGCTTCCTTGTCAAAGCCTCCCTTAGACTTGTGCTTGTCGGAGGTGTACTCACGCTTCTTCTTGTGCTTGTCGGAGGTGGACTTGCCGAAGGACTGCTTGTTCCGCTTTAGGCGGTTGGCGGCAAGTGATGATCGTGGTCGCCGCATCCGTAGCATCCATCCTTAGGTCCACCCCGTCGCAGTTCAAACGGTTATTGTGGAACCGCGAGAACCGACTGATGACGAGAGCCAGCTCATCGTCTCCGAGCACGTCCAATTGCTCCTCTGTCACTGTGATCAAGGAAGACAAGGCAAACATCACAGAGGAGGGGTTAGCAGAAGAACTAGAGACACCTTTACCTGACACCAGCGCCATAGTCGGAGCAGAGGGGTTACGGATCTTGGCATGGGTCTGGCTGTCGATCTCACTCGACTTGAGCTTGCTGAACAGCTCATCCACTGTGAGAGTAGCGTAGTTAGGTGACTCAACCAAGACCTAAAACTTTGAGTCCCAAACCCTTCGATCTAGGGCATGTAGTAACTTGAGAGCCCTCTCATGATCATCATAGGGTAGCTGAGCCCTGTTTGCTCGCATCTTGTTCACAATCGACTGAAACCGGGAAAATATCGAATCGATGGTCTCACCATCCAACTGAGTGAAGTTCTCATACTCCCGCTTGTATGTTTCAAAAAGTATGGTCTTAACTTGGGGAGTCCCCTCATGATAGCTCTGAAGCTTCACCCAGATCTCTCCAGCGGTAGTATAGTGAGAAACTCGCTCAAACTCAGAAGGAGAGAGACTCGAAAAGAGAGCATTGTGAGCTTTGCTATTGGCATCGTGTTGCTCCATTTGCTCTTGACCAACACGAGCGGGAAGAACAACATAATTCGGATCCTCGCAAATTTCCTAAACTCGTGAGTAAAGACTCTGGATATACGCCGACATGCGTATCTTTCAGTAGGGGTAATTCGATCCATCGAAAAACGGCGGCTTTTCCGAACCGCGCTCCATGTCGCCTTCTAGCGGATCACGAACCGGTTAGGGTGGAATGATCCTTAACCGGCTCGATACCAATTGAAGGACCGAGGGTGGCGACGACGGGCGGGGTGAATGGGAGCCTAAAATTTCTTTCGAAACTTTTGACCAAGTGTCCCAAATTCAACCTCCAAAATGAACTCACACGCGACCGATAAATCCACGAGCCAACGGGTGGCTGGTTACCTTAGGAGATGTCCTAGAGGCACAACGGGACTATCGAGAAAGACCAAAGACAAGCCCTCGAGAAAATGAGAAGAAACAGCGAAAACTGCGCGGACCAGAAGTTGGACAGGAACTTCCGGTGAGGGACCAAAAGTTGGACCGGAACTTCTAGTCGGCCTCCACGAGAACTTCTGTCGGCGACGAGAACTTCCGGTCGGGGACCGAACTTCCGGTCGGGGACCAGAACTTCCAATCAAAGCGCCCCCAAGCAAAAACAACGCAAAACCAAAACAAAACTTGGACTGGAACTTCCGGTGGATGACGAGAACTTCCGATGCGCGACCGAAACAAGAACAACGCCCGAAAATCGCCTCCTCACTTCGATCTTTTGATTTGTGGCCTAAATCTTCACCAACCATCCACGAAACTTGGTGAGCATGATCACAAGGCAGTAGGGGAGCTACCTCTAAGAGGTCATCGCCCAATTTGGAGCCAATCAACGAGAAATCAAAGGGGAACGAAGAACACCACTAAAAATGCCCTTGCACCTTGATTCCAGCCGATCTATGTACTCGTGAGGAATCGGATGAAATCCTTCAGTGGAAAGGATCTTCTCACAGCAAGGATCAAGTAGAAACAAGTGGCATGCGCTAAGATGGATCACACTCAAGAAATCAACTCGGGAACAAGAGGGGTAGAAGAAGAGAAACGAAGAACGCGATAAACAACAATCAAAACGCGAATCAACACATTAATCTAACCCCATGAGGGGACAAGGAGGATTCGGGACCTCCTTTCCCATGAGTAATCTGAGTTCTTACACACTAATTAATGGAATTAGTGGACCTCTCACACTTAAGCACACTAGAGGGAGAAAACCTAGAAAATGAGGAAAATGAGCAAATGAAGAGGTGAAGGGGTAAGAGAGCTCCCCTCACCATACTTATCGACCGAGGCTTATTTCAAATTCTAGTTTTGCCCTTACATGACACCGAGCGTACTAACTAGCCCAAGGACATTGTAGTACAACTCCACCGAGCCGGATAGATATTTTGATCCAACGGCCACCGCGCCTTCTCACCGGTAGCTTTGCCTCGACGCGAACTCCACGATGCCGCCACGTGCTGTCCGTTCGCCTCGGGACCTCCGCCAGGGTTTTGTGGCGAAACCCAGAAACCCACCGGTTGGTTTTGAGGCCCAAACCACCGAAACCCGCCTTCGTAGGTTTTGAGGCCCAAACCAACAAACCGGCCCATGTCCTTGCACTTGTCGAAGCCAAGTGCCAGCAAAGCGATCCCGCCTGGCGATTCCGGGTCCCTCAGTCCAAGTCTCGATGCGTCCGCCCTTTCACCACTCCCGGTCCATTCGGCGCGGCCCGCCCTCACTTGACCTTCACCTCGCCGTCGGCCACCGCCTCCATGCTCGACACCTGCACAACACAAGCCAAGGCACATGTGGAACTCATGGCTTTCATCACCGTCGGTAACACCCCATCCGAGATGCTAGTAGTTGAATCAATCACTCATCATCACAACTGAACCACAAGTATAAACCTTGTGTTCACACCTTCATACACGTATTAGTTGACGTTTAGGACATAATTGTGCTTACCAAGGAGTCATTAATTAGAGGGCATTTTTCCTTGTTTACCCTTAGTAAATAGTCCTGCGGGTTGTCTCCTATAGGACAATGTTGCATAGCTGGAGTGCCAACGCCTCTTCCTCCTTAATGCTGGAGGTGGTAATTCGAACCCCAATAGGCTGCATTTTTGCATGTTTTGCTGCTTTTTTTTTTTTGCTACGGGAGGTGAGCGCATGCCATTGATGCATGCGGGCGGCGCGCATGCACAGACTTGACGCCAACGACGAATATTGCGTTGTCGAGCGATGAATGCGAGCAGCACGCATGCTCGCAACAGGGGCAAACTCGTCCGAGTCATGCGCGAGCGAGCTTGGACGTCAAGCTTTGCGAAAGTTCGATGGAAGCCCAGAATGTCAATAAATTTGAGTATGGAGGGAGTAGACAATAATAATCCACGAGGATGGCCTCAACTCTCAACTGTACTGCCTACTTGTTTCTTAAAAAAAAAAAAACTGTACTGCCTACTTAACCGGATGTATTGTTGCTTTGGCACTCTAATGTTTGCAATGACTAGACTAATATAAACTGCCTATGCCCAAAAGCACGTTACCGAAGTCAAATTTTGGCCCCGGTCAGACTGACCTTAGCATGAGTAGCAGTAATCTGATGTGGAATATTGACAGCACGTCCTGGCCCTAGTGACCTGGTCCATGAAGTATTTGCAAGCACACAGTGCAAACCCAAAAAAGATAGTTTCTATGTCAAA
This sequence comes from Chrysopogon serrulatus, assembly GCA_015844335.1. Taxonomy (NCBI): domain Eukaryota; kingdom Viridiplantae; phylum Streptophyta; class Magnoliopsida; order Poales; family Poaceae; genus Chrysopogon; species Chrysopogon serrulatus. The sequence goes on from JADLZL010002379.1 coordinate 71,059, forward strand.
CTGATATAGACACTACATAAAGAAAAAATGATTTTCCCTAATTGATGGTTTATTCACTCGCCTATCATATATCTTATTTTATTTGTTTGGTTCGCATAATGTGTACGAGGAACTATTTCCTTCTTCCTTTTACTTAATTCATTCAAATATCACATCATCATTTTGTATAGTTGACATCTTAATTAAAAGTCATAAAACCATCTTACTCTCGGTCGATGAAATTATGCACTAGTTTTTTTTTCAGGCCACATGCTTGATTGAGGGCTTGTTTAGGGATACGTATTTCACAGTAATTATTCATAAATTATTAAATTCCATAGATATTAGATAATTTTTTAAAAAGTGTAAAGGATTAATTATAAATCACGTGTTCCAAGACGGGCACGAGATGACATGACAGCAAGAAATAAAATTAGCTGGACGTTGGCGTTCATACACATTCTTCTGCAACTTTGTGTAACGAAGTCAATGAAATCCGACATGGCGACACTTACTGAAAGACAAGATTTTCAAAAGACACATCAGTCTGCCTCCTGTGATTATCTCTAATCAATTATAAAACAATTCGTCATCATGCACATTGAACATGTGCGCGGTACGTATACTGTTAAGGGATAGACGATTTCTAGTAGTAAGAATGTGTTTGGTAGCACTCCAAACACTAGCTTCACCCACAGCCTCTCCATGCCGCCAACCAAATGCATTTGAATGGACCAGCTAGCTTCACCAGAGAAGTCTCGTTTGCCAAGAGAGACAGAGAACGAACGTGGAAGACAAATGTGAAATGTAGCTCCCCCAACTCCTTCCTCAACTATAGGCCCAAGGCGAGTTTGCCCTAGCATTGGTTTGAGCACACCTAGAGAAGGCTGGCGTGGAGAAGTCAAGGGCCGAGGTAGGCCTGAGTGCAAAGGAGTTGTCAACAGGTGTATGTGCGTTGCGAAGGCATGAGCTGGTATTGGCATAGAGATAGGGCCTCACTACTACAGAATTGAACATCACTGGCGGTTCAAAATCCCCATCACTTTTGTTTTTTGAACTAGCACAAGAAAAGCAGCAATCATGAGGGGGATCTTCAGTGCTAGTTCTATAGTTCTAGAACCAGCAATGATGTGGTATTTAGAAAACCAAAAATACTGAAAAAGTAGGGATTATTTTATTTTAGGAGAGACTCCACTGTCATGTGTCATAAGATTGCATGACAAGATTTTTCGCGCGAAATGCACACTTCACGGCCACCAGCGCATGGACCCCTAACATCTGGTTTCACGTGTTCGTCCCCTAACAACTCCACCTGTAAGACGTTTATGTCCATTTAGGATATCATCCTCTCTATTTTATGTTACTCTAATTTAAAAATGAGTATTAGGATCCTAAATGATTCAAATGAAAATGTTGTCAACTATAAAGTTTTATAAATTCTTAAAGTCTACAACTTTGGTTTTGGTTATTTCTCCATCCAAGGTCATTTGAAGACTTTGAATTTCAGATGTATAGAAATTCAACTGTAATTGTCCTTTAATAGATGACTTTAAATGAAAAAGTTGTCAAACAACAAAGTTGTACAATTTTTCAAGATCTAGGACTTTTGTTTTGAGAGTTTCTCCGTTCGAGATTGTTTGAAAAATTTGAATTTTAAATTTAAGAAATCAAACATAATTTTTGTTGGATAAATGATTTTAAATGAAAAAGTTATTAACTACAAAGTTGCGTAATATTTTGAGATCTATAACTTTCATTTTTGGTTACTTCTCAATTTAAGATACTTAACTACCACTACACACTAACTTATGACTATGTAACATATGAATTCATTTGGTATTAACTTCTAATATATCTTGTAAATCAAATAGAGAGACGACATTCTAATGACTTCAAATTAAAGATATGAAAAAAGTTGAATAACTTTTCAAGATGAACAATGTTTATTTTGGTTGCTTCACCATCCCTTAATTACTGACTAAGAACACATGACTAAGGTATTATATCAAGCTGATGGTCTGAACCTGTCTAAACTCTTTTCTCTATATTATCATCTTGTTCTTAATTTCGCGCACCTCATCATCGTCATCTAATCTACTATCTTGGGTAGCGCCTTGATAGACTACTGGCCAGATTTCATTAGTAGTCGCCCCCTCGCCCTGGTCTGCGCTCCAAGGTGGCGTGGCTCTTCCTTAGTCGGTCACCGGCCTGTGCTAGGCTCCTTTGTTGTAGGCAAGCAGACAACAGAGCAACTGAGCTGAGCAGAGGAAGCTTTCCCTGTTAGGCTTGCATCTGAAACTGATTTTGATTCCACTTAATTTCGTAGTACCAATACTTCTGGCATGTTACATAAGTTGCTCCTTTTCTTATTAACTTTTTTGCTTGCTCCTTTTCTTATTAACCTTTACATGTTGTCCAAACTAGGAGTTGTTATTGAGGACATGGAAGTGGACAATGCGAATGCACCAAATCGTCATTAGGTATTTATTTTTCAATGTTCTATAATATAAGTTAGCTCTTGTATCATGCTATTAATGATATAGTTGAAGAACAAGTCTCCATTTGCAAACTTTTTTTTTTTGGAGAACAATTGTTTTTCTATGTGATATGTATATATGGTCCTATAAACTATAGAGTAGCTTTTGGTTTGTGGTCACTAAAATTTGATCCTTGTCTTCGCAAAATCCAGGATCCGTCACTGACGACAGTGATACCACTCCGGGACAGGCGGCGAAGATCGACGTCCAAGGACGCCGACCGCTGTCCACGCACTCAACCGCACAGGACATGCGTGACACGTATCTACTCATACATACACACATACTAAGCAAGAGGTACCTCTAGCTACGTGCGTTTCATGAGGCGAACACGTATAGCACCGCGAGACGTAACGCTCACCCATCAGATCACATCATGCCAAAGCGCAGAACCGTCGTCCGCGTCCGGAAGAGGCTAGACGCCAAGCAACAAGGATCGATCATCACGGAGGCTAGCGTACGTCTGCACGTACGGGGGGCTCTCTGCTTGTGCCTAGAGACCTGGGGGACATGTTGAGTAGCCGTTGCTTTCGCACGTACTACGTGCAGTAGTCCGATGTGTACGTACGCATACACGCGCGTTGAACACGCACGGGAGCACGCTGATGACGACGACGACGCGTACTTGCTAGTTAGCCTGCCTCTCCAGGCATTGCGTCCGAGAGCTGCGCGTGGAAAGCAGGCCCAGCTGCTAGCTGCAGATGGATATACAACGTGCGTGTCGCGTGGTCGTGCCGCGCCGTTGCATCCTGTGGTGTGGTGTGTGTGTTCCTTCGTTCGGCATGTAACATATTTCATATATATGGAAGTTGGTTATGATCATTTTAGCCCTCTCGTCATACCACTTGCTTGGTGAGGAATACGCACACGCTCTCCTTTCTTCATCTATACTCGTAACAGAAGGCTAATGTAAAATTCGTACTTGCCTTTACAGCCTTTACTGATATGCTGGGTGAAGCTAGTATTGGTACCCGGCCTTTCCTTGCGTGCTTTTTATATATCATATAAGAGCATGCATGTATTGCACTGAAAAATGCAACAGCATTCCTCTACAGGGATTGCTATCACGGGTGCTTCATGGAAAGTTGGCCCGGTTTATTTCTGCAGATGTATATGTAACGTGCTTCAACTGCGACTTGCACAGTGGATAGGTTGGGTACTTATGTACTCACAACTTGGTTACTGGCGATGGGAACACTAGTACATAAAATATTTTCACTGACAGTTCTAATGCTATTTTTATTGATGTTTTTTTAAACCGCTAGTGAGAGAGGCCAGTAAAAATTAGCTTTTTTTTAGAACCGTCAGTACAAATCATTGTTTAGAAGTCATGTTTTTTGCTCCAAAAAATAGCAAAAAAGCAAAAAAAAAATTCTAAACTTAAAGAGGCACCCGCCCGTCCATCTCTGTAAAGGTCACAAGTCCTCCCCTACCACTGCACCAAATACTCATTTGTGTCTAGATCTTATTTTTGTTCTCCACATATTATACACAACCGACGGTAAACTGAATATTTGAGGGTCCAAATAAATTCAAATGAAAAAGTGGTGAACTATAAAGTTTCATTACTTTTCGAGATCTACAACTTTTATTTAAAGTGTTTCTCCATCTAAGGCTTTTGAAAAAAAATTGAGTTCAAATTTCAAATTTTAGAGGTAATTATTCTCAACTAGATGCAATCAAATGAAAAGGTTTTCAACTATAAAGTTTCATAATTTTTTAAAATCTACAACTTTTATGTAGAGTGTTTTTCTATTTGCAATCATTTAAAAAAATTTAAATTTTAAAATTCTAGTGCATTTCTACAACTTTTATGTAGAGTGTTTTCCATTTGCTTAAGAGAACCACTAGTAAAAATGAGATTTCTACTAGTTGTTGTTTTAAGAAACGCCGATAGAAATAGCACCTATTTCTAGTGGCAGTTGCTTAAGACAACCACTAGTAGAAATTCATTTCTATAGGCGATTCTTGATGTGGTTCCACCATTTGATTTCTACTCACGTCCATTAATTAAAACCGCCAAGTAGAAATAAATCTGTAGTGTCAAGAGAAATCATTTTTGTACTAGTAAAAAAACATGTATGTGCAAGCTGGTTTCACTCATTTCAAACTTACGTGGCTATGTTCATACGTTTATATTAGTTGGTATGTAGTCATCTTAAGTAAAAGAAAGAATTTAATTTTGATTAATATAGAAAGAGTACTCATTTTTACGACGACACGTTCTATCATTGGAGCCATTGGTACAGAAATGGGCTACTGCTGTCCCGGTTGGAAAATCCCTATGGTTTTAGCTAGGGAACTAGGATTAAAAAGATACCTTTAGTCTCGGTTTATATTACCAACCAGGATTAAAGAGAGCCTTTAGCCTTTGTCTTTGAGCGTGCACGTTTAGTCACAGTTGGTATTACTAATCAAAACTAAATTTTCTTTTTTTTTCTTTTTATTTCCTTTTCTTTTTATGGTTTTCTTGTCTTTTATGTATCTTCAATCGTGTTATTTTCATTTCAATTAGTTTTTCATATACGTATATGCTACAAATATACGTCCATGTATGAGTTTCCTCGATCCAATATTATACATATAATAGATATACACACGTAAAAACACATATGAAACTATACATATATTTCAAAAGCTTGTACATGAAACTATACCACATAAGTTGACAAAAGTTTGTAATGCTCTTTGGATTACATTAAATCCAGCTCTTCAAAAAGCTTAGGATATATTTTTTCTATGACTATAGTACCATCCCTTGCGAGCTATGACTTGGCCAAGAAGAAATCCTATCGATGCCTCTTGAATTGAATTGATCTGATCCTATCATAGGACATTATCCCTATTTCAGTTAAACTTCAAATGAAATAAAAATATGAATATATGATTAGTGTGTGTATATATCAAACACAATGGTAATGAATAAATTGTGTTTATTGTTTATGTACCTTGAGTATTTCTTTATTTGTTTTGAACGAGTGATTCACGAGGTCCTCGCACATATCCACACAAGTTGTTCCCTGATTCCTTCCTCAGACAGTGCGTTACAAGAAAGCCATACCATTCATCAAACTATCAATCATGGTAATAATAGAATGAATGAAATAAAGATGTGGGGACCTAGCTAGTACTTAATTTATGGTCGATTATATCAAAACCATCCATTCACTTGGTTTTTTAATGAACCTTGACCAAGCACTGCCAAACAAAATAAATAACTGTAGTTATTCTATGATACCAAGAAAAATGGCACAAGAGGTATAATGCAAGATCAAAATTACCTCTGGTGAATATCTAATATTGGTTGGTACTACTCTCTTTTTTTGTAAGGAGCCCAAGATACAAACCTTGCTACTATAAGGATAGATGACCAACAATATCTAGTGAAAGTTGCATATTTATATGTAGGCATACATTATTGATTACACTAAACAAGATAAAATGTGTACAAGATAGTAACACTCACTTAAGTTGAAGAGTATCATTGTCTTGTGATGTTGTTTATAGAAGATCCGAAACATATTCTTCTCTACTTCATATGGTTTAGCACAAACAATGTCATTGTGTATGACATATGGATCCATGAGACTAACATCAAAGATCCCTCTTTTTTTCGTGGTTCATCATCTCCATTATATATAGTACAAAAGAATATAGTGAGTGTAACACCCTAAGTGTTGGACTCACCAAAACACTTGCAATAACCTACCATAAGCATCATTTACACCTCACATAAGCACACGCCACTACTACAGAACATGCCTTTGGTCGCTTTGTCAAAATAAACAATAGTCTCAGCCAAAATTGTGTCCGTGACAAATAACATCTTTTGTCCTGGTTGGTAACACCAACCGGGACTAAATGTCTCCTGCCCAATGGCTATGTTGTCAGGCATGTGCAGCAGGGACATTTAGTCCCAGTTGGTGTTACCAATCGGGACTAAAGTTGTTATGCACTTTCTATGTTTATATGCAAGTGTGATGGTCATTTTATGCTTACTTATGCTTGTTGTTACTGTGTCAAGACTTGTAAAGTTTTTGACAAATATGCTCTATAGTAACTTAACTATGCTTAGGACACTTAATGGAAATGTTGATGTTGGTCATTTTGTCTAATTAAGCTCCTAAGTGCTAGTTTGACCTGGAGTGACCCCTAGAGCTATTTTGATTGACTATGTTAAAAAGTGCAACTTAGAGACTTTCTATGTCAGTGCATCCTTGTTGACGGTCGTTAATGACCAAATTTACCTGTCAACTAACTCTCGAAAGAGGCACATTTGTGATCACCAACATAGACTTAGGGTTTACACTAACGGAATTCCACGAGTTTTGGTGAATCTATGTTTTTACAGGTACATATCAGAAAAGCTATCAAAAAGGACCAATATGACAGATTACAAGCACCTCAAATGATGAATTAGAATGCACCATTGCAATGAGCTTATCGAGACGATCGAAACGGACATATCATTTGCCTTTTTCAGAGTTCTGGATAAAAAGATATCAATTCCGCGACGGGGGTTGCACTAGAAGACTCCAGAAGACGCGAGAAGACACTACGCCGAAGCGGATTGCAAACGGGCACGGAGTGGGGACCGGCCGGTCTCACCCTAGACCGGTCGGTCTAGCCCAACCTCCATTTTGTGGCCCACTTCGACCCACGTGCTCAACCACCTTAGGGTTTCAATCTGAGCCGTCCGTTAAAGTCGGCTTGATCCAAGGGCTCACATTCATCCCACCGGGCAATAAAAGAAGGGTAGGACCCCCCAGGGGAGACACACATTTATTTGCTATTCTCTAAAACCCTAATCAAGAGGTGTCCCTTGAATGGATAACCTCTCGAGGGCCAGCCATCAAGAGAAGATTAGTCGTCTCTAGGATCTAGTCTTTAGATAATAGTGAGATGGAGAGTGAGGGAAGAGTTAGGAGGAGGCTGCTTGCCCGGCTGTCGGTGCCCTCTCTACGGCTTGTACCTTGGCGGGATCAAGCTCTACTTGAGCTTGCTCCCTGAGATGTCTCACGGTGATCAATTTACGATACAAGTAAGTTCTATGCCTTTATTGTTTATCTGGATCATGACTATCTTTGAGTGCTTTATTCTCTTCCTAGGGGTAGTAGAGTATTATCGTAGGTGTAAGCATGGTGCTTAGGCTTAGGATAATCGTGGATGCACCATATATTCTAGATTTGGTGGTAGCTTGCGGAGGTGACTTTATAGCTCCATTGAATCCTATGTATCACACTATCCTGTTTGTAGGCCAAGTAGGACGCAGTTGCTAAGGAGATCAACATCCTATATTGGTGTCTCTCCTTATGTAATGTCCCCAGTTAGCAATATAAGACATAGACTTGCCCAAGTTAGAAGAAGAGAACCATAGTTATCCTCTCTACTCTCCTATTATCATCAACCTTGATTGCTACTCTCAACCACATTAATTGTCGCCCTAGTTCTACATTAGTTATACATTAGTTCCCACTTAATTCTAGTCTCTGCCTTCACTCTATTGCTACCCCTAGTTAAGTTAGACCGTAGTTGACCTCACACTTTTCTCGATTGGAACAAACCGGAATACTTTCGGGATAAAGCTACAATGGTATCCGTGCGCTTGTGGATTATTAGTGGGCGTTGACAGATATCAACAAGCTTTTTGGCGCCGTTGCCGGGGAAACTTGTTTTCTTGAGTTGACTACGAACCTAGTTTAAACTTTTCTTTTTCTTTTATTCTCTTTCTTTTATCCGTTACTCCTCTCTTCGTTCTTTTTTTCATTCTTTTCTTTTCTTTTCAACTTTTGATTTAGCATGAGTCACACTCCTATCAATCAATATGCTAAACCCACGAGCGCAAGCTTTAGGCCACTAGAATCTTCAGAGCCTATCTTAGCATCTGGTTATGAGCTGTGCCCGTGTTGGGTAGACTTTGTCCAAAAACAATCCTTTTCGGGAGAAGGCGATGAAAACCCATACTCACACCTATAGGAGTTCTTACTAAGATGTACATGCTTTCGTATTGCTGGCATGTCTGATAAGACTTTACAATGGAAGCTCTTTCCGTTCTCTTTAACGAAAAAAGCTAAACATTGGTACAACAAAACTATAGGAAGATGCAAGGAGATTAGGAATTGCTATGTTCTAAATTTTAAACCAAATTCTTTCCCATCTCTAAGGTGATTAATCTTCGGAAAGAGGTTCTACGCTTTACATAGCTAGAGGAGGAATCTCTAGAAACATCATGGGATCACATAAATGATCTCCTCACTATAGGCCCTGACCTTTCCATTCCAGACCCGGTGTTGTTTCAACACTTTTATTTAGGCCTTAGTAAGGATTCTAAGCAGTTCCTTGATACAACTTCTAGAGGATCTTTTCTTCATTTGTCTACTAGTGAGGCAAGGTCTTTGCTTGATAAACTTTGCGGAAGGACACCTTGCCCTAGCATTCAATATGAACCCCCCGAGAAAGAGAAGGAATTATTTCTAAGACAAGACGAAATTTTGATAGCTAAATTACATTTATTCCAATCCCAACATTTAGCTATCAGTCCCAAACCACCCATGCCCCAAAATCCATAAAGGAAGAAAAGATTCAACCATTGGAAAACTCTCTTGATGTTGATGTCGAGAGCCTAACTTCCAGTCCTATAAGAGACCTTCTAGTGAATATAATTCAAATCCTTTCAAGAAGGAATCTCCTAGAAAGCATCCTATTTGGGAAGAATTTAAGGATGGCATGCCTAGTGATGCCATAGAAGGAAAGCCAAGTCATTATAAATCCAATTCTATCTTCTCTCCTTCTATGCCCACATTAGATGTCTTATTTGAGCCCATCTCAAAACCTATCCTTGACCCCAAAGAATTTCCTGACACGTTCTCCTGAGTCTCATGATGACCCTAGAAATCCATTAAGACACTTAGAGCATAAGAATCATGAAGGACTCAAGGATGACCAAGTGCTACAACAATGGCTGGAATGTGTAGAATGGATGAATAAGGAAGAAGCCTTAATGGAATCCAACCTCAGCCTAGATCTAAACGATAAACTTAGGAATCATCTAAGTTTGGAGGAGGCCATTAAAGAGAACAACTTGAGAACCACCAATCCCAAGGAAATCTTAGACAACAAAATGATTGATGAATGTCATAGGCATAAAATAAAAGAGACAATGTTATCGTCTATAGACATTTATAAAGAATCACCCTTGGAGATTGGAAAGGAGGATAACATCAATGAGCATGGAAACTACTTCACAAAGACTTCATCAAAGCCATGCTCATATGTCACATCTTCTGAATCTCTTGGTCTCTCTGCCATGATCACACACGAGATCTTCAACCCCCTCATACATCCTATCCATAAAAACTTTAAAAGGGTGGTTGTAGATGCATATGTTTATCATAAACATTGCAAATCTCGATATACAAATCTTGAGGTAGGTAGATAAAAATTGGTGTTGGAGGGGAAACCACTTCACCATCTTGAAGCATGATTCTGAGGTTTCCCAGAAATGAGCTTTTGACCAAGAACTAGCGCTTTCGATAGACAACATGAATATTCACCTTTTGCTGAACTGCCCTTATGAATTAAGTATAGAGATATAATTGTGAACATATTCCTTCGAGTATTCTTGTCACTAACCATTTCAGGTCTGAAGCAAGAAGAATGAAGGATGATGGTACCAAGTATGTCCAACCAATTATTATGCAACAGTAGATCACATCCAACCAAACTTGATCTTGCCTTGCAAGAATTCAAGTGTGGGGTGGGGCTGAACTTCTCTGAAAAATCTTATGCCATGTTGTTGAATTTGGTTGTCTCTACCTTTAAGCCATACTCAATTTGCCATATAACAATCATGCTCTTTCACCTCCATTTGAATAAATCTCTATAATGCTTTCATGCCACCTGTGCTTGCGATAGTATGCTTAAGGTTTAGAATATGATCACACACCTTTTAAAATAAGCATGGTGCTTAGTTTAGAGGTGCTAATCCTACTTCCAAAGGCTTTTAAATTAAGCGTGGTGCTTAGGTTAAAATGCCTTCCTGAATCAAATTAGACGTGGTGTCTAGGTTGATTTTTGAACTGGAAGTATACTCTAGTAGACACTAGATATTTTATTGGACTAACCCCTGTAGGCAATTCTCAAATCCAATCTAGGTAAGTCAAGAGATGAAACAAGACACGCGACGAACTCCAATAACTTTGCGTAATGAAGACACAGCTTATTCATCATTGATGGAAGAACTATAAGTATCAATGATCATTCACTTTGTCTTCAGCCGCAAGTTACCTTTGCCTTGAACCATGCTTGCATAATGAAAAAAACTATGCTAAAATAATCCTAAACCCATCTTTCTAATAGCATAAAGCTAATGCATGTAAATTAGAGACAACAATCCCCTATTCAAATTGGTATATTCCTTCGGGTATGTATTGTTCTCTAATCACATGCGCAGGCATAAAACAAAGATCGAGATAGAAATCCAAAATGGCAAAGAGCAAAAAAGATGGCATGACAAAAAGAGCACCATCTAGGAACAAGAAGAGCTATGAACCAGGATGTGTGGTTGACCAAACAAGAAAAGCATCAAGCAAAAAGGACCATCAAGAGTCATCTACTCTTCATCACATGGTGTTATCGTGCTTCAATGATGAAGGTAACATCCAAAGGTAAATGGTCACTACTTAAAATTCTTCTCCTTGATTTTGGTGTGAACATGAATAAAGAACTTAACATGTTTGAGTAATAATTATCCATGATCAATCCTGATTAACTTAACATGTCTAGTTCTTGAAAGTTGTTCATAGCATCACTATCTTGAACCATAGTCTTAACCAAATGAGCTAAAACGTTATACATCTCATGCATGGAAGATGATAGTCATGATCATGTAAAGACCGACACATCATGTACAGATAGACAATCCTTTCTTAGGTTAAGCATTTCAATAGCCTAATGAACTTAGATGTTACATCCTTTGCTCAACCTTTCCGATGCTAACTCTCATAATGATATTGAACAAAGCACATAATGTCAACTTCATGCTGTTCAATATGACTAAGATTAGAGAAGTGGAATAGAAGTTATTGTTCTGTTGGTATTTTTCTACCAATAGAATCCATGCACTTGATCTCTACCTTGTTTCCATGAGTAGGACACACTTGAAGCCAAGTGTGGGGGAGTCAATTCCCTACTTTGTACAAGTAAAGGTCCTGGACCTGTCAAAGAAAAATCAACACTCAACTAAGACAGGTTTGGTAGAAGAAGGTGGCACAGCATAAAGGGCATCAGCATAGAATCTTAATCTTCACCGAAAAAGCTAGCTTGGAGAAGAAGCACTCCCATGTACCCAACCAAAGAAACTCCATATCATCAATATTGGAGGAATCAACAAGAAGGGAGAAGTCATGTTCAGAGGACTTAAAAGTCTGAACCCTTGCCGTGAGGTAACATCGGTAGTTATCCATAATTACATTTTTGTATTGCATGAATTAATTTTTCTTTAGCATATTTAATTTTCTGCATTAGCATTGCATTGGAAAAAATAACAAAAATAAATACGCATTCATCTTGTTAGATAATTCATGTGTCATAAAACTTGAGGCCCCATGTAATCAGTTCTATGGTGTGTAAAAGCCTGTAGGAGTCTTCACCACGGTGGCATAAAAATAACAAAAATAATCATGCATACATGTTTTCTTTTTTGCATAATAAAAATAGAAAATCCAAAAATAATCATTAAGCATCTTGCTGCACTGTATACATTGTAACAACCTTTGAAAACCTCTCACAACAACTAGTCCACAAAATGGCTAACTACTAACTGCTTGTCCTAATCTGTTCCACGAGTTTTGGTGTTTTGTGAGATGTTTGCTGCAGGATGATTCCAAGAGCTAGTCCACCTAGGAATCTTCATCGACATCACTTGAAGTACATCTTCCCAACACACAGCTAATCACTGTGTGGAGAAAGCAACTTCTTGTTAGATGAGATTAAGGTTCCCGGCTACACCAGCTCTCATAGGCATGAGCTCCATCGAGGGGACTACTCAGCTTCAATGCTCAACCACAACAATAACAAGCTTGGGGGAAAGCATCCCCTAGGTACCCAGGTAAGTGTACCTACGCGATTATTGAGTTAGTCATAGAATCTTGAAAAATACCAAAAATATATGAGCACATAAAGGTCCATGTTTATAGAGTCTTTAGAGTCTTATATAGTATGAGTCTTAAAAATATAAAACCAAATAAAAATGTTTGTCTAGATATGAGTCAATAAATAGGTGAGCCCTTAAGATGATCCTTAAAAACAAAAATGATGAAAAGTTACTCTGTTACAACAACTTTAAAGTGCCTAGTTTTTAGACTTAAGTTTTCCTGAGTTTTGGCTTTAACTATTTTGACATGAAGATTTGCTCTGAGCTTGAAACTTGTGGGTTGCATATGCTTGAACTAAGTCTAGGTACTTGATTGATCTAATTGAGAAAGCATGAGCAGCTATCTATCTTGTTCCGAGTGGCACTAAAGTTCTGGAGATTTATCTTTTAAAAAATGTAAAAACCTTACATGATGAGTTCCTGTATGATAAAGCTTACATTCCCACTAGAGCCAAACATGATGAGATAGTCTAGATAAACTTCCACATATATGCTGCTTGTCTTGCGTTGAGTTTTATCAACCTTTGCAACCCTTGTCAAAGATTTGTCATACTCTTGAATCAAGATCCACTTACACTCTACTCTACACTAGAGTAGGCGCAACAACATGCCATCCCATCTACATCCATCTAAAAATATTTTACTTCCACATTGGGAGAGAAAAAAAATATTCCTTTTAGGATAGCCACCCAATAAATGCTCCAAGTTCTTGATTACTATCTCTCAAAAAATCTTTTGTGCGAAAAGGAGTGTTATGAGCTATGCAAAAGTTATCATAAAATAAAAAGATAAACTAAGGGAGTTGAAAAAAAATAGACAAGTGTCCAAGAGCAATGGGTACTTAGATGCCTGCCTTCCTGATGAAAAAAGAAAAAAATAAGATAGCTCATACTCTCTGGCCAAGTTCCAAATTTCAAGAGAGATATGTCTTCAAGGAGCATAGGAGAATTAGGTTCCACCACATATCCACCAACCCATTCACTTGCACATCTTGATTCGATTGTATGACTTGTTTCTCTGTGGATCCATTGTTTGACTTAACAACATATGCATTGCAAGTTTGCTCTTTCAAGGTTTCTCCTCACCTATGAGCTCCACATAAGCTTTAGTTACAGGATGAAAAGAAAGGCATAACATCATTAGCGACTTGGTAAGAATCCACAAATACCACATATACTAAGAGATTTGAGAGTGTCATACATGGAAAACTCTGAGTTTTATTTGAAAACCTCTAAAAATTCTAGAATGATAGTTGAACAAAGAGCTTAAGACATAGTGCTTGCCTAGATCTTTTGGTCTTTCGATTGCTCAAGACTCAAGTCGAGCCGATAAGCCCTATGGTCAAAGGTAACATGAGTAAGTTTCAAAGTTAGCTTAGTTATTGCTTAAGCTTGGAGGAGAATTTTTTTGTCTGAATGCAGGTATACTCGAGGAGTTACTACAATGCTTGAACTTACACACATCTTTTGATAAGCTTTTCGAGCTTAGCTTTGCTATGGGACTAGCAAAGGTTAAGTGTGTGGGTGTTGTTGACGGTTGTTAATGACCAAATTTACCCATCAACTAACTCTCAAAAGAAACATATTTATGATCACCAACATAGACTTAGGGTTTACATTAATGGAATTCTATGAGTTTTGGTGAATCTATGTTTTTACAGGTACATATCAGAAAAGCTATAAAAAAGAACCAATATGACAGATTACAAGCCCCTCAAATGATGAATTGGAATGCACCATTGCAAAGAGCTCGCCGAGACGATCGAAACGGACATATCATTTGCCTTTTTTGGAGTTCTGGATAAAAAGATATCAATTCCACGAGGGGGTGCACTAGAAGACTCCAGAAGACGCGAGAAGACACCACGCTGAAGTGGACTGCAAACAGGCCCAGAGTAGGACCAGCCGGTCCCACCCTAGACCAGTCGGTCTGGCCCAACCTCCATTTGCAGCCCGCTTTGACCCACGTGCTTCACCGCCTTAGGGTTTCAATCTGAGCCGTCCGTCAAAGTTGGTTTGATCCAAGGGCTCACCTTCATCCCACCGGGCTATAAAAGAAGGGCAGGACCCCTTGGAGGAGACACACATTCATTTGCTATTCTCTAAAACCCTAATCGAGATATGTCCCTTGAATGGATAACCTCTCGAGGGCCAGCCGTCAAGAGAAGATTAGTTCTCTCTAGGATCTAGTCTTTAGATAATAGTGAGATGGAGAGTGAGGGAATAGTTAGGAGGAGCTGCTGGCCTGTCGGTGCCCTCTCTACGGCTTGTACCTTGGCGGGATCAAGCTCTACTTGAGCTTGCTTCTGAGATGTCTCTGGTGATCAATTTCTGATACAAGTAAGTTCTATACCTTTATTGTTTATCTGGATCACGACTCTCTTTGAGTGCTTTATTCTCTTCCTAGGGGGAGTAGAGTATTATCGTAGGTGTAAGCTTAGTGCTTAGGCTTAGGATAATCGTTGATGCACCCTATATTCCGGATTTGGTGGTGGCTCGCAGAGGTGACTTTATAGCTCCATTGAATCCTATGTATCCCACTGTCCCATTTGTAGGCCAAGTAGGACGCGGTTGCTAAGGAAATCAACATCCTATGTCGGTGTCTCTCCTTATGTAATGTCCCCAGTTAGCAATATAAGATATAGACTTGCCCAAGTTAGAAGAAGAGAACCATAGTTATCCTCTCTACTCTCCTATTATCATGAACCTTGATTGCTGCTCTCAACCACATTAATTGTCGCTCTAGTTCTACCTTAGTTATACATTAGTTCCCACTTAATTCTGGTCTCTACCTTCACTCTATTGCTACCCCTAGTTAAGTTAGACCGTAGTTGACCTCACACGTTTCTCGGTGGAACGAAACCTGCAATACTTCTAGGATAAAGCTACAACGGTATCCGTGCACTTGTGAATTATTTAGTGGGCGTTAACAGATATGAATAATCTTAAATAAATGTTATAGAGAATTTTATAAGAAACAAACTGTATTTAGGGCTTGAGCCATGAAAATACGTGCAAGATGCTCAAAAGGGCCCACTAGTTAGAAAAACAAGTGCTAAAAACCGACCCTAAAAATTGGTTGGTCGACTTTCGGTTTGTTTTAGGGTACTTTGCAGCTCTTTAGATTGAAATCTAGGCTGCACCAGCTCAAGATCCTTAAAAAAAGTTGTAGAACACATATCAAACTCCAGTTTCTATTACTAAAGTTTGGTCTAAATCATTTTGGTCCAAGAGTTATGGTGGCTTGAACATTGCCATTTCACTCAATTCAATTGCATTTTGAATTCAAAATGGGGGGCAGTGGCCGACCGGGTTAGGCCGGTTGCGCCACTTGGCGTCTGTACGCCGGCATCGGCCTTGCGGGTGTTGGTATATTTTAACACAAACAAAAAAGTTTTGCAAGCGCACGGATACCACTGTAGCTTTTACCTAAGAGTATTCCAAGTATTGATTTTTCACGAGGAATGTGAAGTGACTAGAAATGAATCAAGAACATCTAAGGATAGAAAAGATAAATGTTTTATGGGTAGAGTGGGGTTGTCTAAGGTCAACTAGACAACTAAGGATCAGGCTTACTACACTTCCTTACTTTGGAGCAACATTACCTTTCCAACTCTCGAAAAGATGAGTAAGAAGTAGTTGGGGAAGGCTGCCAAAAGCTCTATGAAACACTAACTCCGACGTGATGGACTACGAAGGTGGACAGAACTGTCACCTCTGGTCCACCACAACTAACCGTAAGAATTGGGTGCAAACTCAGGTAAACACTAGCCTAGACACCACGTCTACGTTACTGATTACTACTCTAGTTATACGCAATAACTAGAGCACTCAATATAAAGCAAAGTAAAGTAAGAACTGAACTTAATTAAATACAAAACTTAGAGTTACCAACAGAAGAACCTAAAGATGAATCGATGATGAATCATCTCCATAGAGGTACCAAGTTGAGGAAGATCCGACAAGCCGGCTCCTCATCTACTCTCTCCTCTCCTCTATCCTTATTTTCTAATAACCACTGAGAGGTTGATCCATTCAAGGGACACCTCTTAGTTGATCCTCCTTGAGACAATATGAATTAGGGTTTTTTGGATCAATGAGGGAGGGGGTCTAGGGTTGCTTTTATAATCCCACGCGATGAACCTTAGCCCTTGGATCAAACAACTTAAGCAAGGGCTCAAATTGAAACCCTAAGGTGGTGGGAGAACCGAGCTGTGAAATAGGGCCTGAACTGCCAAAATGAGGGACCGACCAGTCTAGGGGTGGGGCCGGCCGGTCTCCCCCTATGCCAGGTGACCCCCTCTTTCATGGGGTGGTTTCTAGTGTCTTCTAGAATGTTCTTTTACAGCCCACAGTTGTAGATTCGATATCTTTTGATTCTGGACTCTGAATATAGCAAAAGATATGTCTGTTTTGATCGTTTTGATGAGTGTTGACGGTGGATAACATCAATATTTATTAGAACTTTAGACATAAAAGGATACATGAATACACACTAGTCTAGGGTTTTAACTGACAATTTCCATGAGTTTTGCATATTCTATATTTTTCAGGGATTATTTCAGAAAAGCATAAAAGAGGGATTAGAGTGCACAATTATCACGAAACTTATCCGCATCGACAAACATCGTCATCAGGCTCAGAAAGGATCTAGAAGATACCCGAAGAAGCGGAACCCACAGGGGAGACCAGGTGGGGCCGACCGGCCCCACCCTAATGCCGGTCGATGCCCCCCTAGGTCAACTGGCTGCCGCCTTCTGGAGTCTTCCTCCCACGCTTCCTTGGCACCAAAGTAAAGCATCCCTATGTCGATCTAAGGTCGGTTTGATCCGACGGTGCACATAACATGAAGACGCGGATCGATGATGTGGCGGTTCCTTGCCCCCTACTCCACCTTGGCCTATATAATGACGCCACAAGGCCCCACCTAGAGGCATTCTACACCCCGGTGCTTCATATTCTCTACATAAATTAGGGTTAGGGTCCCTCTAGTTGATCTAATTCTAGTTCATCTAGATGTAGCAATTAGAAGAGACTAGTTCATCTAGATCTAGTCTTGTTTAGAGATTAGAGAGATAGAGTAGAGGAGTAGAGATTCTAGAGGAGTTCTGGCCTGTCGGTGCTTCTTCGTGGCTGTATTCGTCTGGATTCAGCTCCCTCACCCGGAGCTGCGTTCTGAGGTACTTTTGTATTCAATATTCCGATTCAAGTAGGCAGTTGTTCTTATTTGTTCTTCAGTTTATAACTCATATTGAGTGCTTTGATCTTGGTAATTACTTGATTGAAGTAGTATTTCGTAGTGTAGGCGTGGTGCCTAGGCTAGGTTTACTTGTGTGGTAGCTCGCGAAGGTAACTTTATAGCTTC
Organism: Chrysopogon serrulatus; assembly: GCA_015844335.1. Taxonomy (NCBI): domain Eukaryota; kingdom Viridiplantae; phylum Streptophyta; class Magnoliopsida; order Poales; family Poaceae; genus Chrysopogon; species Chrysopogon serrulatus. Next base: position 89,092 of record JADLZL010002379.1, read on the forward strand.
ATTGAATGCTCTGTAGTCCCTTTCCGTTGATAGGATCGATAGGCTCAAAGGTTCTTGGTAAGAGAAAACTCTGATTTCTGCTCTTATTTAAGTTACTTGCCCAGTTAGAACGGTATTATTCAAATCTTACCGGTTGTCAGAACTATAGTTCAATAGCTATTTCCTATTTCTTGATATTATCTAGCCTAATTGTTGGGTTAAGTCTATAGACTTTGTCATCATCACAACTATTCCCTGTGGATACGATATTTAAAACCTACGGGTAAAATATGACGTCGGTAATGATATATGTGCGCTTGCGGATAATCTTACTTAAATATTATTTAATAGAGTGCAGTTAATTTATACCAACAAGCATTTTTGGCGCTGTTGCCGGGGAACGGTTTGCTGATTTTGACTTAGTTTAGCTTAATCTTGTATTATACTTTTATCTTTTCCTATTTTATCCTATTCTCTTCATTATTTTTGTGTTCATCCTTATGGATGCTTTCAATTCCATTCCTATCTGTCTTTATGGCATGCGCAAAAGGTTTGGGCCACCAAAATCTATAGAACCTATCATAACACCTGGCTATGAGCTGCACCCATGTTTAACTAATATGATTCGGGATAAACCCTTCTCAGGGGAAGGTAACGAAAAACCCCTACTTACACCTACGAGAATTCGAGCAGACCTATGCATGCTTGCATATTGCTGGCATGTCCGATAAGACTATTAGATGAAAGTTTTTTCCATTCTCCTTGACTGGAAAAGCTAAACGTTGGTATAATCGAGCCGTAGGGAGTATGCAAGGTGTTTGGGAAATATTATACTCTGAATTTTGTTTATATTTCTTTCCCATCCATAGAGTAGTTAACCTTCGCAAAGAGATTCTAACTTTTAGGCAACTAGAACAAGAATCTCTTAGTACATCATGGGATCGTTTTAATGAACTTGTTACATCTGGCCCTGACCTTGGTTTCCAGACCCCGTGCTTATTCAACATTTTTATCTGGGTCTTACCAAGAGTTATCGGGAATCCCTTGATTTATCCTCTAGAGGAGCATTTCCTTATTTGCCCATAAGTAAAGCAGGAGCTATGCTCGAAAAGGTTGCTCTAGCTAATTCTGAGCTCCCCGAGGAAGAGAAGGACTCATCACCCGAACTAGACACGGAAGTCTTAGTAGCTAAAACACAATCATTCCATTCCCAAGATTTAGCTATCAATCCTAAACTTTTGAAATTCCACTTCGATGATTTAGACTTCTAATTAGCTACGATGCTTATAAATCAATGCACATCAGATCTTCTCAAAAGAGCATCTTGGGAAAAGCATTGTCAACTTCCTTTCTCTCATAAAAAACACTAGGGAGAGTTCAAGGTTGGCATGTCGAGTGATGCCATAGAAGGAGAGCTAAGCCACTTAGAAATAAATTCTATCTTCTCCCCTTCTATGCCCACAGTAAATGCCTCTGAACCCATCTCTAAACCCATCCTTGACCCCAATGAACCTTCTTATGCTCCTTCTACTAAACTTCATAATGACCCTAGAAATCTATCAAGACGTCCCAAGAATAAGAATTATGAAGATAATAGGAATAACCAAGAAGAGCAACGACAATGGCAGGAATATGTAGAACATACTAGAAATACATATGCTATTGTAAAAGAATGGATGGAAGAGGACGAAGCCTAAGTACTAGCATCTAAACTTGGTCTAAATTCAAATGGTGAGCTTGAATCAATTTCTTTAATAAACATAACTCACCCAAGTTTAGAGGAGGCTTTAGACGAGACCAACCTTGGAGACATCAATTCATGGGAAGTTCTAGAAAATAAAACATCCAATAAATGTCATAGGCATAAAATAATAGAGACAAACTTGTTGCCTATAGACATCCATGAAGAAACACCCCTAGAGTTTGAAAAGGGAGATCACATCGATAAGCATGAGAATTATCTCATTAATACTTCATCGAATCCATGCTCATATGAGAAATCTCCTGGATCAATTAGTCTCTCTAACACTACCACATATGAGGTCTTCAACCCTCTCATTCTATCTGTTCATAAAATCATTAAAAGGGTGGTTGTAGATGCATATGTTTATCATAAATATTGTAGATCTCGTTGTAATCTTGATATAGGTGCATAAAGGCTAGTGTTCTAGAGGAAACCGCCACATGAACTCAACGTACAATAATTAGAAAGCTTCCCAAGAATAACCTTGTGTCCTAAAATAACCACTCTTAAAAAATAACATAGCTATAATACCCTTGTGAATTCATGAAAATATTCCTTTAGATATTTTTTGTCACTAACCATTTCAGGTTTGAAGTGAGAAAATAACTAATGGCAGCGCTTAGGTATGACCAACCTATCATAATACAACATTAATCCATCCAAATTTAACTTTGCTTTGTAAAATTCCAGCTTGGGGAATGGCCTTATTTAGAAAATCCTATGTTGCTAATATTGGTTGTATCTACTTTTTAATCCATATTCAATTATTTGCCTTTTCATCTCTAAATAAATAAATCTCTATAAGTGCTTTCATATTATCTTTGTCTGCAATAATAAGATTTGGTTTGGAAGTAGTGTATATACTTTCAAAGGCTTTTTGAATTAAGCGTGGTACTTAGGTTAAATAGCCTTCCTCAACTAAATTAGACATGGAGTTTACCTTGGTTATTGAACTAGAAATTGTTGTAGTAGACATTGAATATTTTTGTTGGGCTAACCGCTGTAGAAAACTTTTAAAATTAATTTGGGTAAGTCATGAGATAAATTTGAATTAGAGATGAGACAGGGGCACATGCTGAACTTTGATAACTTTGTAGAAGAAGACACAGACTCATTCATCATGGAAGGGAGAACTGTGAGTATTAATGATTCATTCACTTTATCTTCTACTGCAAATTACTTTGTCTCAAACCATGTCTATATAAAGCATGATCTATACTAAAACAATATTAATATTATCTTTTTATTAGCATAGACAGAACAAAATAAAATACTGAACAAGCAACCTATGTTTAAAATTTTTATACTTCTTCGGGTATGTGTTGTCCACTAATCTGTTGTAGGCATAATAATGACTGGAGTAAAAAGAGTCAAAAGATCAAAGAAGCAAAAGATGGCAAAAGAATGAGTGCAACAGAGGAGACAAGATGTCCATAAACAACTCAAGATGCAAGAGAAAGGACCACCAGTCATTTACCCTTCATAACTTAGTGCCATCACGCTCTAATAATAAAGGTAATATTTAAAGTAAGTGGTCACTACTCTTCTCTTGATCTTGGTGCACACATAAATGCAGACACAAACATGTTAGAGTTACAACTAAAATTGATTAACCAAATTAACTCAACATGCTTTGTTATTTAAAATTGTTCATGGCACTATTTTCTTAATCTCAGTCTTAACCAAACAAGCTAAAACATTATATTCGATCTTGGAAAGATGATAGTCATACTTATTGAAAAATTTGTATAAAGATAGACAATCCTTCTATTGGTTAAGCAATTTCATTCTTTTTTCTACCATGTGAACTTAAATGCAACAGTCAATGTTTAATCTTTTGATCTTACCACTCATGTCATAAATAAACAATTCATGTAACACTAACTTTATCTTGTTTAATATGCCTAAGGATGAAGAAACAATAAATAAAGAAATAGATTTGGTTCTGTTGGTGTTTTTCCACCAGCAGAGCCCATGCACTTGATCTCAACACGTCGAGCAAAGTTTATTAATTCTCCAAGTGAAAGTTCTGTAAACATGCACACTGAGCAAGATGTTGCCAGCTACTATTAAAGCTCTACTTCAACCTGCTGGCCAAACCAAAGAACAAAAGTGACATTACCATCACTAGAGATATACAACCATCAAGACCTCCATCTCTAATATAGAGAGATAACAAGAGTGGAAGAAGAAGTCCTATCGATAAACTTTAAAATTCCATACCCTTGCCACAAGGTAATATATGGTAGTTATCCAATTAATTAGTATTCCTATCTACATTAATAAATTTACTTTAACATATTCATCTTCATAAATATTAAAAAGAAAATAATAAAAAAATCTTTATTGCTTCATTTACTGCATCATAAAATATTAAAAGCCCCACGTGAATAAACTTATGGTAACCCTGTAGGAATATTTACTGTGGTGGCATAAAAAATAATAATAGCTCCTGTATTTACTTTCATGCATTATAAAAAGCCTAAACCCCATAAGAATAAATATTCTCTGTGGTGGCTTAAAAATACAACTATATAATGCACACATATTTAATTTCTATATAATTAAACTAGAAAATCCTAAAAAGAGAATCCTGCTAAAACTTGTCAATTTGAAATCAACTCATAAGAATAATCAATTATTTATTGGCTGATCGCTAACCTCTTATTAAATTCGAGCCTTGAGTTTTGATTTTCTTGTTGGAGTATAACTATGCAGGATAACATTATGGCTAAGGAGTGAGTCTATCAGTGGAGCCCACTAAGACTATCGCTGACAAGATCGCCCTAAAGATCATCAATACCAAGTATTGCAAACATCTAGCTTGGGGAAGGAGCATCCCCTAGTTATCAGGTAACTATACCTAGGCGATTATCGAGTCTATTTTATATAGTCATAAAATACCAAAAATATGTGAGCACATGAAGGTTCATAATAGTATCATAGGAAAATTTAGAAAAATGCCAAAAATATACGGGCACATGAAGGTCCATATCTTTAGAGTCTTGTGAGTCCAATAAAAATAAAAAATGAATGAAAAATAAATAACAAATTAAAACCAAATAAATATACTTAGCTATTTACTAAAGTGTGATCATAGAGTGTGTCTATAGTCAGTCTAGTTTAGAGTCAACTAAAAATTGAAGAACATTACAATTTTGTCTTGGAGATGATGAATAGTTGCTCTACCATAATTCTTTTAAGTGCCTAGTTTTTAACCATGAATTCTCCTGGGTTTTAGACATGACTACTTTGATATAAGAATTTACTCTGAACCTGAAACTTGTGGAGGCATATGCTTGAGCTAAGTCTAGGTAATTGATTGATATGATACATGAAGGTCTAAGCTGCTATTTATCTTATTTCTAGCATTACTAAGTTCTAGAGATTTGTTTTGAAAACCTAAAATCTTATATGATGAGCTCTTGTATGATAAAGTTAGAATTCCTACAAAGCCATATAATACATTTAGAGTTAGAAAAACCTTTGCGCATTGATGCTGCTTGCTTTACATTGAGTTTAGTCAACCCTTGGTGTATACCTTATGAGAGCCTTGTCATGCTTTTAAAATCAAGATCACTTACACACTCCACCCACATATGCATTACTGCTACTCTGGGATGTAAGCGCAGTCATTTCCACTTTTATATAGATCCACCTTAAAAATATTTTTTCTCCTACCCTGGGAGTAAAACACCCAAAAATATATCCCATAGGACAGCCTCCATTTAATTGCTCTAAAGTTCTTATCATTATCTCTCCAATTAGTTATATTCAAAGGATGCATGTGGCTATGCAAAAGTATTGAAAAAAAAGAAGAAGAAAAAGGGGAGTAAAAGATGTACAAGTGTCCTAGATTAAAACAATGGGTACATAGATGCCCGCCTCTCAAAAAAAAAAAGAGAAAGAGAGAAAGAAAGAGAGAATAAAGATAGCCCATGTTTTCCCGCGAAAAGTTCTAAGGAGGGAGTTATTTTCAAGAAGCAAAACTAGAATGAGGATTAGCCACTAAATAACATATATACACCTATCCACCATATTCCATACACATGCACATCTTGATTTGATTGTATGCCTCGATTCTCTTTGGATCCATTGTTTGACTTTACAATATATGAATTGCAAGTATGTTCATCCTTGTTATTGCCACTCCTATAAGCTCCATTATGATCCTTAGTTGTAGGAAGGCATAACATCATTAATGCCTCAGTGAGATCCATTAATACCATATATAATAAGAGACTTGAGGGTATCATACAATTAAGCTCTGAGTTTTATTTTGAAAACTTACAAAACTCTGGAATATTGGTACTGTGAAGAATTTGAGACATAGTGTTTGACTTGATTATTCTATCTTTTTATTGCTCAAGACTCATGCATAAGCTGTAAAGCCCCATGGTTAAAGGTAAAATAGGTAAGTTTAAAAGTTAGAGCAGTTTTATCTAAACCGGAGGAAAATTTCTATTTAAAAATAAGTGTACTTAAAAGAAATAAAAGCATAGCAGCAACTCCTGATCCAAATTTATTAGTAATTAGACCTAGGTTGTTTGCCAAGGGACTGGCAAAAGGTAAGTTTGGGGGAGTTGTTGATGGTGGATAACGTCAATATTCATTAGAACTTTAGACATGAAAGGATACATGAATACACACTAGTCTAGGGTTTTAACTGACAATTTCAACGAGTTTTGCATATTCTATATTTTCCATGGATTATTTCAGAAAAGCATAAAATAGGGATTGGAGTGCACAATTATCATGAAACTTATCCGCATCGACAAACATCGTCATCAGGCTCAGGAAGGATCTAGAAGACACCCAAAGAAGCGGGACCCATAGGGGAGGCCAGGTGGGGCCGGCTGGCCCCACCCTGGCGCTGGTCGGCGCCCCCTAGGTCAACTGGCCGCCGCCTTCTGGAGTCTTCCTCCCATGCTTCCTTGGCACCAAAGTAAAGCATCCCTATGTCGATCTAAGGTCGGTTTGATCCGACGGTGCACATAACATAAAGACGCGGATCGATGAAGTGGCGGTTCCTTGCCCCCTACTCCACCTCGGCCTATATAATGATGCCCCAAGGCCCTCCTAGAGGCATTCTACACCCCGGTGCTTCATTTTCTCTACATAAATTAGGGTTAGGGTCCCTCTAGTTGATCTAGTTCTAGTTCATCTAGTTCTAGTTCATCTAGATGTAGCAATTAGAAGAGACTAGTTCATCTAGACCTAGTCTTGTTTAGAGATTAGAGAGATAGAGTAGAGGAGTAGAGATTCTAGAGGAGTTCCGGCCTGTCGGTGCTTCTTCGTGGCTGTATTCGTCTGGATTCGGTTTCCTCGCCCGGAGGTGCGTTCTGAGGTACTTTTGTATTCAACATTCCGATTCAAGTAGGCAGTTATTCTTATTTGTTCTTCAGTTTACAACTTATATTGAGTGCTTTGATCTTGGTAATTACTTGATTGAAGTAGTATTTCATAGTGTAGGCGTGGTGCCTAGGCTAGGTTTACTTATGAATGTCTCCTGATTGGCCGGATAGTGGTAGCTCGCGAATGTGACTTTATAGCTTCGTTGAATCCTCTGTAGTCCACTTTCCGTTGATAGGATCGATAGGCTCAAAGGTTCTTGGTAAGAGAGAACTCTGATTTCTGCTCTTATTCAGGTTACTTGCCTAGTTAGAATGGTATTATTCAAAGCTTACCAGTTGTCCGAACTAGAGTTCAATAGCTATTTCCTCTTTCTTGATATTATCTAGCCTAATTGTTGGGTTAAGTCTATGGACTTTGTCATCATCACAACTGTGTTCCTGTGGATACGATATTTAAAACCTCCGGGTAAAATATGACGTCGGTAATGATATCTATGTGCTTACGGATAATCTTACTTAAATATTATTTAATGGAGTGCAGTTAATTTATACCAACAATGAGTCTTCGCAATAATGCACTCTAATTTATTATTTGAGCATGTTTTCTATTGTGAAAAATTACAATCCTACAAAACAAGTGAAAGCATGAAAACTCATGAAACTTGTTAGAATCAAACCCTACAACTATAGTTTGTGGCACATTTTATGTTATTATATGCAATAGTTGATGGTTTAAGATTGACATTAATGACTGTCAACAAGTTCCCCCACACTTGTTCTTCACTCATCCTTGAGTAAAGTCAGCTAACAAAAAGGTTATTCCAAAACATTCTTTATACAGGTGGGCTTTGTGGCCTTGGCTAATATATATCTTTAGGTAGTTGAAAAGTGGAATAGTTCTCAAAGCAAAGTTATCTTCCCAAATCCTCATCTTAGCAACTTAGAGTTTTTAAAGTTTTCACAAAAGAAAGACATAGATCACTTATACTCCTCAAATGGTACTCTCAATGGCTTAATGGTGTATAATTCTTTACCAAGGCAAAATGGTGAATTGCCTTTCTCTCATGTATGTGGTATTTTTGGATCCTCACAAAAAACACCTTGGAATTGCCTTCTTTCTGAACCTACTTCTAAAGCTTATGTGGAGCTTAGGTAGGGATAAACTTGATTGCATACTTATGTTGCATATTTTGTAAAGTCAAAACCAGATCCTAGTATTGAAATGTCATACTCTTAGATCAAGATGTGCATGTGTGTGGACATTTGGTGGATGTGGAGAATCCTAATTCTACTATGCTCCTTGAAAAACATATCTTCCTTAAAAACTTAGCCAGAGAACATGAGCTATCTTATTCATCTTTTTTCTTTTAGGGAGGCGGGTATCCAAGTATCCATTAGCCCATTTATTCAACTCCCTCTATTTCCCCCTTTTTTTGAAATAACTTTTACATGGCTCATGACTCTCTTTTTGGTAACCAAAATTTTGAGAGGTAGCAACAAGAACTTGGAGCATTTATTGGGTGGATGGAAAACCTATCAGGATGTTTTGGTGTTCACTCCCAATGTAAGGGAGAAACATTTTTGGGTGGATCTAAATGGAATGACATGTTTTGCGCTACTCCTAGTGTAGTAGTGCATATGTGTGTGCAAGTGAATCTTGATTTTAAGAGTATGGTAAATCTCTCAACAAGGATCACAAAGTTCAACCAAACTCAACACAACAACAAGTAGTGTATGTTGAAGGCTTCTACCCTATAAATGGCTCTGGTCGGAATTTATCATCATTGAGGAGTATGTGACACTATGGGTTTATGATACTTTATCAAAATGAAATTCTTCAAGTACCTCAACTAGAATTGGTAGGATTTCTAAGCCAGAACTATGTCATACTCCACAACAACTTAGTAAATATGATCTTCCTATCAAGATATCTTCCCACAAGCATAAGTATATGGAATAATCTCTATGCAAGCTTCTATCTCAACAATGTTATCAACATGTCACTTTTCAAAATTTTAATCTGAAGTGTGGTTTGGTTCTTTTTAATTTGTAGGGTTAAACAAGTGCATAACAAGTGCAAAACTCAGTAAGCATGTGAATGAGCCAAGAAAGATCAAACCAAGTTTCTGTAGTTGTATGCAACTCCTTCACTAGTTCATGTGCTTCAACACATTTGTTCATGGTAGAGGGGTCACCTTCCCTCACACTTCTTCAAGACTATACCTGGCTTTTACTCACATATAGAAATAGGTGAAAACAATAGAGACTCTTCTAGTGTGGAATATCAAAGAGTCCAAACCTATTGTACTAATGGATTGGCCTAAACTAGAGGTAAATAAGAACAAGATTGGATTTTTTAGATTGGATCATTAAATTACAAAAATTCAATCAAGTCTATTTCTTCTAAATTCTTATAGGTTTAAGAATAATTTCAAATGTTGGCCATTTACCTTGAAGATGTTACCTAAATCATCTTGAATTGTGATGACACCATGTGATGAGGTTTCAACTACCTTGAATGGTCCTTCCCATTTGCTTTGGAGTTTCCCATAGCCAAATTGCTTTACTCTTGAATTGAATAGCAGGACCTTATCCCTAGGCTTAAACTCCTTGTGCTTGATTCTCTTGTCATGCCATCTTTTTATTTTTTCATTATAAATCCTGAGTTATGATAAATCTTCTCTCTCTATTCTTCAAGCTCAGATATTTGTATTTGATAATTCTTGCCAGCTAGATGGAGATCCATGTTCCATTTCATGATTGCCTAGTGACCTCTAAACTCCAATTTGATAGGCAAGTGATATGTTTTACCATATACATACTGATAAGGTGTCATGTCTATGGGTGTCTTGTATGCAGTTTGGTATGCCCATAGTGCATCAGAAAGCTTGTATTTTCATTTCTTATCCATCTCATCCATGGTCTTTTGTAGGATGTTCTTGATTTGCTTATTTGATGTTTTAGCTTGACCGCTTGTTTGAGGATGGTATGGAGTTGCAATATTATGCTTGACTCCATTTTCTACCAAGAACTGTTAGAATCTCTTATCAATGAAATTTTGACCTCGATCACTTATGACCTATCTAGGCATTTCAAAATGTGGAAATATCATATTGTTGAACATCCTCTTAGAGTGCTTGGAGTCAACGGCTAGACATGGTAATGCTTCTATTATTTGGACACATAGTCAACTGCCACCAAGATGTATTCAGCATCTCTAGACTTTGGGAATAGTCCCATAATTCAATTCCCCAGACATCAAACAATTTCACTTTGAGGTTGTTCGTGAGTGGCATTGCATCCCGATTATTCATGTTTCCATGTTTTTGGCATCTAGCACATCTTTTAATGAACTCCTTTGTATCTTGATACATTGTTGGCTAGAAGAATCCGCTTTGCAAGATCTTCACATGTGTATGAAATACTCCAAAATGTCCTCCATAGGGTGATGAATGACATCTCTCAATGATTTTCATACCTTCAACTTTCAGGACACACCTTCGTAGCAACCCCGGTACACGTCCCACCGATGGGTACGACTTTCATCTTGAACTTTCTCTTGTTTCCCTCTGGTGGAACATAACCTACAACCATATAGTTGATAATATTCTTGTACCAAGGATTGGAATCTGTTACCGGAGGAGCATGTCGTCCCTTAGATAGTCATTAATAGACAACTTATGTGTGTCTTTATATTGAAGCCTAGACAAGTGGTCGGCTATCAAATTTTCTACTCTTTTCTTATCCCTTATTTCTATGTCAAATTGCTGGGAATAAAAACCTAGTGATGATGCTAAGAAATACCAACAAGCATTTCTGGCGCCATTGCCAGGGAGGCAATTGGCGTAAAGATTTTGATATTGATCTTGATGTTTGCTAATCTAGTCTACTACTAGATTTTGTGGGGTTATCCTTGTCTTGTTGAGTATGGCATAAATAGGGTAGTATCAACCATTTCAACCCTTGCTTATTAAACAAATGAAGAATCACTAAGAGCCTGAGATGCCTGGTCATTCCTAAATTATCAACACCTTCGCCCTGCCATCACTCAAGGTATGTGAGAACCAACCCCCATCCTTTTAGCAATGCATGTTTAATCACATTCATCTACTCTATTGCAATGCTTTGGATATGAACAATGGCTCTCAAAGTTCACCAATTATGCTCTCATCTCCACTTGAATCAATTTTTATATGCTTCCTTTATTTATGATAGTATGCTCTGGTTTGGTTGTGGTCATGCATGTTTTGAATTAAGCATGGTGCTTAGTTTGAAGTTTGGATGCTACTTCCATAGGCTTTTTAAATTAAGCATGGTGCTTAGGTTAAATAGCCTATCTTAATTAAATTAGACATGGAGTCTAGTTTGCTTATTGAACTTAAACTACTCATATGAATGTTGGTTGTTGTTGGTATTAATTAAATGCACACAAGAAAATATAACTATCCGCAAGCGCACAGATATAATACCGTTGTAGCACTTTACCCGGAGGTTTTAAATATCGTATCCACAAGGAAACGTGTGTGATTAACTACGGTCTAACTCAACTAGAGGTGGCTAACGATAAAACTAGAAAGATAAAGATTATACTAAGGTAGACACTAAGCTAAGGTTTAAAGTAGTTGATAATAGTGATCTATGTTAATAGGATTATATGTTGATGATAATAGGAGTATAGAGAGGATAACTATGATTCTCTTCTTCTAACTTCGGGTAAACTATGTCTTCTACTATTTAACTTTGGGACATTATTTAGAGCAGATTGAGTACAGAAACCTCGCCCTACTCTGATAACCGCGTCCTGCCAAACCTATCAATGGGAGGTGGACTACAGAGGACTCAATAGGTCTGTCACACCTACGATCTACCACCGATCCGGAAGATTAGGGGACATTCACGATTAACCCTAGCCTAAGCACCACGCTTACACTATGATTAATACTCTACTCCGACTAGTACAGGAATAAAGCACTCAAAAGAGTCGCAAAACCGGATGAACAATATAAACAAAGTAAACTTAGATCAAAAGATGATTACCAGAGAAATCTCAAAGACAAACTCATGAAGAACTTGAATCCGCTGAAGTACAAGCCGTAGAGGGAGCACCGACAAGCCGGCACCTCCTCCGAACACTTCCCTCACTCTCCATCTCACTATTATCTAAAAGTCTAAATCCTAGAGAGGTTGATCCATTCGAGGGACCCCTCTCAAAGATTACAAATGAATTAGGATTTCAGGATGGGGGCTTTGGCCCTGTATTTATAGCCCGGTGAGAGAAACGACGATCATTGGATCAAACCGACTTAAGGTACGGTGGAGATGCATCCTAAGAGGCGGTGGAAGAAGCTTCCAGAAGACGGGCGTGAACGGGCTCTGGGGGAGGCCGGTCGGCATGGGGAGAAATGCCGGGCGGCCTGGGCCCAAATCCAATTGGGCCCAGCTTCGTTTGTGTGTCATCTTGCTCCTTTTAGGGCCCAATAGCGCATGTTTCGATCTGGAGTTGATATCTTTTGATTCTGGGCTTCAAATATGGCAAATGATATGTCCGTTTCGATCGTCTCGACGAGCCCGTCACAATGGTGCAGTATAATTCCTTAGATGAGATACTTTTATTTGATAAAAAACTGCAAACACCTGTAAAACAAGTGAGAACACCAAAACTCGTGGAACTCGTTAGAACCAAAACCTATAACTATGCTTTGCAATTCATTTTATATCAATTGATGCTACCCACCAAAACATTTACCTTTTCTATCCTTGACGCCCTTGATTTGTTACTAGTACACTTCGTGTTCCTCGGGAAAATCGATACCTTGGAATACTCTTAGGTGAAAAGCTATAGCGGCATCCGCAGCGCCATGATCTTTTCTATTTGCGTTTAAAATATACCAACAAGCTTTCTCTCGCGCCGTTGCTGAGAACAATAGTCGTTTCTAGAATCGAACCAAGTTCGTCCGCAGGTATCCTTTTATTTTCCTTTTTACCCTTACCATATGGATTCCACGCCTATCTTTCACCTCCTGGCTCCAAAGGGCGAGTTGCCAGAGCCTCCACCATCATCACATCCTATACTTACGATGGCTATGAGCTCGCCCTCGCTTTTATAGCCACGGTCTGCCGGAGCAACCTCTTCCTGATTGAAGACGAAAATCCCTACACCCACCTTAGAGAATTTGAGCAATTGTGTTCTTATTAACTATTGCTAGCATGACACAAGAGACCATTAAATGGAAATTGTTTCCATTCTCCTTGGGAAGAGCGAAACAAGGGTATGCTCATATACCGTAGGGAGAGTAAAATGGAAATTGGGAGAACTTCGAGACAAATTTTGTCTTGCTTTCTTCCCTCTTCCTAGATTGCTCGCCCTTCGAATTGAAGTTCTCACCTTCAACAAAAAGAGAAGGAGACATTAGGAGCAAACTTTGGCTAGGTTCAAGTCTTATCAATACCGTCCAACCCTTCACTTGCCTAACCATGGCTTCTTTACCACTTCCATCCTGGTCTTAGCAAGAAAGCCGCTCTACACCTTGACTTATCTTCTAGAGGTTCATTCAAGGCACAATACCAAGGATATAGAGGAAAGCCATTCTAGAGAAAATTCTGAAACACCCCTACACTGGGACATTTTTGATGAGTTTCCAAGAAGTCAAGCTAAGCCCTGACCAACGACAGGAGGTAGACACAACCGAATCCAAAATCACTACAAATCCTTCTTGATAATTTGTCATGCCAAAGAACCTCCCATTAAGGAAACCCAAGACAATCTAGAAGATGATGAATCCCATCATTCCATATTTCCCTTTGAAATCGAGGATGATCTTTTTAAAGATTTGGAAATGCCTCAAATTTAGGTCCAAGTAAAACCTATATTGCATTCTATGTCATCTGAGCATGATGATGGTCCAACTAATGATGCTTTCCTTTATGGAACACATTAAAGGGGACCATCGGCCATCATGAGTAGTGGAGTGGTTGGTAGAAAGTTTTATCCTCGAGGTAGCCCCAAATCATTGCCCCCTCGGAGATGTTATGACTTGTATCCTTAAGAGAACCACCATAGAGGCTCACTATAGTCCTACCATTGGGATGAATTTCATTTCAAAGGCTTTGGCTGAACAATCCGCGCCCCAACGAAGTTTTTTGATCCCATCTTATGCTTCTAAGAATTCCTTCCGAGTTATTGTTGAAAGTTATGGGGTCATAAGGTCTATCCCATTGAGGATACGTCACGGTTGGTAATTTTAACACTTCACGTTAAGTTGTCATCCCTAACATGATGCCAAAACCAAGGATAAAAAAATAATCTACACGCACCGACTCTCTAATAATATTATAGAATATATCCGCAAGCGCATAGATACCTCCCATTGTAGCATTTCACCGGGAAGTATTCCTATATCGTTTATTTCCATTTTATGCCAAAAGCGATAAAGAAGCATTTCTATTCATTTGGAATAAGCAATTTATATGACTAAGAAGAATATAAACGTGTGACCTATCATAGTCAATTATACTAATGCTTTAGCACAAATAGTCAATAATGATATAATAAATGATAACCGAGTAAATGAGGTAAATGGTATCCAGAGATAGAATATAGAGACTCACTAAAGTAGTAAAACAATCTCACGATCCGCTAGAGTAAAGGAAAACCTATGTAATTACTAAATATAAAGTCTACACAAATTTATTTTATATTACATTCTCATCTATAGTATAACCAACTCGTAAAAACATCATAAGGAGCATCAACTAATGAGGATTTTAAGACACAAGGGTCACCTCCCTTCGCGACCGTGCTCTACTAGTCCTACGTATGGGGTGGACTACGAGGAACCAACGTAGTGCCACATGCGCGGGATTATCACATGTCCCTAAGACATCAGGGTGCCTCCGAGGTACACAATATTTCTAGACACCACGCCTACATAATGCATACCACCTAACTCACTCGAAAGTACCGAATCAGCGCTTTACGGGTCATACAACAATAATCATCATCAATCACAACCAAATATGCAACTAGAATAAACTAAGAACTGAATAAATAGTAATATTATAAAGCAGAGCAAAGTCATAATCAGATACAAAATAAAATTACCAATCTCCAGAGACGAACAGATCTGAATCCCGAGCGTAGCGCCCAACTCTACTTGAACCTTGCAAGACGCCTAAACTAAGAACTTGAAGAACTAGAGCTCTACTTCTAATCTCTGGAAACCCTAACTCGTCTACTTTTGACAAATGAAGCAGAGGAATGAATTGGTTCTTCCTCGAAGGGGGTTTGCTCTTTATTTATAGCCCTATGGAATGAACGCGCCGCAGATCAAACCGACTTAACCAAGAGCCGAGATGCACCGTGGGAGGCGGTGGAGGAAGCTTCCAAGGGGGAGGCCAAACCCTAGCTTTAGGGGTCAAGGGGGCTTGATGGTGGGGCCGCCCGCCCACCCGGTGTGTTCACGCGGGTCCCGCTGCTTCGGTGTCTCTAGATCCTTCCCGTCCGGGATGGCGATGTTTTCCATCACGGTTAAGTTTTCGTGGCAAACACGCACTCTAATCCCCTCTTTAAGCTTTTTTCGAATAATTCCTCGAAAATGCATACAATCACCATAAAAACTCATGGAATTTGTCCAAGAATAACCCCTATGTTTCTATTATTAGTTCTTTCCAAGTGATAGTTGACGGTATAAAATGTATACTTAATGATCAACAATGCGCCTGCTCGAGCATCGCTTAGATTTTCATATCTTTGACATCTCGTGATACATCCATCTTGATTGGTGTGCCTTTTGGGATACTCTTTCAAGAAAGACCAAAACAGGTCTCTTAGATTTAAAATTAGAAGTTATCCTATCACCATCTCATTGGCACGCTCAAATAATGCGATAGTAGAATCCCTCAAACCCGAGAGCAAGACCCTATTAAGAGTCTTAATGGCATCTCTAGAAGACATGGCCCAACCAACTCGATAATGAACACTTTATTCAAGAAGAGGAAGAGTTGCGCAGCTTGTCGAAGTTAGGAGAGGAAACCGAGGTGCCATCACATCCCCTTGATAGAGCTGAAACCCCTTCTTTTCCGGCTTAAAATATATCTTTCTCAATAACAACCGAGAAACATCAGCCATCATAAGTGATAAGCTCGAGAAGAAACTCATCAACTTGTCGCCGTACTAGAAAGACATAAATCAGCCATTGGCTACTCACCCAAGACCTCAAGGGAATTAGTCCCATCCTCTGCACTCATCGTATTCCCATTGATCCTATTGCTTTCACCATCTAGGGGACCACAAATCGGAGGCTTAACAATGCAATGAGAGAAGTTGTTAAGAAAGAGGTCCTTAAGCCTTATATGCCGATTATTTATCCCGCACTCATAGTGAGTGGGTTAGTCCCGTCTAAGTTGTGCCAAAGAAAGGAGGAATGACGGTCGTGAAGGAATGAGAAGAATGAACTCATCCCTCAACGCACCGCCACCGGTGTGGCATATGTGCATTGACTAACGGAAACTTAATAAGGCTACAAAGAAAGATCACTTCCCGCTACCCTTCATTGATGAAATGCCGAACGCTTGCAAATCACTTTCTTTGTTTTCTTGATGGGTATTCGGTATCATCAAATCCCAATCCACCCCAATGACCAAAGTAAGACCACTTTATATGCCCATATGGAACTTACGCCATCGACGAATGTCGCTTGGGGTTGTGTAATGCTCCAAGCCTTCCTTCCAACAAAGGTGATGATGTCTATTTTCTCCGACATGATCGAGAAAAATCATGAGGTCTTTATGGGATGAGTTTACCATCTATGGTAAACCTTCAATGATTGCCTAGAGAATTTAGACAAGGTCTTACAATGGTGTGAAGAAAAGCACTTAGTCCCGATTGGGAGAAATGCCACTTTATGGTTCGAAGGAATTGTGCTTGGACACAAGGTGTCCGAACGGGATAGAAGTGGATAGAGCAAAGATTGAAGTTATTGAACGACTTCCACCTCCCCACAATAAATGTATAAGTATCTGCAGCTTTCTAGGCCATGCAGGGTTCTATAGGCGTTTCATCAAAGACTTTCTCAAATGCTAGACCCTGACTAGCCTTTCAGCCAAAGATGTACCACAGTGAGTGCCTTGAAGCCTTAAATTTCAAGAGGCACCATCTCAGCCCAATAATCCAACCACACCTGATTGAGTCTACCCTTGAGATCATGCGATGCGAGCGACTTTGGTAAATACAGTTTTAGGCCAAAACCAAAGACAAGAAACATTACGCCATATCCTATGCCAAGAAAAACCTATATCCTGGCCACAACTCCAATTATGCTGACTGAAAAAGAGTTGTTATGCAGTTGTTCTTACAATGACAAGTTTTAGATCTTATTTAGTGGGAGCGATGGTAATCATTAACACAGACCATGCCGTCAAAAATACCTCCTCACTAAGAAAGATGCTAAGCCTCGGAGTTAATGGGTTGATTCTTACTGCTCCAAGAATTGACATAGAAATAAGAGATAAGAAAAGGAGTAGAAAAATTGGTAGCCGACCACTTGTCTAGGCTTCAACATAAAGACACACACATGAGCTACCTATTAATGACTATCTAAGGGACCGACGCTCCTTTGCGGTAGCAGACCCACAATCCTTGTACATAAATATTATCAACTATATGGTTGCGGGTTATGTACCACCGAGGGGAGACAAGAGGAGCTCCAGTATGAGTCAGTCACACCCATTTGAGGGATGATCCATATCTTTACAGGATCTGCGCCAATGGGTTGCTACGGAGGTATGTCCTGACAATTGAAGGCATGAAAATCATTGAAAGATGTCATTCATCACCCTATGGAGGACATTATCGAGTGTTTTCGAACACATACGAAGATCGCTTAAAGTGAATTCTTCGGCCAATGATGTATTAAGATACAAGGAGTTCATCAAAAGATGTGTTAGATGTCGAGAAAGCATGGAAGCATCAACACCGAGGAATAGCATACTTTCCACGAACAACCTCGATTAGGTGTTTGATATGCAGGGGAATTGACTTCATGGGACCATTCCCAAGAATCGGAGATCTTGGGTAACATCTTGGTGGCGGTCGACTATGTGTCCAAATGAATAGAAACGTACCATGTTGGCCCATGGAAGCTCAAGCTCCAAAGAAGATGTTCAATGAAGTGATATTTTTCGCCCAGATTTGGAATGCCTAGAATGGTCATAAGTGATGGAGGCCCACATTTCATTGACAAAGAGATTTCAAGGTTCTTGGCGAGAGAAATGGAGGTAAAAGCACAGCATTGCAGCTCCATGCCATCCCCCAACAGCGATCAGGCGGAAACATCAAATAAGCCAAATCAGAACATTCTACAAAGGCAGGTGGATGAGATTGGCCAAGAAATGAAAATTACAAGCTTCCCAATGCACTATAGGCATATCTTAGCAGTACAAGACACCCATAGGCATGACACCTTATCAGCTTGTATATGGGAAGACATGTCATTCTTTGGTTGAATTAGATTTAGAGCTCTGTTGGGCAATCAAGAAATGGAACATGGATCTCCATCTATTGGAAAGAATCATCAAATCAGGAATATCTAAGCTTGAAGAATGGAGAGAGAGCGGAGGTGCTTGCTACTGGTTATATAAGAAGAACAAAAACAATGGCATGATAGAGGGATCAAGCACAAGAGTTCAAGCACGGGGACAAAGGTCCCTATCGTTCAACTCTAAGTAAGCTCTCTTTGGTCATGAAAACAAACAAATGGGGAAGGACCATTTCAAGTAGTTGAAATATCACCACATGGTGCCATCATAATTCAAGACAACTCGGGTAACATCTTCAAGGTAAATGGCCAATGGCAGTATTCTTTAGGCGAAAACTTAGAAGAAATAGATTTGATTAAATTTTTGCAATTTAATGATCAATCAAAAATCAATCTTGCTCTTATTTCTTTCTAGTTAGGCCAATCCATCTGTTTTAATAGGTTTTGACTCTGGGTGTTCCACCGAGGAAGGAGTCTCTGTTATTTTTACCTATTTTTGTGCATTGAGTAAAAAAGCCCGGGTATAGTCTCGAAGAGTGTGGGGAGAGGTGACACCTCCACCATGAATAGAACCGTTGAAGCACATCATGAGCGGGTGAGAAGGTGTCTGCATACAACTACTAAAACTTGGTTTTGATCTTTCTTGACTCATTCATATGCTTCTTGAGTTTTACACTTGTTATGCACTTGCTTAACCACACCAGATTAAAAAACCAAACCACACTTTGAATTAAAATTTTGAAAAGTGACATGTTGTCTTTATTATTGGAGGAAGATAGAGGCTTGCTTGAGAGAGATTATTCAAATACATATACTTATGCTTGTGGGAAGATATCTTGATAAGGACAATCATATTAACTAAGTTGTTGTGGAGTGTGATATAGTTAAGCAGAAATAATCAGTTCTAGATACTTGGAGAATTTATTTTGAAAAATATCATAAAACTATAGTATCTCTATACTCCTCAATGATGATAAATTCACCAGAGCCATATTTAGGATAGAAGCCTTCGATATTCCACTTGTTGTTGTGTTGAGTTTAGTTGAACTTTGTGATCCTTGTGAGAATTTATCATACTCCCGAATCCAAGATTCACTTGCACACCACACAAATATGCACTATTCTACACTGGGAGTAGTCGCAAAACATGCTATTCCATTTAGATCACCCAAAAATGTTTTCTCTCCTACTGCTTTGGGGGGTGAACAACAAAAACATCTGATGGGTTTTCCATCCCCCAATAAATGCTCTCTAATCCCTTGTTTGCTATCTCTCAAAAAGTTTTTGTTGCCAAGAGAGGAAGTCATGAGCTATGCAAAAGTATTTTAAAAAAGAAAAAGGGGAGTTGAAAAAAAAATGGACAAGAAGTCGAGATGTAAAATAATGAGCATAGATTGCTTTCGCTACTCTAAAAGAGAGAGAAAAGAGAAGAAAAAAGATAGAATAAGATAGCTCATGTTCTCTGTAATAAGGTTTCCAAGTGTCAAAGAGGTACGTTTTCAAAGGAGCAGGTAGGGTAAGGTTTTTCACCATATATCCACACACACATGCACATCTTGATCTAAGAGGTATGATATTTAGATCTAGGATCGGGCTTTGACTTTACAATATATCACGACCACAAGTATACAATCAAGTTCTGGGTCCCCTAAACTCCACATAAGCCCAGCAAAGTGGGTTGAGGAAGAAAGGCAATTTCACACTTGTGCCTTGGTAAGAAATCATACACCATTGAGCGTGAGAGTATCATTTGAGGAGTATAAGTGATCTATGCTTTTTGTGAAAACATTAAAAAAACTCCAAGTCGCTAACATGGGAATTTAGAAAGATAACTTTTGCTTCGAGGGCTGTTCCACTTTTCAACCACCAGAAGGATATATGCTAGCTCGATGCCACAAATCCCACACTATAGGAATGCTGGAATAACCTTTGTACTAGCGACATATCTCGAGATGGTATGATCATGCTTTACTTCTATCTGTCATCGCATTCTTTTACTCGAGGGACGAGCAGAGCAGTGTGGGCAACTTGTTGGACGGTCCTTAATGTCAATCATAAGAGCCATCAACTGTGCATATAATAATAGCGAAATGAATCACAAACCATAGTTGTAGGGTTTGATTCCTAACAAGTTCCACGAGTTTTGGTGAATCATTGTTTCTCAGAGTACATATCAAAAGTTATCAAAGTGAGCCAATATGACGAGTATAAAGGTATCTCAAATGATGGATTAGAATGCACCATTGCAATGGGCTACCGTTGAGATGATCGAAAGCGGACATATCATTTGCCTTTTTCCGGAGTTCGGACAATATTACTTCCACGGCGGGGGCTGCACTAGGAGCTCGAGCGAGAGGCACCCACTTGCCGGCCGGACTGAGGCCGAGGCCGAACCCGGCGGTCGGGCTTGAGACCCCGGCCCGGTCTACTCCGGTGGCCAAACGGGCCTAGCTTTTGGCCACATTTCCACCGCCTTAGGGTTTTCAATCTCGACTGATCAAAGCCGGTTTGATCAGGCTCGTTCATCCCGTCGGGCTATAAAAAGCAATACAGACTACTCATTCATCCAAGAAACCCTAATTCATATTCTCTGAGGGAGGATCAGCTGAGGGTGTCTCTTGAATGCATAACCTATTAGTATTTATTAGAAAATAGGAGAGAGGAGAGGAGAGTAGAAGGTGTGGCCGGCCCTGCTTCGGATCCTCAACTTTGTACCTCTGGGAGGCGATTCTTCATCGATTCATCTTTAGGTTCTTCTATTCGATAACTCTAAGTCTTCTATTTAATTAAGTTTAGGTTCTTACTTTTACTTTGCTTAGGGATCTAAAGCTGCGTATTGAGTGCTCTAGTTAATGTATGTGACTAGGTGTGTCGTTCGTATTGAGCGTGGTGTCTAGACTAGTGTTTACCCAGTTGTGCCCAATTCTTGCTTGATTTGGTGTGGTAGCCTCTGGGGTGGCCGGCTCTTGGCCTTCGTATTCACCATGTGGAGTTGGTGTTTCACTAGAGCTTTGGCAGCCTTCCCCGACTACCTTCTTCCAGTCTTATTCGAGGGAGTTGGAAAGATGCTGCTGCTCCAAAGTTGTAAGTATATTAGCTTTGATCCTTAGTTATCTAGTTAACACAGAACCAACCCTCTCTACCCACAAAAACATTTACCTTTTCTATTCTTGGACGTTCTGATTCGTTACTAGTACACTTGGCGTTCCTCGTGGAGAAAATTGATACCTTGGAATACTCTTAGGTGAAAGCTACATTGATTGTCAAGTGGCTTAAGTCTTTTCTATTTATGTTAAAATATACCAACACTCAACTTTTGTATCCCCAGAAGCAATGCAAACAACTCCCCTGAGCAAATGCATACATGAGTGCACACAATATTCTCTCCTTGACCCTTTTTTGAGCGGTCTCTCCTGCAGAAGACAACCTTTCAAGACATGTCAAGTGACTCTCCCTTGACATAAACATGTGATGTATCGGGGCAATAATATTGTGTACTAATCAAATTTACTCATCACTTGTTGAATAATGCACAGAAGCCTAAAATGCAATGACAGCCATAAATAAAGGAAACTTCGGTATATAGCAATCAGTGAAAAGATGCTCTTAGCTGGGTAAAACAGGTGAAATAAGGCAATCCAGGAGACAAGTGCTTCCTTATGCTCAAGCGATCAAATGATCGGAATATGAAGTGTAAGCAGTTTTGAACAGTTTTAGTTCTTGAAAAGGGGTTCACCACAAAAGATAGCACTTAGCAAATGCAAGCTGGAAATCAACTGGTGCCTAGTCATGTAAACAGATGAACTACCTAAACCATGGTCACACATCATGTCAAAGACCTCAAACTTGTCAATTTATCAGTTTTTTAGAGTTGTGACAAATTACAAGTATTGGTCAACGTATTGATGCGAGAGTTATCCATATTGTCAAGTCTAATTTTTCCGACTAAGCGGAGCCTATGTCAAAAAGATAATCGGAAGCTCAAAACAATGGTTTTGGTCATCCTACAAGGCTCAAGTTCATCCAAATATTAAATTGGAAGCGAGTCTCGATACCTTCATGTGTGGGACAATGCAGGACCCATCTCATTTTCATTCAACATTGGAATTTTAGATTTTAGCACAAGTAAGAGTAATAAACTAAATTAATGGAACTCAGCTTGCCAGAGACATAGCGTAACCAAGCATGCACAATATAGCATAAAAGGGATCTCAACATCCTACATGCTAATTACCATATCAGTGAACATTTTTCAATTTCAGCAAGTTTAAACAAGTTCACATTAGAAAATCATGCTCAACCCATAACATGTAGCAGATGATCAATGAGCCTAAGCTGACAAACACCACAAAGTACTCACATGGCATCTTAACGGAAGCATAGTTTCATTCCAAGTGTTATATATATGAAGCTCAAAATGCAAGGTATATCATAAAAATGCAATACAAATACTATCATACAAGAAAGAATTAAAATCTAGACTATAAAGAAAATAAAACTAGTACCAAGAAACAAATTAGCCTCCTCTGAAAGAGAAACACATCTAGTGCACCTGAAATGGCGAGCAAAGGTCACTTGATCGGGGTTTTTAGTGAGGAAGATGCCAAAGGCTGATCTGGGTGGCTCTACCGTGATGCAACTCAATGTCACCTTTCTGCGATTAAGACACCAAGGTCACCTCCTTCGAACTCAAGCAAAATCACGTAGGTGCCCATGCTAGTCCATACGCCTAAATTGGAGGGTGGACTCTGGGAGGAACCAACGAATTAAGACACCAAGGTCACCTGCGCTGACTACCACACGCCCCGGCACGCCGTGGTGCACTCATGAGATAAACAAGATATCTCATTGGTATTTCTTATGCACAATTAAAATATGAAGGATTCCGCAAGCACACAGTAATTACCATTGTAGCATTTTACCGGGAGTATTCCAGGTATCGTTATTTATATTTTACCACTGGAAAACAATGGCTAAAGACATTGATAGTTCACTATCATGTATCTACTAACTAGTATACTAACTAGACCTAAGCAGGGGTAAGTGGTAAATGATAAGAGTTATGCACAATATCACACACAGAGGAGAATCCTATAATATATAGTCAACTAACTTGAGAGGACTAAGAGAGAGATCAAGGTTCCTATGTACTTCTCTATTACTCGGGTTCTATTCTATTGACACTAGAAGATGTAACTAATGCATAGGTAAGTATAGCACACACTATAGCACTTCGGGGCAGCAGTACCTTTCCAACTCTCGAATAAGACTGGGAAGAAGGTAGTTGGGGAAGGCTGCCAAAAGCCCTACGAAACACCAATCCCGACGTGGTGGAATACAAAGGCCACATAGAGCTGCCACCCCTATGGGCTACCACAACTAACCAGAAGAATTGGACGCAACCTCAGGTAACCTATAGCCTAGACACCATGTCTACACTATCGATTACTACTCTAGCTACACGTAATAACTAGAGCACCTAGTACAGGCGGAGATCCTATGCTAAGATGCAATAACTACACTAACCATACAAATAAGGCATAGAAGTAAATAGAGAAGATAAATATACTAAAGCATAAGTGTTGCAAAGATAAGATACAAAGATATACCAGACCTCCAAGGCTCCACGGCGAGATCCGGAACGAAGCCTCTCAACCCTAGCTCTCAAGTTACTCAACGATTACATTGAAGAGTCTAGCCCTAATCTCCCTGGTGTGTTGATCTCCATGAGAGTATGATCCTTTCAAGGGACGCTCTCAAATGGATCCCAACAAATAATGAATTAGGGTTTTGGGGGATTCCTCCCCATCGGGTCCGGGGCTCCTTTTATAGACCCGAGCGATTAACGTTAGCCCTTGGATCAAACCGACATCAAGGACGGACGGTGAGATTCTTCCTCAAAGGCGGTGGATCCCATGGGTCAAAGCTGGGCCAAAATGGTTAAAATGCCAGACCGGCCGGGTTCGAGGGTGGGACCGGCCGGTCTCCCCCTATGACAGGTGGGCCCCACCTTCCGCCAGGTGGTTTCTGGTGTCTTCTAGATCCTTCCCCGCCAGTAGGTGCCGCCTGTGCGTATATCTTTTCATCCCGACTCCAAATATAGCAAATGATATGTCCGTTTCGATCGTCTCGACGAGCCCGTCGCAATGGTGCATTCTAATCCATCATTTGAGATATTTTTATACTGTCATATTGGTCAACTTTGATAGCTTTTCCAAAGATAAAATTGTAGAAACATAGATTCACCCAAAACTCGTGGAACTCGTTAGATCAAAACCCTATACCTATGCTCTGTGGTTCTTTTTCATGTCATGTTTGATGATAATTGATGGGTTATAATTGATATTAGTGACCGTCAACAATATCTAGACACCACGTCTACATATTATCTACCATCTACCCAGCGGCCGCTTGGGTAAACGCTATACGAGCAATTACATGAATTCAATAAGATCAAACCAACTATCCTAGACATATAATCAAAGTAGACAATGACTATTGCAATTAAGAATATATAAGAGATTAAGAACAATGTTGCCTCGAATCATAATGAATACAATAAGAGAAAGGTACTAGATCTATACCGAACTCCGGCCCGCATTGACGCTGTGGGCTCCGGATCCCGGCTGAAGAACTAGAACTCTTCTACTTCTAATCTAACTAAACTAAAGTTATGAACTAGAGAGGCTCTGATGAACTAGAGAAGGCTCTTGATGGCTGGATCTCCAAATGACTTGATGCTTTAGGGAGGGGGTCTACCCCTTTATTTATAGCTCGGTGGGATCGACGTGCGCCCGCAGATCAAACCGACGTAACCAAGGGCCAAGATGACTCCTCATAGGCGATGGAGGAAGCTTCCGGAAGGGGGCCAAAACCCTAGCAGGGGGCGGCGGCCCAAGGTGGGGCCGGCAAGCACCACTTTTCCTCCTCTCGGGTCCCCCGTTGCTTCGGTGTCTTCTAGATGGTTCCCCGAGCCCAATCGTGATATTTCCGTGGCGGATAAGTTTTCATGCTAAATATGCACTAGAATCCTCTCTTTCAGCTTTTCTAAAAATCATCCCCGAAAATACAGAATATGCAAAACTCATGGAATTTGTCGATAAAGCCCTAGACTAGTGTATTTTTTCTTGTTTTCATTCGGGTAAAAAGCCCTAGTAAAAGTTGACGCTAACGAGTGTCAACAATACCCCCAACCTTACCTTTTGCCAGTCCCTTGGTAAACAAACTAAGCCTAGCTGATATTGTATTTGGATCAGGAGTTGCTACAATATCATTATACTTTCTAGTACACATGCTTTCAAACAAAAATTTCCTCCTGATCAAACAATGAATGCTCTAACCTTCAAACTTACTCGCTTTACCCCGCAACTATGGGGCTTTTACAGCTTTTGCATAGGTCTTGAGCAATCGAAAAAGATAGAACAATCAAGCTAAGTACTACGCCTCAAATTCTTTGCAATAACATTATTCCGGAGTTTTTCATAAGTTTTCAGAATAAAACTCAGACTTAATTGTATGACACCCTCAAGTCTCTCAATGTATGTGGTATTTGTGGTTCTCTCTTGAGGCATTAATGTTGTTATGCCTCCTATAGCTAAAGGTATATATAGTGGAGCTTATAGGAGTGGCAATAACAAGGATAGGCATACTTGCAAAACATGTATTGTAAAGTCAACTAGTGGATCCACAGAGAATCGAGGCATATAATCAAACCAAGACGTGCATGTGTATGGAATATGGTGGCTAGGTGCATATGTGTTATTTATGGCTAATTTCTATTTCTTCTATTGCTCGTCGGGGAATGACTCTCTTTAAAACTTTTCTTAGGAAAGACATGGGCCATCTTTATTATTTCTTTTTTATTCAGCAAAGGGCATCTAGTACCTATTGTTTTAATTGCTAGGACACTTGTCCATCTTTTACTCCCCCTTTTCTTTCTTTTTTTCTTTTTTTTTTTTTTTTTTTTTTTTTGCATAGCCACATGCATCCTTTGAATACAATAAATGGATCGAGAGATATAATCAGGACTTAGAGCATTAAAGACAGGGGTTATCCTATAGGGTGATTGTATATTTTTGTGTCCTCTCCCGGTGTAGGAGGTGAACATTTTATGATGAATATGTATGGAAATATAGTGAATGATTGCGATTACTCCTAGAGTAGGAATAATACGTATGTAGACTGGAGTGTGCAAGTGTTTCTTGGTTTTAAAGGTATGACAAGACTCTCATAAGGTATACAACACTGGTTGACTGAACTCAATGCAAAGCAAGTAGCTTAAATGTGAAAAGATTTTCCTATCCTCTAAGATATTAATTCTGGCTTTAGTAGGAATTCATATTTGTCATACAAGAGCTCATCATGTAATTTTTTTAGATTTTTAAAATAAACCTCCGAACTTAGCAATGCTAGGAATAAGATAAATAGCAGCTCAACCTTTATGAATCATATCAGTCAACTACTTAGACTTAGCGCAAGCTTATGCCTCCACAATTAAAGTTCAGAATAAATTCTCTAATTAAAACAACAATGCTTAGAACCAGGGAGATTTTAAGTTTGGCAAGTAGGTACTTAGTAAGCATTATAACAGAGCAACTATTCATCATTTCCAAGACAAAATTTTAATGTTCATCAGTTTTTAATTAACTCTAGCCTAGACTGACTCTAAACACACTCTAATATAATTAATACTAACTAAGACTTCTTTTTATTGATTTTTAGATTTTCTTTAACCAAAGACTCATAAAGGACTCAACAGGCGTGGACCTTCATGTGCCCACATATTTTTGGTATTTTATGACTATATAAAGTAGACTCAAAAATCGCTTAGGTGTAGTCACCTGATAACTAGGGGATGCTCCTCCCCCAAGCTGGATGGTTGCAATACTTGGTGTAGATGTCCTTTAGAGTGAGCTAACCAAGAGCGGACCTGGTGGGTGCCACTGATAGACTCTCTTTGCTATGATGTTATTCCTGCATAAATACTCTCCACAAAGAGAAACCAAAACTCGAGGCTCGAATTTGTTAACGGGTTAGTGGTCAGCCAAAGAGTAATTGATCACCTTTATGAGCTAGCTTTAATATTGTCTAATTTAAACAGGATTTCACTTTTATCTTATTTTTAAATTTTCTATTTATTATGTAGGAAGTTAAATATGAATGCTATATTTTGTTATTTTTATTTTATGCCACCACAGCGGATGTTCCTTGAGAAAAATACCATAGGGTATCCACATGGGGCTTTGTGATGCCATGAGTAATGCAGTAAATATTTTTATTGTTTTTATATCTTTTAGTGTGTAAACAAAATTATGCTGCTAAATAAATTGTAAATACATTTAATGAGATATCTACCATTCTAACCTTATGGCTAGGGTACGAAATTTAAAGTCTACCGACAGGACTTAGATAGAGGAGAACACTTTCGGTGGGTTCATCGCCCGAGGTAACCTCGTTAACTCCCCGTTTCGTGGTGATGCCGCACGTGCCTCCTTCCATCTCATTTCTGTCTCTTTTGCTTCTAACCGTGCTGATAACTAGGGGATGCTCTCCCCCAAGCTAGATATTTGCTTATGGTTGATCGTTGAAGCTGAGTGGTCCTCACAGAGGAGCTCATGCTTATAAGAGCAAGTGTTGCTGGAATACTTCAATCTCATCACCCAAGAAGTTTCTTCCTTTACATGGGATTAGTCGTATGTCGAAAAAAGTGTACTTCAAGTGATGAAGATGAAGATTCCTAGGTAAGCTGGCTCTTGGAGTCATCCTCGCAGAGAAAGCTCTCACAAAACACCAAACTTATGAAACGGTATTAGGATAAAACATTAATGATTAGCCGTTTTTAGAGGATTGGTTGTTGTGGAGGTTTTAAAGTATTTTTATGATAGCAAGTATTAAAGTAGGATGCTCAATTAATATATATATATATATATATTTTTGAATTTTATGGGTTTATATGCATAAAGTGCAAATACATGATATATATTTTTATTCAGTATGCCACCACAAAGTGAGAACTCCTACGTTTTTTATACTATAAGGGTTTCACATGGGGCTTAATGTTTTTAAGATGCATGAATATAGCCTAATGCAAGACTATTTATTTTTATTATTTCTATGCATTGCTAATATAGAAAAGTAGTCATGCTAAAGAGAGAATAAATCATACGATGCAAGAAAGTACATATAGATAACTACCGATGTTACCTCACGGTGAGGGTTCGATATTTATAGTCCTTCAAACTAGACTTCTCCTTGCAAAGTGGTTCATTGAGTACTTCGAGTTGCTCTTTAGGGTAAGGATTGAGGTGGTGCCTCCACTAGTGGCTTCCAATGGCGGTGCCACCTTCTTTCTTTCTTTTGTAGGCATCTCGAAGTCAATCTTATGTGCATCATTATTATAGTTGAGAACTTTCACTTAGAGAATTTGGGGATTGTCTCCCCACACTTTAATTGAAGTGTGTTCTGCCCATAAAGATAAGGTAGAGATCAAGTGTATGGGCTGCTGGTGGGGGAAAACACCAATGAACCAGAAATTTATTCATCCTCTAACCTTGGGCACAATAAGATTGATATTATTCATATTGTTCATTCATATCTCGGGTGAGAGGACTAGAAGTATAAATATGACATTTAAACTTGTGAGATAAAGAGTAAAGGCACTTAACCACAAGAAAGGCTGTTCATCTTTATAATGTATCAAGAATAATAGATGAAGTATTTATAGATTACTTGGTTAAGACTGAGATTAAGAGAATGGTGCTATGAATAAACTTAGAGAACAAATCATGTTAAGTTTAATTAGGTTGATCAAATTAAGTTGTAACTATAACATGGTTGTATTTTCATTTATTGCATACCAGGACCAAGAGGAAATTAATTGACCACTTATCTTAAGATGTTACCTCCATTATTAGAGCATGATGAAGGGTAAATGAAGTTCAATGGTCTTCTTTTTTTTTCTTGTATCATGGGTTATTCATTAGCATCTTGTCTTGAATGTTGTACTCCTTTCTCACTCTCAGATCTCCCCGCTTCTCTCATTATGTCTTCTCTCGCAAGGGGTTAGTGGACAACACATACCCGAAGGAATATACTATTTATCAAAGTACGGATAGTATTTGCCTAAGAGTTAAAGATTAATTTATAGCTCATGTTTTCAACGACTCACCACTATCTCAAAAATTTTGCATCAAGGTTAAAGTGAGGATATTATTTTAAAGCATACCCTTAACCTTGAATTGATTCTACTGAATAGTCTCCTAATATGATTTAAATATTTTTTTTATATAGGAGGGGTTAGTCTATATGTACAACTAAATTCTTATATAAGTATGCTTGATGTTCATAATATTTAAGTAATATTCTAAAGTATACTTATAATAGAATAAGAAAGTTTATAGGACTAAAAGTATTTATTCATATAGAACCAAAAATATGTATGGTGAACCACATGAGAATTTTATTATATATATATTTAGCAAGTTATGTTTTAGCATAGCATAGGGTAGAAATGACCAAGACAAATTAGCAACATGGTATGAAATGTTAATTGTAGTTACATATTGCATGAGGCTTGGACAAACGTACCTCATATCTTCATCCTTCTAAGTAAGTGGTGACGAACTTACTTGAAAGAGGAGGGTTCGGGTCTATTGGAGATACAATAATGCTCACTTGAAAACTTTTTCTCCAATAGATTAAAGTTGTTCTTTCCTGCAAAATGTTAATGGACACATACCCGAGGGAATAGCAAGATTGAAATACGGGTTTTGTTGTCCATACTCTTTCTTTTTTTGTGATTTTCTTCTATGCTAATCAAGATGATATATGGTTTAAGATTATTTAGCATAAATTGTGTCTATCATGTTTTATATTGTTGTTGCAATCTAGCATGGTTCAAGACAAAGATAACTTGTAACAAAAGATAAATTAATACTCACAAGCTGGACTTCTTGTGCAAAGTTATCATCTGCCTTGATTCATCTCATATGTGAATTCTTTTCTTGACTTACCCTGCATTGAATTTGAGAATTCTCTTATAGGGGTTAGTCCGACAAAATAACTAGCATCTACTAAAGTGTACTATCAGCTCAAGAATCAATATAGACTCATGTCCAATTTAAATCAGGAAAGGATTTTAACCTAAGCACCTTGCTTAATTTAAAAAAAACCTTTTAGAAGTAAGATCAGATCACCTTATGATTCAAAAATTAAACTAGACACCATGTCTATTTTAACTTAGGAAAATAGTCAATGCTCAATTTCAAAGGTGTATGAAGGTACTTCTAAACCTAAATATACTATAGCAAATACAAGTAGCATGAAAGTACTGTAGAAGTTTATTCAAGTAGAGATGAAAAAGCATGATTATGGTGAGTTTTTTTTTATTATTATTTATAATAATGCAGATTGGGATGGATATATGAATGGAACTAAACATGTTATGGATGAAAAACTTTAAACTAAATGAGATGAATGTTTGGATTGTAAAAAGTAAACATGTAGTGGAATGCAAAAGATAACTACTCATCAAATTTAAAGTCAATGAGCAAGACTTTCTCACCTTTATTTAATCATACTTACCATGACTCACATGCTGGAATTTGTGAGTGATGTAACATCTTTGTTTCCGTCACTTGAGATATGAACTAAAGTCTTGTGACGTCGACCTCTTTCTCCAACATTAGATTTGTTATGTTTATTTTTGTTTTGTGGGGGCATGCCGGAAGGTCGTAAACCGGTCGTTTATTACCCTGCATAAGATATTAAAGTAGACAAACAAGGGTAATCCTGCTTGAGCAGGGGTTAATGGTTATTTCGATCACATGCTTAATTATAAGTCTATCAATGTTCTTAATTGCCTAGCTACCTTCCCCAAAGCAACGGCGTCAAAAATGCTTGTTGGCATTTCTAACGTCACTACTAAAAATAGAGATAAACCCTACCTCTAGCAATAGCGCCAAAAATGCTCGGTATTAAATTAACTTGTCATTAGCAACTAGCCACCTATTTATCACTATCATTCCTAAGCATGAATTAAGTTGTCATCCTTAATCTTATTGCTTAAGAAATAACTATAGATTTACATGTATTCAATATGACTAGGCAGAAATAAAAGATATGAATATAAAGATAAAAATATAAACTAACCTGGGTTACGCAAGCGGACGAGATAATTATACCGTTGTAGCATTTTACCTAGGGAAGTCTACCAGGTTGTCGATTTATATTTATACCACTGGGAAGGTCTATATATAGGACTTATAAACTATAACTTATACTATTGATGTGAAAGGCAAACCATAACTAGAATCCTACTCATAACAGGGATAAGTCACGTGATAAAAGATATATATGATAAATAATGATAATGATCAGTCATCATAAATAGATAAACATCGAGCTCTTCTAGTCATAATAATAGCTAGCCAATGGATAAACTCAGTAAATAAATACTAAGGTAATTTAATAACTACGTCAATGAATAACTCTAATTAGTGCAACTACATCTAGCAATCATTGTTAAGTTAACCCTATATCATTATCACATGTAAAGAGGTATCAACTAATGAGGGTATTAAGACACCAAGGTCACCTTCTTCGCGACCGTGCCCATGCTAGTCCTACGTATGGAGGGGGTGGACTACAGAGGAACCAACGCAATCTGTCACCCGCGCGGACTACCACACGTCCCGGCATGTCGTGGTGCACTCAAGCAGATAAACAAGATATCTAGACACCACGCCTACATATTGTCTACCATCTACCCAGCCGGCCGCTTGGGTAAACGCTATACAAGCAATTACATGAATTCAATAAGATCAAACCAACTATCCTAGACATATAATCAAAGTAGACAATGACTATTGCAATTAAGAATATATAAGAGATTAAGAACAATGTTGCCTGAATCATAATGAATACAATAAGAGAAAGGTACTAGATCTATACCGAACTCCGCTTGGCCCGCACAGACGCCCAGGCTCTCGGATCCCTCACTGAAGAACTAGAACTCTTCTACTTCTAATCTAACTAGGCTAAAGCTATGAACTAGAGAGGCTCGATGAACTAGAGAAGGCTCTTGATGGCTGGATCTCCAAATGACTTGATGCTTTAGGGAGGGGGTCTACCCCTTTATTTATAGCGGTGGGATCGACGAACGCCCGCAGATCAAACCGACGTAACCAAGGGCCAAGATGACTCCTCATAGGCGGTGGAGGAAGCTTCGCAAGGGGGCCAAAACCCTAGCAACGGGCGCCGGGCGGCCCCAAGGTGGGGGGGCCGGCCCCACTTTTCCTCCTCTCTCGGGTCCCGTTGCTTCGGTGTCTTCTAGATGGTTCCCGAGCCCAATCGTGATATTTCCATGGCGGATAAGTTTTCGTGCTAAATATGCACTAGAATCCCTCTTTTTCAGCTTTTCTGAAAATTATCCTGGAAAATACAGTAATATGCAAAACTCGTGGAATTTGTCTGATAAAGCCCTAGACTAGTGTGTTTTCTTGTTTTCATTCGGGTAAAAAGCTCTAGTAAAAGTTGACGCTAACGAGTGTCAACATAAACCAAGAGGCACCGGCTAACTCATCCAGAAGTTCTTCTATGATAGGAACTGGGAATTTGCCCTTGACTGTAATGGCATTCAGGTGGCGATAGTCAACACAGAAACACCATGTTTGATCTTTCTTCTTGACAAGGATCACTGGAGAAGAGAAAGCACTAGTGCTCTTTTGGATAATACCTTGTTCCAGCATGTCAGCCACTTGGCGTTCAATTTCTGTTTTCAACAACGGGGCATAACGGTAGGGACGGATAAATACTGGTTGAGCTCCAGGAATGAGGGGAATTGTATGATCACAGTCCCTGGTTGGAGGTAATTCTATAGGTGCCTGAAACAATGAAGTAAACTCTGCCAGAAGTGCAGCAATCTCTGGAGGCAAGTCAGATGGTACTGCAACAGGATCTGTAGACTGAATAGCACACAACTGGAGAATAGAACCCACTGGCAATGCAGGAGAAACCCCCCAGATAGTAACTGTAGTCCCCTGATAAGGACACCCATTTTTCCTACCAATGGATGTTCATAGGACTGAATGCAGGTAACCAATCGAGGCCCAGAATCATACCATAAGGTTGCAATGGCAAAAACTTCAAATCTATTGTGAATGAGTAGCCTTGAACTGTCCATTTAGCTGCAGGTATATGATTGTCACAGAGGAGGACTGCACCATTAGCTACTTGTACACGGACTACAGGTGCACAAGGAGAGACACCATGGAGTGACTGGAGAAATCTGTCACTGAGGAATGTATGAGAAGACCTAGAATCAACCAAGATGGAGATGGTTTGACCCTACAGCTGTCCAGTCAGGGTCATAGTCTTCACAGTTGGAGCTCCGGACAACGCCGCCAGTGATAAATGCATCATGACTTGATGATCAGGGAAGGCTGCAAACTTCTAGGATGCATCATCGCCACCCACATCATGGAGTTGAAAGAGATCGTAGATTTCCTGCAATGCCTAAAGCTGGACAGTATCTGCACAACAATGCCCACGGGTCCATTTAGCAGCACATTTAACACAGAGTCCTTGAGCCTTACGCTGCTCGCGAAGGGACAGGAAGCGTTCTTCTGGTGAAAGGGGCTTCGGGCCATCAGCAACACGAGGAGCTTCAGGTGCAGGTTGCCGGCCTGGTGGTGGTGGCAATGGAAACGCACCCGCCATTGGCCGGCTGCCTGAGTATGTTTCCGAGCGACGGCCGTAGCGCCGAACACCATATCCGCCCACCTCTTCCTGCAATTGAGCCAAAACACAAGCAGTATCGAGCGATGATGGACGTTGCACAAGAATTGTAGACTTGATATCATCACGCAATCCATCAATAAAACGTTGGGTGTAGTAAATTGGATCTGGATGCGGTGCATACGCACGAAGCTGATCAACTAAGCCTGTGAATTGCTCGATATACTCTATGACAGAACCGGACTGACGAATATGGAACAAGCGGCGCAGGAGCAGCTCGTGTTCATCACGACCAAAACGGGTAAGCAAAAGATTGCAGAATTCAAGCCAGCCTAAAGTTTTGACAGTATCCTCTAAGGACTGAAACCAGCGAGCAGCCGCACCCGTGAAATGCATTGTAGCAATCTTAAGCCAGCGATGGGGTAAAACAGAGTATAGCTCAAAGTAATCGTTGGCACGGCGAATCCAGAGTTTAGGATTTTCGCCATCAAAAGCAGGGAAGTCCAATTTGGGAAGACGATCAGTAGGACCCCCCCACTACCTCCCTGAAATCCCGACTCCCATGGACGATGATGAATAGGAGGAGGACGCTGTATAGGAAGAGGGGGAGGCAGAGACTGGCAAGGCAACGTACCCTTGCTAGGGGGTGGAATCAGAGTATATACCACTCCCGATTCACCCGCCCGGTTCCTTGTTTCGACGCGGTGCCCGTCGGGCCGTTTGGCTGGTGATCCGGCAGATGAGTGCGCGGCAGCCTGGGGGTCGGAGACGCCGTTCACGAGCGGATCGGACACGGTCGCCGTTGAAGAGGCGGGAACCGAGCCGAGGATGCCTGGGGCCGACGGCGAGCGCTCCTAGAGCTTGTTGATCTTGGCGATGATCACCCCCTCGATGTCCGGCCACCAGGCGTTGAACACCTGGGCGGCGCCCTCGAGTACCTTCAGGCGTGAGGCAGCTTCAGCAGAAGAATCGGTGGATTTCTTCTCCAGATCCGCGAACTGAGAATCCCACTTGAGCTCATGGTCGTTGAACCGCTTGTTCAACTCACTGAGGATCAATTTGGTGTCTGGATTCATGACGCCGCGGCGACGTTGGAGGCGGGTGTAGTGGTCATGATCGGCGGGCAGGGACTGCTCCAGAACGGCGAGCACCACAAATCGACTCACTCGAGGAGGGAATTACGGAATCTCGTGGAGGTTTTTGCAGATTGCAGAACTCCCACAAGTTAGACCAACCAGACCAGTTGAGGAATCGATCGATGGAATACAGATCGCGCGTGGAGGAAGGTGAAGGAAAGCTGTCTCTGATACCACTTGTGAGCAACTAGGAGGGGGAGGAAGAAGAAGATTGGATTGGGAAGGAAGAAGAAGAGAGGAACTCGAAGAAGCAGAGAGTTCATATTCTCATTAGGGAGGATTTCTTTTATAATTCAAAACGTAGCTTCTCTCTTTCTCGCTTTCTCTCTTATTGTTGACACCTCTTAATGTTATCTCTAATAACGGCGTTAAGAATGCTAGAGTAGCACACCACCACTAGAATGCCAAGTTGTCATCTCCAGCATAACACCAAGAGGTGTGGTATTAAATCATGCCACCATTTAGAATATAGAAATGTATCCGCAAGCGCACAGATCAAATACCATTGTAGCATTTTACCCGGGGTATTACGGGTTGTCATTTATATTTTCCCAAAGGAAGGTCTGTATGGCTTATGTAAAGGTAGTGTGTTGACCTAGAGTGTAACAAATAGGCATAACCATGTCCTCGCTACTCAATGTAGGGGTAAGTCACAAGATAATAGATAAGATAAGTATATAATCATCAGCATAAACAAATAGAGACTCCTAGCTATATCATTAGGGTTGCTAGTAGAACATCAAGAGATATTCCTGGGTTATTCCTAGCTATATGTCAATGTTTATTATGGTTAGTGCAATACACCTAGTAGTCATGGCTAAGGTTAGCATTACATTTATTCATAGTGGACATACTAGGGAAGTTTGAGAACATAGCACGTCCTTCCGTCGTATACAAGCCCTACTGTGCCTATAAACGGGGTTCGGATTACATAGGACTCAACAGGAATGTCACACCCGCGATCTACCAAACCCGGCCTATAGGGTGCATTCACAGATAAACAACGTATAAGCACCACGCTATTACACAATGTTTATCACTCACCCAACGATCAATTAGATGAGTGCTATACGAACCTATGGATAAACATAATGTTAATCTAGCTATACTAAGCATATAACCACAATAGACAAGGAACATAATAACTATGAATATAAGCAAATGAGAATTCATCAATTCAATTGTAGCAATCATATAACTATACAATGAAAGAGAACAAAGGTGAGAGGAGGTAGAACTATACCAAATCCAAGCTCTTGATGGCTCCGGAATCCAAGCCTGCGCTTGCCTCCCTCTAGTTCTAATCTAGCTATTTAGGCCCTAGCTAAGGAGCTCTGATTAGGGTTTCTGGCTGATGATTGGACTTCTGAATGAGAATGAATGAATAGGGGCTCTCTCAGGGGGGAGGGTGCCTCTCCTTTTATAGCCCTGGGCGATGATCGTGAGCCATCGGATCAAACCGACATTGACGGGCGGCCAGGATCGATCCTCAAAGGCGGTGGAGCGAACCGGGCGAACCGGGGCTGGACCGGAGCCCGTGCCGAATCGCCGGTGCAGGGGTGGGACCGGCCGGTCCCACCGGTGGCCTCCGGCCCCCCGGCTCGGCGTGGTGCCTTCTCGTCTCTCTTCGGAATCTTTCGTAGCCGTGGAGTCCGTTTTCCGTTTCCTTATTCCGATAAGCTTGTATGTTTGCGCCTTTTTCAGTTTTTGCCTGCATAAATAGTAAAACACCAAAACTTGTGGAATTCAGTCAGTGTAAACCCTATGTCTACTTTGGTGATCACATTTGCATCCTTTTCATGGCTAGTTGACGGTTAAATTAATACAATAGTGGCCATCAACACTTATACAGAGGCTTGCCTCACAACGTGCACGCAGCACTACTCACGCACCCGGTCGATCCAAGATTTCGTGGGTTGGGCTTGACCATCCTTGCGCTCCTCTTGGGCTCGGCCCGCTTAGCTTCTTGTGATGAGGATCCAAGTCGGGGTTCGACAACGAGGCTGCTGGAGTTCCGCCGTAGCGGTTCTCGGATGGCGGCGAGGCCAGCGACGTCGACATGAGTGGCGAGGAGCAGGGAGATCAAGATGATGCCCATCGGTGCTGGCCGCCGGATGTGCCCCAGCCTACACGTGGGGACCTTGGGCGGATGCTGCAGCCGGCAGATAGAGGACACACGCTGCCATAGTCGATGTGCGAGTGCGCACTCGGCATCGTCGGCAGACTAAAAAATAGCTAGGGAACCGTCTGCTGATCCGTCTCGCCGCGACCGCCCCGCCCCGCCCCACGTCGTCGTCTCGCTCGCTCCCGCGTCGACTCCGGATCGAGATCGTGCGGCCCGAGACCGAACCGAGGCCACATGCAAATATGCCTATGCTCCTTGGAAGGTTCCACGCGCCGGCTCCCCATCCCGAGCTCAATTGAAGATTTACGACCTGCGCCGGCTGGATTTTAATATACGAGCATGCACGACGCAATGAGAGGACACGCGCTGCCTAGACTTTGATGTGCTAGTGCGCACATGGGACGCCGCCGAAATCACCTCTGAATCCGGTTATCGGCGCATGGTGATTAGGGCATATTCATGTGTCATCAAGTCATTACCTCAAGGAGTGATTGAAATATAGATCAATGTCTTTGGAGAGGCAACTCAGCCCAATTGAGAGGTGGAAAGTTGGTGGCTTGGCCAGTGGTACTGTAGCCCAAAGAGGCAGAGAGAGAGAGAGAGAGAGAGGTGGTCGAGGAGTCTGCAATCATAGACTAAAGAAATATGCGCTCCTTAAGAACTTGGATAAGTTTTACAAGAAAAAAGACATACTTAGAAACACCTCAAGTTGGAGCCCTTTGTGCCACCAAGGAAATTGGCTCGGTTTGATAGAAAGATACATTTAAGGGGCATTTGGTTGCCTCTATATAGCAGAGCCAGGCTCTAGAGATACAATACTAACGTGTTTGGCCTGCACGGGAGTCCACAGATCAGGCTCCTCAAATGCAAAAGGCACCCTGCAGCCTGACTCGCTAGATACGGATTTCATTTGTGTTTCTAGCAAGCCAGAGTCGCATGGTGCAACACGCTGATTTTTTTTAATGATGCTATTATCATGTGTTTAATGTATATTAAGTGATATTACTATATTTTAATATAGATTAAGATATTAAAAAATAAAGTTAGGACTTTTACAATGTAGCTACATAAGCCATATATTATAATAGTACTAATTTATCTATTTTTATTTTATACAATACAATTTCTTGCGAACAACCAAACAACATCCCTCGATAGCCAGGCTCTATACATCACTAGTACAGAAGTTCTTGGTACATGCGGTTTGTGCACCATTTCCACTAGCGTTTCTCAGTGCCGCCATTGAGAGAGGCCAGTGGAAATGGATGACCATTTGCACTGGCAGTTCTCTTGGCAAACCGCCAATGCTAATTTATTTCCACTAGCGGTTCTTAAAGAAGGGCCCACATGCTTATTTCCACAATTGTGCACTGACTCACACTGCCAGTAAAAATGAAACCCTAGCACCAAGAGAAATGAGTTCTGTACTAGTGAATATAACCAACCAAATAAGAATAGCTTGCACAACCATAGCCTATCATGCTTGAGCCTGGATCCTATGGGCGTGATTGGTTTGTGTATGCGAGCAGCCTAGATGGTTCTTGGGAGCTAGGCCTCGCTGGCCGGGTTGAATGCATGCAAGGCGCCGTTGATTGGTTCGCGTCTGTTTTTGGTCTGGCTACTGCAAGAAGATGATTGATTGCCTGTTATGCCTTGTGCCATCACATTCTTCAGAATCCGCACACAAGCTGTATGGCGTGAGCCTGGCTTGCGAGAAATGGAACTCATCCACGTTTTCGCACAGCTAGGCCACATCGCGTCAATTGCACCAGCAGAGCCAGGCTCGGCTGGTTGGCCAGCTAATCAAACAGTGTGAATGTGTGATGCTGCATCCGGCGAGCCTGGTTCCTCTAGGGACAGGCAACCAATCACATCCTATATGCAATGCAGGTTTATAGGGAAGGGAATAAAACGCCTCCTGACTTAGCAATCTGTTTTGCAGAGTGGCTCATTGCACTCTCGGCGATGGTTCTACTATTGTTTTTTGGGATATTCTATAGATGGATCATGTCCTCTCTGAGCAATATTCAAGATTGATCTCCTTTGCTAAGAATACAAGTCCAGGGGCGGATGAAAGCCCTAGTTTGGTTTTGGCTAATTGATGAAACCTAGGACTAACCCTATTGCTAAGTGTGTAGTATTAGAGAAAGGGAAAGTCCAAGCCAAGTGGTGGAGTGGAGACCAAAGATGATCAAGTGCCACCCTGGAGATAAAGGAAGAAGATAAGCGGAATGGAAAGCTAGAGGCAAAGGTATATGCTAGGGCATTTCCATTTCGCCAGCCGTAGGCGAGTAGAGAAGTTGACGGCCAGGTTTAGGATCGATAACCGTACTATTAAGAGGGGCGATGTCGCGCAATATCGGTTATCTAAGTGCCACTAGGTGAGCAATGACTTTGCATATGCATTAGAGACCTAGTGAGCTAACAATCTCTTGCTAAAATCGATTGAACACGCTAACACACGTGCACAAGTGGAGAGACACTTTTGTGTTCACACATGAGAGCAAGAGTTGATGGTGTTTGGGTGCGAAACCCTCTCGCCGAGCTTGCGAGGCGGGACTCGGGCGTTTTTAGAGAAACACGTGCACTTACAGAGTCATCGGACGCTGGGTCCTGAGGCATCGGACGCGTCCGATGACCCTGTGAACTGACTCATGCACAGAAGTGTGCATCGGCGCGTCCGACGCTTAAACATCAGCGCGTCCAGTGCAAAGCAAAATCTTGTCAGAGTTCTTGCAGTACGTGCACCGGACGCTGGTGCGTCCGATGCGTGTGTGTGCACTTTGGTAGCTCTCTGTGTTGCATCAGGTGGCTCGGCCTGGTGTCTGGTGGAGTTCATTGAACGTTTGCTGGACTGCACGTTTTCTGCAGTCATCGGACGCGTCCGGTGAGAGGCATCTGCGTGTCCGATGCTAGGACAGCAGTAGCCGTTTGCGCGGGCAACGGTCGTTTTCAAATGGGGACACGTGGCGTCGTTTTGGAGCTCGGGAAGGGGCATCGGACGCGTCCGATGCCTGTGCGTATGATCATCCGACGCCCCCGACTCAGCCCCACTTAGAACATAACGGTTCACTTGTTTGAGTGGTGGCTATATAAGTGGTTTGGCCGGCTTAGGGGAGTCTCTCTTGGCACTTTGACATACTGACATCCCTTAGAGCTAAGCAAACCAATTCTCTCACTTTGCATGTCTCTTGATTGATCTAGAGAGTGATTGGGAGAGCTTCTAGTGCATTTGCCTTGTGATTGAGCATCTAGTGGCACTAGTTAGCGTTCTTACTGTGAATGAGCTTATTACTCTTGGTGGTTGCCACCACCTAGACGGTTGGAGCAGCGAGCCGGAGTTGAGCAAGCTTGGAGATTGTTCTTGGCCACTCCAGAGGTGATTGTGAGGGGTTCTTGACCTTGTCCCCGCGGGAGATCACAAAAGGTACTCTAATGGAATGCTCGTGACTTGTGTTTCCCTCATCTTGTGGTGATTCTTGCGGTGCCCGTTGGAGGCTTGGTGTGGTGCCAATTAGCCGCCGAATCCCAAGTGAGTGTGTCGTCACAACAAGGAGTAACGTGTTGGCAAGCACGTGAACCTCGGTAAAAAAATCCGGTGTTCATTTGGGATTGATCCATCGAGATCATATTTGGATTTCTCTTTGATTGATTGGATCATCACCTTGAATATTCATTGTTAATCAAGAAGGTGATTGGTACGACATCCCGAAGGCACGGTTTGCATTCCTCGGTTTCTCTCCTCGCGATTATCTTTGTGCAAAGTAGCATATTAGGTTGTGTAGTGTAGTTTGATTGTTAAGGACTATACTCTTAGTGTGCCTAGTGTATTAGGATTGCTAGAATTGGTTAGGTTGGCTTGCAATCCCCTAGTAAGCTAGTGCAATACTTGCTTCGCAAATTGTTATACTAACCGATTTGTTTAGTGCTTTGTAGAAATTTTATTAGGCTATTCACCCCTCTCTAGCCATTTAGGACCTTATAGCGGATCTGCAGGTAAGGCCTGTAGGGCCTAGGCCCTAGTCATTGACCCCTAAGTTTTTTGTTTGGCTGATCTTGGTTGACATGCTGGACACTAAGAATATGCTTAGGAAGCATTGTTACAATTTTCAGGATGATGATCACTGTGTTCTCTGCCAACTTGGAGTGGTGGAGGACCTAGAGCACCTGTTCTTGTCATGCAGCTTTGCCTGCAGATGTTGGCAGGCTCTTCAAATCAATTGGGATGGACATCTTGGCCTCTACTGGCGTCTTTCTCAAGCAAGGCAAGATTCAACTCTACCTTCCTTCATGGAGCTCGTCTTAGTAGCATCGTGGTAGATTTGGAGAATCAGGAATAACAAAATCTTTCGAGGGAAACAACCTAGCTTTAGTTCCTAGCTAGTGAACTTCAAATACCAATGTAACATGCGATCCGTTATTTATATTTGAGGTGACCTGAGGTCTTCCTTCTTTGCTTGGCTAGATACTTTTAATTAATTTCCCTCTAAGTACCTCTCTTCTTTATTTATAGAAGTTTTCCAACCCCGTAGAGTCAAAACAAAATTAGGTTTTAATCGTCGAACAGATGCTAAATGAAACATTTCACAATCTAGTCTAGGAATTAATTGCATGAGTAGGTTTTTGTTTGAACTTATCATAGGTTTTTAGAGATGATGATGATTAGTTTGATGAGAGAGAGGTGATTAGGAAAGGTCATGGTTGGCGTTCGGCCCTAGCTTGGCAAAAGCGGTTCGGCGTGCTGCTAATGGGTATACGGGACGAGGAAACGAATTATATGTTTGTTTAAAGTGATAGATGTATTCCTATTTCTTTTTACTTGGATAATCAAGAAAAATATGATGGATGGAGTTTAATGTTGGTAGTCACATTATGTTGTGGGACCCTAGCTTTCATCCACACCTCCCCTTCATCCTTATACTTC
This sequence comes from Chrysopogon serrulatus, assembly GCA_015844335.1. NCBI lineage: Eukaryota > Viridiplantae > Streptophyta > Magnoliopsida > Poales > Poaceae > Chrysopogon > Chrysopogon serrulatus. Next base: position 131,623 of record JADLZL010002379.1, read on the forward strand.
ACACCTAGGCCACTCCTTTTTTCCCCACACAAGGGCAGCCTCCATTTCCGTTAAAGCCAATGGATATACTATGAGTTTAGACAAGGATAGAGCAAGACAGTACCAGAAAAAGACTCAGCAGAAGAACTAGCTAATTGCAACGGACCAAAGCTCTCCTCTAGGAGTATGGGACTTGCACTAGCATCTACTAGAAAACAAAACCTCAAGAGTTTAAAGCAACCTTAACAGGAACTCAGAAGACATACATAATTGATAAAACTTCTCACTCATACATACTCGAAGTAAACTACTAATCCCAAACAGCAACATCCTCCGTTGAGGATGCAGACAAGCCTGTGATTCAAGTAGAGTCATCCTCAGGTTCTTGTGGTAACCCATCCATCAGTTGTAGTCTTACACCCTATTCTATGCTCTGAGCCTCCGAGATGCCAGGATCCTTTTTGCAACTTGAAGAATCAGATTACCTTTCCACCAGGTGCTCCTTATCCATTTCAGCATATAAACCCGCCTAATATTGCATCAGCTCACAAGCATGGCACATGGTGAAAAATCTTAATGGTTTTTTGATGATCTTCCCCTCAAAACAAGCAGAGGTTCTACTCTTTCAGATAGCCCAGCAAACGCCAACAATACCCCATGGGTGGTACTTCTTGCCAAAAGGAAATCATAATTCTCACCATAATCAATACTGCTATAAATTCTGAGCAATATTCGATGCCCCCAAAACATTTAACAATTACAGACTAAATGACCATAGCAACCAGACATTGGAAATACAGATGTGATATGGTTTCCTCCTCTTTGCAAAAGGAAAAGTTAGGATTTTCTTGCCGTTTTTTTCTAAGATTGTATTTTCTAAAAATAGCATCATTAGTCATAAGCCATAAGAAGATCTTAATCTTCGAAGGAATTTTGCATTTCCAGATGCTCTCATGAAAAAAACCCTATATCAGATCGAGTAATGCCATTGTAGGCCGATTTAACAGAGAATTGGTTATTTTTGCCTACCTTCCAAATTACTATATCTGGTTCATTAACAAGCTGAAAGTTCACCGCATCATTCTAGATAATATCCCATCTGATTCTCAATTCATCCAAAAGCCATCTCCTAAAAGTGGTGTGCTCACCAGATTTTTCTTGAGCAACTAAAATATTTTTATTTTCACATACTCAAAGAGAACAGGAACAAACAAGGAAAGAGGATCTTCATACAACTAAGAATCTAAGCAGAAGTTATAGTAGATTTCCCATCTTTTATAATAATCCCTCTACCCTGCACGTAAACATCTTTTATTTTGAGGAAATCATACCAGATGGGGGAGTCATTCAACTTACTTGTGACCCACTGCATGAATGGATTTATTTTGCAAGTACTTACATCTAACAATTTCCTGTCAAACATCATTTTCTTTCTCTAACTTTCACCACCACTTATATAGCAAATTGACATTCATTCCCCTCAGGTTCTTGATACCCAAACCCCCTTTTTACTTTACAAATTTTCTCCCATCTAATCAAGTGATATTTCTTTTTAGTACCTCCACCTTGCTAGAAAAAAATCTTCAAATTTTGTCCAGATTATTAATAGTTGTTTTGGGCAGTAAGTAAACAAACATATGATAGATAGGTGAATTGTTCAGGCTAGCATCAATGAGTGTGGTTCTACCTAAAATAGACAAATTTCCACCTTCCAAACATATAGATTCTTATTACTCTTATCAACTAATGGCAACCAGTCACTAACATGCAACCTGATTGGGCTAACTAGGACACCCCAAGTATTTGATGGGAAAGAGACCTATTTGACAGTTAGAAATCTCAGCAAAGACTTGACTCAAATTCTCTTCATCATTTATCATAACAATTTCACTTTTGTTGGGATTGATCTTCAAACTGCAATCATTTCATATAAATATATCAACAGTTTCATATGTACAACACTATCTATGTTACTTTGCAAGCATATAGTGATGTCATCAGCATATTGTAAAATAGCAACTCTATTGGAAATAATATGAAGGATTAAACCAGTGATTAGTCCATTACTTTGTGCATTTAAAACCTTTGCATTTAAAATCATTCTAGCCAAACAATCTACATCGAGGTTGAAAAGCAGTGGTGATAATGGGTCACCAAGCCTCAACCCCTTGTAACTTTTGATGCATGAACAAATTCAATTATTCATTTTAACACTAATAGTTTCACCAGCAACTAGTTCTTGATAGTTGTGCTAACCACCAATGGGAGTTGACTGGCCTTTACAACACGATCGGGAGGATCGCTTTGGTCAGACCAACGCAATTTTACTTAGTACTTGCATTAGGGATGTTGTTGTGCTTGAGGAGTGTTACAACTATGAATACATGGAGGCTAAGGATTTAGTAAAGATCTACTATCTACTAAGGAAAATATCCTAATTTTTTACCTGAAATACATAACAGATTAAGTACATTGGACAAATCCATACATAACAGATTAAGTACATTGGACAAATCCATTGAGCTCAGATTTGTTCATAGTTCTTGGATGTGAAAAGTTGTTGTACTTGTTGTACTTGTCAATGTCGATTCTTTAAACTCTGTCGTAGTATGTTGTTGCTCTTCAGGGTAGCTCTGTGCATATTCCGCATCCTCACATTTCTCAATATCATCAGTGGCATCGCCAGTCTTATCCTCTTTGCTTTTGCCCCACAGCATGGTGTAAAGACTTCCAACTAGCAAAATTCCACCCAAGATGCTGCCGAGAAAGAAAGAGCGGAAAAGGAGTTTATTGCAGTCTGTTTGTAAAATATTGTAACTTTGACCAGCTTACGGTGAGTATAAGATTTACCCGCCGAGGTGAACAATCTCTCCAAGAAAGAATGATGAGCAAAATATTGTGAACACGAAGCACAATGGCGTCCAGGAGGCGAAGAACATGGGGTCTCTCATCTCTAGGCACCACGTTTGCAGGTAGTAGGACACTCCCGTCACCATAAAACCCTGAAGCAAATGTGTCGTCTAATAGTCAGATGTTTGTAGTTAGACTCTAGCAACTTTGGCCACTGGTATACATGTAACTATCGAGTTCGGTCACATAGTAAAAACTGAACTTGTTAAAAATTAGTAGTCCTTATGAAAGATGGTAAATAAAAGATAATTGTCAGATGCATGTGCCAAAGACCATGCCACTAATGAATGCATTAGTGCAAGAGGATGACTGAAAATTGTATGTGCCTTCAGATGAGGATGAGGGAGAAAAATGCTGAACTTACCGAGTATAGGATGGCAAGCAAGCTGATGTTGAAGTGGAGCTTCCATTTGGAGAAATCCCGCTCTGCGACTACTGCAACGACAAACGATTGCACCATGCTGAACAGGCACTGAGTCACAGTCACAACCATCTTATCTGGATAATCCTTTTGCACCGCTGCCTGCACGGTCAACATACAATGAGAACCGACCCCGATTCAGCCATTGCAGATGTGGATGCAGACAAACTTGCAAGAACAGCTAAGAATTTAGATAATGCACAACTTCTCTATTTTTTGCTAAATGTGCATGCGAACCTGAAAAATTATCCACAAAGACCAGCACATGTTAGCGACCACCATAAGGAATGTCCATTTGATCCATACCCCCCTCGGAACTACTGGTATCGAGCTTGCTGGCGTCGGGTCAGAGGCGAAGGCATGGTGATGGTTGATGGGGCTTATGGACGGGCCCGTGAAGAAGGCAATGGTGAAGACTCCAGCCAGGCAGAGTGCTACGCCAGTGACCTTGGCTATGCCTGAAGAGCTCCCCAGCTTCACATCCTCCACCCTGGCAAGCAACATTTCAATCCTAGTATATTATAAAACGATTTCAAATTATAAGATGTTTTTTTTTTTCTAGATAAATTAGTTCTTCTAACATTGCTTTTATTATGTATCTTGATGTAGTGTATGTCTTATACGCATCAAAATATGGTTGCCCACTCATGACCCTATGCCTAGCTACCAAAGATGCAAGAGGAACTTATTGGCCTTTGTTTGTAGAAAGGTGGAATTTGGTTGATGTAGTATGGCGTTTTATTAGTGTATTGTTCTCTCTTTTGAAATTTAATACCCATCCGTTCCAAATTATAAGATGTTTGATCTTTTTATCACAAGTTTAGCTGCTCGTCTTATTAAAAAAAAGACAAATATAGTCAAATTTAAGTCATTTTAAAGATTTTTTTTTATTAATAAAACAAGCTACAACAAAGAAATGATATTATACAAAATGTTTTAAATAAGATAACTGGTCAAAGTTGAGGTAAAAAAAATCAAACATCCTATAATTTAGAATGGATCAAATATAATTCAGTTACTGTATGTATAGTATATTTTCCCATCTTATTCATAGTTTTCCTGTTTGTATCCCATAATACAGTACATGTGAACTCACTAGAATTCCCATTTAAGAGGTGGTAGGCTTTGATATGGAAGATAAACCTCAAAAGCACCGCCAAGAAGAAGGTGATTGCTGGAAGTGAGCTGTCTGCTGCAGATGCCACCGTTGCAGAGGTGAACTTGAGGCTTACATGGTACAGATTTACGCCAAGCGTAATCCTGAAAAGCAATTTTCCACAGGACTAGTTAAACTCTTGATGTGGCTGCATGAGTATATAATCGATTTTTTTTGGTACCAAACAAAATAGTGTATACCCGATTAAGGCACAGAAGAAGAGCTTTAAGAGAACCCCAAGTGACATCACAGGTCCTGTTTTTTTCCTATAAATAGAATCAAACGGATCTGTATTTCTCAGCTAATCAAACAACATAACGAATTGACTAAGCGAAGTGACAATATATATAGTTATGTATATAGAGAGAGACGGGCTGTTACATACCTTTGTAGAAGAGCTGTAGGCAGCAAGATGAGGGATCCAGCTGCCTGCCGATAGAAGATGAAGATGTAGGTGTTCATCCCCTGGTTGAAAGCAGCTTTGGATATCACGAACATGCCAGTGTAGATCAATTGTATGATGATGGCGACGCAATAAGGCTTCATACTTGCTTTCATCATCTTGATCAAGTGATGGCAAGGTGTGTGCGGTGTTTGTGCGTGTGTAGTCTTCAATGTGCGAGAGCCTGTTTCGATTGTGGAATCTAATTCAAGCAAGCACTGCTTATAAATATAAAAGAGAAGAAGCAAGCAGTAGGCCCTCCTTGGCCAGCAAGGCAGTGGCTTGCATGCGAGTTGGTGTGGGGTTTGGAACTAGCTGGAGCAATCGTGTGCTCAGGAGTAGGGATCAAAACTGACCGAAACGGTCGGAAAACTCCTCTACCATTTTCTAGTTCTATATTTGAATACAAAAATAAAGCAAAAGCAGTAAAGCCACACACAAAAACAAACACGCACTTACAAAATATCAAGGATTTCAAAAATGAACCAATTCGAGCAAAATTATGTTGTACACGTTGGTATAAAAAAAATCAATACGAAATACTGACCCGTAAGACCAAGTGCATAACCCTTGTTCTTAAGCCCTTGTTCTTAAGTACTAACACAGTCGCCAACACACAAATAGAATTATACTAGAACAAGCAATTAAGTAGCGACTAAAACTAGAACAGGAGTACAGGACAGCCAGCTCAACATCTAGAGTTTATCAGCATCATCCATGATGTCACAATCACTTTCCATGCCTTTTGCTTCCTCATTGGCCTCCTCAAAGTCCTCATCCTCCTCCTTGTTATTTTCCTACAAGTTTGTAAAGTGAATTAAAATTAGATGTAATTAATTTAAAAAATAAAGGGCAACCTGAAACTTATCCACCACATTAGACAAAGCTTCAGCCTCAAGATCACTCACAATTGATCCAACCATTTTAGAATCTGAACAAAAAAATGAGAAATAAAGGAAAATAATCAATGCATTACTCTGCTGGATTTGTAACTGTAACTAAAAAAATGAACACTTTGTCTTGCTGCAGCAACCCAGCCCTGTGCAAGGCAGCGGCTGGCATGCGTGTTGGTATGGACTTGGACCCAGCTGCAGTATGTGCTTAGGAGTAGGAATGAAAGGGAACGCAAATGGTCCGAAAACCCCTCTACCATTTTCTACTTCTACATTTGAATAAGAAAATAAAAGCGAAAACGGTAAATGGTCACAAACTTATGAAATATTGATAATTTCGAAAACAAATTAATTCAAGCAGAATTGTGTCATACGCGGTGGGTATATGAAAGATCAATATGAAATACCAAACCAAGTGCATAACAATTAACAAGTGTGTAACAATTAACAAGTACATGACTCTGCTTGGTCCTAAGTATATTAACATAATAGCCGACACACAAATAGAAGTCTATAACAAGCAACTAAGTAGCGACTAAAACAAGGACAGGTCACAGGAGTACTGGACAACCAGCTCAACAGCTAGAGTATATCAGCATCAGCCATGATGTCAGAATCACTTTCCATGTCTATTTTTAGAATTTATATGGATAATTCTCTGAATCTATATAAAGAAATTTTAATAAATCTCAAAGACCCAATACATGTGTTTCCTAATAATTTTAATATTTAAGCCCATAAGTATAGCTGAAAGATGTAATATCAATTAGTATCTCATTACTAGTTAATGTGGAAGTAGGGAGTTCTCCTCTCTATATATAAATCACTAAAAATATAAAATAATAACTAATTATAGTAAATTGAAAAGATAAAAAATGGAAATAAGAAAGTCTAGACAAAAAATAAAACAAAAGAGAAAGAAAGAAGAAATAGAAGAAAAGAAAGAAAAAGCAAAAAGATTGAAACGTGAAAATAAAAGTATGAAATCAAGAAAATCATTGATTAAGTAAATAAAAATAAATAAAAAAAAATGATGGAAAATGAAAAAAAAAATAAAACATAGAAAATAAAAAAGGTAAAGTAAAAGTAAATAGAAAAAAGGAAAGAAATAAAAAGAATAAAAAAAAGAAGAAAAAAAAATGAAAAGGAATAAGAATTTTATCTGCATTTGCGAGTATGGGGCCGCCCAGGAAGTCGCATGGTAAAACATTGTAGAAATCTGCTCGGCACCGTTGCTCGGGCCTAAGCGCTCAGACCCAAAGATCGGTGACCACTGCATGTGGCCTCATGTGCATCTCATAGAGAACACTGGCATGTGTCACATGTCAAACGAAGATGGTGATAAATTATAAGATTGATGTGTCAAAAGTGGGGCTCGGGAAGGATAGTAGGCCCACGGCCCACCCTAGAGGGGCGGCTTGGGGCGCCGCCGAAGACGAAGGGGGTGGCGGTGCCCTAGCGTCGCCGCCACGCGCCGGGTGATAGGGCCCCGCGGCTGCTCCCTCGCCGACACACCGCTGCAGTTGCCGCCAGTTATCTTTATTATTATAATTAATCAGGTAATTAATATTAGATAAATTAGAAAGTTTGTGGTCGATAAGAACTTTTCTGTTACAGTCCACTTCGGACTATAAATATTAGGCCAGTATAATCAGATGCAATTAAGAAGTAATTGTGCGAAAGTCCTTATTCCAATCTCTCGTGCTCTCTCCTTCCTCCTCCCTCCCCACGTCCATGCGCCCCTGGCCCTAGCCGCCACTCCCGCAGCAGCAGTGCCGGCGCCCCCTCCCTCCTTCCTCCTCGATCCACTTGTCCAATCCACTCTCCTCCCGCATTGCGTGTGTTACAACCGGTATCGACGACCAGGAGAAGACCATGGACCACACGCCTCCATTGATGACATTAAGGCGATCCTCGACAGCTTCACCACCGCCTTCGTCAGACACGTGGATGAGTTGAAACTGCGCCTCGACATCATCGACAACCGCTTCAACGCGTTCGAGATCGCACGCTGTGGCAAGGATGAAGATCGTCTCAATGAGATGGATCTACACCTCGCTAATCTAGAGGCTCCCTTGCCGAGCTTCGAGCGAGATCGGCAACCAGGAGGCCCGACAACGTTCGGCAACATGCTCGCTCCGATTGTGAAGAAAGCCAGTCAAATCACGGACATCAGGGGCAGCAGCCTCCGTGACACCAACGAACACGTTCCAATGACACCATTGGGCAATACCACGTTCTTAGTTAAGGAGGAAGATGAGAAGATTGTTTAGGCACCTGCGATCGACGTCCTTTCTGGTGATGAGAAGAAGTATCTACTGCCAAAGATTGACAGCGGTTCCATCAGGAAGTGTCAAGAAAAGCAGAGTGACCGCCAGCAAAGCATAGATCACTAGAGAGCTCCGTCAGTAGTTGCAACACGTCCGATAGCGACAGACAGCTGGCAACCCAGGTATATAACATGGATTTCTACTCCAATTTTTGATGGTTCTACAGATCTCATCTTTTGGCTCTCGCGGGTAGATATTTTATTTCACCTATATAAGGTGCCAGCAGAGCAGAGAGTGCCTTATGTTACTCTACACTTGACAGATAATGTTTTTGTCTGGTTTATATAAATTTCTATAAATGCTTTACTGGATAATTGGGCAAATTTTTCTGAGTTATTACGTCAGAAATTTTCACTGGGACAGCGCATAAAAGGATGAAGCAAACCAATTGCTTCCTGATCCAAAAATTTTAGATATTAGTGATGTGCTGGATCCCATTGTCCTCGCCTTGGAGGCCCCAGATATACTTTAGTCCGCCTTTAATATTGGTGCATCCAATTTGTTAGCAAAGCTATGTCAGGCAGCATGGGAAGATGAAACTATGAAGGTGATCACTGACACAATTCGACTCAATCAAGCAGTGTCTTGGTGGACTTTGGAGGATGGTGTGATTTGCTACAAAGACAGGTATTATATTTCAGTCACATCTGCATATTTACTATAATTGATGGAAACTTGGGCAAAAAAATCTCCTAAATTATTTGCTGTAGAATTCAATTATTGCACTACAATGATTCGATATGCTTTTCTGATTGCTATTTTGTCTTTTGATAACTGGCCATCTACATTGATTGTGGGCAATTGTGATTTTTTTCGATGACAAAGGCCATCAGTTTGCTCAGATAGGTGGTGTTGAAATTAACAAAAACAACTGGGATGATTTACTGATTTCTCCAACTGACTTCATATCTAGTAAATTATTGCATAGTAGTATAGAGTTTTTTCACGGTTATCCACCTGCCAGAAAGCCAGCTGTCATCTGTCGCCAAATTCTAAGGGAATTTGCGGTTTCAGATATTCATATTTCCTACACCACCGGAGGAGATGCACCAGCTGCACATTGGGGGTCGATATCTCAGCAGCACTTGATTCAGAAGCCGACAGGATTAATGCAGTTCAGCACCCCGTTCAGCCACTTTATTGATGGATACTTTGGCTCCTTCCATTATTGTTTTTTCTTATTGCAGACATGGATACAAATGATGCTAACTACCCGGGTCAGTTTCACATCCAGCTGTACATGGACCGATAGGATCTAGCGAGCTTTGCGGAAGGACACATCGCTTGAACTAGGATTCAACACGAGGACGCGCTGATCAGAGAAGAGGGAGTTCTGTCACACGTCAAACAGAGACAGTGACAAATTATGAGATTGATGGTAAAAGCACGGCCCATGGAAGATAGCAGGCCCCACGGCCCGCCATAGAGGGGCAGCGTGGGGCGCCGATGAGCGGGGGACGGCTGCCCTAGCAGCCATTTGTGCGTCGGGTGCCAAGTGGGCCCGACCTGCCGCTCCCCCGCCGACATCACCGGTAATTAATATTAGATAAACTGAAAAATTCGTGTTTGATAAAAAACTTTTCTGTTATAGTCTACTTGGGACTATAAATATTAGACCATTGTAATCAGATGCAATTAAGAAGTAATTGGACGAAAGTCCTTTATTTCAATCTCTCACGCTCCCTCCTTCCTCATCCCTTCCCATGCCCACGAGCCCCCTGCCCTAGCCGCCGCCCCCTCTCTCCCTCCTTTCTCCTTGATCCACTAGACCAATCCATCCTCCCCGCTGCGTGCGTTACAACATGTCCTATTCATTTATTTAATTACGTGTAGAACATATTGTTTTGAACTTAAGAAGTAACGTATATAAATAATTAGAAGCTTTCTTCATGGGTCGCTGTGAGTATCGTATTTAAATTTTAGTAGATTGTGTGGTATGATAATATAGGCAAATAAATGTACGTTAATGGATGACGAAACATGCTGACACGACCAATTGTTTGTACAAATAGATATAATATATGCTATAATTGCAAACGTAAATCAATGGGACTTAATAAACTTCAGTGAAGTCTAAGCCTAAAAAAGATACAGATAGATAGACAATACATTGATAAATTGATCAAGTTTATCTTAAACGAAATAAGCTTTAATTATTAATGTAAGTCACAAGTACAAATGATTAAGAGCTCAAACAACTCTACTCTATAAGTCCAGCTGACTGTATATAGTTTGGCGATTGTAAGAAAAAACATTTGTTCACGCCCTACGGCGTGAATTATTATTCGTGTATAGTAGTAGGATAGTATGCTTTGCTTTCTCATCTGTCATATCTCGTCTTCTCTTAATCTGCAGTTCAGGTTCAGCTAAGTGGCAGGGGCGCGCCATTCCACTCGCTGAGGCACTCCAGCAGTGGGTCGATGTGCTTGCGCTGGTTCATGGCGATCACCACCTTGTCCACCTCCTCCCCGGGCGACCGCGTCTTCTCGCCGGTCAGGTACTCGGCGCCGAGCTCCTCGCGCACGAACCTGTACAGCGGATACGAGCGGCACTCGGTGATCCTGTTCGGGACCGTGCCGCTCTCCACAGCGGCGCGTGCGGCCTCCACCTCGTCGGGCAGCACCGCGCGGAGCTGCTGCTCGAACTCAGCCACCTTGGCCAGGATCGAGGTCTCCACGGCGCGCTCGGTGTCACTGTCACCGTTGGCGAGCGCATGCTCCAAGAGCACCGCACGGAGCTTCTGCATCAATGGGAAGCTGGGTCTGCACGGATCTTCTGCGTACGTGAACACCGCCACACGGTCAATAGCGCCGCCGAGCAGGTCGTCGTCGTCCATGGCCAGGGATTTCTTGGCAACATGCGTCACGCACTTCTTGACAGCGGCCTTGATGCTCTCCTCAAGCTGGCGCAGGTCGATGGCCTGGCACAGTGCGATCAAGAAAGTGGAGGACATGAGCTTCAGGATGGTGACGGCCTCTGCGGTCATCCTGGCGGAGATGAGGCCGAGAGAGTTGACGCTCTGGTTGTGCTGCTCCGCGGTCTGCACATGGTTGGTCACCGGGTTGGCGAGGAACTGGAGCTCAGAGCAGTAGGACGCCATGGCGATCTCAACGCCATTGAAACCGTAGTCTAAGCTCGGGTTGCGCCCGCCGGACAGGTTGGACGGAAGGCCATTGCTGTAGAAGCTATTGACAAGCTCGGAGAACTGCGCGAACATGAGCTTGCCGATGGCAGCGACGGCGAGACGAGTGTTGTCCATGGACACCCCGATGGGAGTGCCCTGGAAATTGCCACAGTGGAGCGCCTTGCCGCGGGCGACGTCGATGACCGGGTTGTCGTTGACGGAGTTGATCTCCCGCTCGATCGACTTGGTGGCGAAGCGGATGACCTCCACTTGCGGGCCGAGCCACTGCGGCGCCGTGCGCATCGCGTACCTGTCCTGCTTCAGCTTCGTCAGCGGGTCAAGCTCGCCCAGCTCCTTGGCAAGCTTCATGTAGGAGCTGCCTTCCAGTATGTGCTCCATGATGGCCGCAGCTTCGATCTGCCCAGGGTGGTGCTTCAGCGCGTGGATGCGGTGGTCGGTGTACTCCGGGTTGCCGGCCATCACCTCGCAGTACACCGCCGAGAGGACCTCGGCAAGGACGGCGAGAATGTTGGCCTCGAAGAGCACGATCGCCGCGAGACCGGCGCCCACGGCCGTGCCGTTGACAATGGCGAGCCCTTCCTTGGGTTCCAACGCGAAGAACCCATGCTGGATGCCTGCGATCCTGAACGCGCCGGCGGCGTCTACCCTGGTGCCGTCCGGGGCCACCGCTGCGGAGTTCTCGCGCCCGGTGATGAGGCCGGCGATGTAGGACAGCGGGATCAGGTCGCCGGACGCGGTGATGGAGCCCCGGAGCGGCAGGCACGGCGTTACATTGGCGTTGAGAAGCTTGGCGATGGTCTCCAGGATCTCGAAGCGGATGCCCGAGTAACCCTGCGTGAGGGTGTTGATGCGCACGAGCATGGCGGCGCGCGTGACCTCTGGTGGCATCGTGTAGCCGTCGCAGCTGCTAGCTCCAAACACGCCGGCGTTGAGGTATCTTTAATATTTTGAAGCCCAATGAACCAATTAGCATTGCTATATGTATGAAAGCCAGCGAGCAAAGCAAATTACTTGCGTAGTATAAAATAGGAGTGTACAACAGTGAGTCTAACACGGCCACACCTACCGGATGAGCTCTTTTTGGAGCGCGTGGAACTCCTTGGTGCGGCGGTGGGAGGCGCCGCCGAAGCCGGTGGTGATGCCATAGGTGTCGGTGCCGTTCATGATGCTGTCGAAGATCCACTTGCAGCTGGCCTCCAGGCGGGGTCGTGTGGAGTCGTCGAGCACCACCTGCACTCGAGAGGCCTCGCCGGCGACGGACGCCACCTTGGCGACACTGAGCGTGGCGCCGTCGATTTTCACCAGCGCCACGCGGTACTCCTCCACCATCCTCTTCACCTCGCCGAGGTGGCTACCCGTAAGACCCTCCGCCGCCTTACCCCAGTTCAAGGGGTCGCCGGCGCGCGCCGCTGATCCGTTGAGGGGGGCGGTTGACTAGGTCGTTCTTGCACTCCATTGCACGCTGCACCACTACAGATCGTCGAGTACATATACAGTTTAACAGATCCACAGAGGGTCTGTTACGATGGATCTTGTTCGAGTCAGGACTTAGAGGGTTGCTTAATAAATAGCAAGTGCAAGCGTTCGACTCCTTCACTAGCCAAGTGGCATTTTTAGTTTAAACAACAGCTTCACTAATAAAACAAAAGTTAGTTGTGTTTGGTATGACTCCAGACAACTTTAGCTCTTATCTACAAAAGCATTGTGTATCACAAGCTACTTTTATAAGAGGAAGAAGAAGAAGAGAGAGTTTTTGACTCCTATAAATAGTAATATGCGTGCTTTTGCAGGTGGAAGCCAAAGCTACCTATAGAAGTCTTTTATCTATGTGCCATTATAAAAGTTTGTAATTGTTCATAAGCCATTAAAAATTAGAGTGAACACAGGTGCCACTGGCTAGAAGCTTTTTTGCCCTCCACGTTATTCCGTCCAAATTCACTGCTAACAGTATCAATCAGAGCTCTGAGAAGACAAAAGGTGCCCTTATGCTAGAATATGTTGCTAAAGTTGCGTTTCCCTCTATGCCGCTTCGTTTCTTAGTGTTTTGGCGCCAAATTGATTGGCAATGGCTGTACCACATGGATTTTCTAGGTAACAGGCAAACTTAAACACAAATAAGCATGTGATTGCTGGTCACAGATTAAATATCTGATGAGGAGGCAAGCTGTGTTCCCGCCGGGCATCTGAGCTGAAGCTGATTATTGTTGTCGTTCAACTGATACTCCAATGGTCAAATGAGTCGATTGTCGTGGTTAACTGATACTCCAACGGACGACCGCTGTACACATATCTATGCTACGGTGCTCAGATGCCCTCACAATATGCTGTGGCCAGATTTCATTGAGATCGATGTCCAAATTTCTAAAATATAAACGACGCAATCTTGCGATCATGCAGATAAAGTTTTTCTTCTTCCTCCTTTGCTTTCTGCGCCATGTTGGCTGGCAGCCAGAGGACCTCCCATACCTCGAAGTGCTGGGGTGCGCTTGATCGTCAGGACTGACCTGGAGCCACTACCCAACCCGGTAGAGCATGTCGACCGCCGCAGCCCCTCCTCGACATTCCCAGCATGCGCGCATGCCGACAGCGCCCCGAGCGCCGACAGCCGCGCCGTCCTAGACGCAGCTGCACTGCGTACATGCTGACGTCCTATTGCAAATTTGCAGCAACAGATATAGACAGCATACCTAAACATATTTAGTTTGAGGATAACAAGATTATAAAAATTGATGGCGAAGCAATTTCTAATATAAGATGCAGCATGGGAGACGTCATGTAGGCGTGGTCAGTGAACAACAAGAACACCACAATATAGGTGGACAACCTGTTACAACGTATGAATACTTTTGCTAGTATAATATAATGGTAAAATAGGTTGTAGGGCAATAAAAACAAATTCTTTTTGCCAACAAACACCAAAAATAGAACTTTTTAAATCCATTTTTTTGTGTTCAATGGCAAAGTGGATTTCACCTTCAGTGTCCTGTAGCTAATTTACTACATCTTGGTTGTGATGCTAAATTTTAATTTCTTAGAAAATCTATACTTCCTCCATTCTATATTATAATGACTTTTTTAATATATCTATTTTGCTATATATCTAGATATAATAATGTATTTAGATACATAGTAAAATGGATAAATCAAATCAAAATGACTTATAATATAAAACGGAGGGAATACTTTTTAATACTCTTATAGATTCATTATTTTAGTTCTAGCATCCTGCGCATTAAAACACGCTCTTAAAAAAACAAACATAAAAATGGAGACAAATGGGCTAATCATTAGTCATTACTCATGCTTGCATTTGTTCCAGACTTCTAGCAAATTAAATATTATGTATTATATAACTGGTAAACAGAAAAAAATCGTATCCACAATAGGGATTTGGAAACTCCCAGAATCCTATCCTCGATTAGTGGAAAGGCCAAAGACCTTTGGGCTCCAGCTGTGCTGGTGCTGAAGGTTCATGAAGGTAAAAGGCCAAGGCCTACCCTACTGTTACTTGCCGCTTGCTTTTGTTCGTGCGGCTCTTGCACAGTTACGTTGCAAGCCTTGCAACGCTGGGACCCTGAGCGTCTACCGCGGTCAAACTTTTCCTTTGACGGGTCTTGGCTGGCCAAAATTAGCAGAATATGAGAGGCGCTTGCCAAGTCATAGGGGTTCGGTGGACCCCGACCACGTAACGTATAGCTTCGCCTCCAAAAAATCGGTGCGGCCTCAACAGTTTCTTTAAAAGCACTTGGCATCCTAAAATTTTTGTCAAAACCATAAAAAAAGCCTCCAACAAGTTGGCAAAACTATTTGGCATTTTTGTGAGCTTGGTAAAATTTCCCTTTCCCTTGCCAAATATGCCAAGTCATCCATCGCTTGGCATCACGTGTAATCCCAATTTGCCAACTAGTTTTGTCAACTTGTTGGAGGCTCAATTTTATGATTTTGGCAAAAGTCCTAAGATGCCAAGTTCTTTTGCCAAGCCCAAATAGCAAACTGTTGGAAAAGGCCTCTTTTTTCACTTGGCATTTGGTTTTGAGACTTGGGCAAAACTATAAATTTGCCAAGTGAGTTTTAGCAAACTGTTGGAGTTGCTCATATTTTTGGAACGGGAACGGAAACAAAAACTTGAGGTGTGATTTTACACGTGGAAACGTAAAAATTTGAGTTTTTGAAACAAAAACGTTTCTGAAACGTGGAACGTGGAAACAGAAACTTAAGTCAAGTTCCCGTTCGCTAGCTTCTAAGAATCAGTGCACCCATGCACCGACATCCAGATTCCCAACCTGCGCCCACGCGGCCACGGCTGTGGTCAGCACGAATGTGTCCGGGGCCACCCTGAACCGCATGCGACGCCACATCGCCAGCCTCAGCCTCACGATCGCCTCCGCACAACGGCCTTGGCGTAATGAAGTAACGATCGCGCCTTCTTCGTTGTGCCGCCGCACGCTGTGTAACGACCCACCATTTTAGCCTATACTTAATCATAGCTAAGTGCACAGTAAACGAAAATCAATTATATCAAGATAGATACACTTTATTTTTTAAATGCATTAATTAATCAATTATTAATTGGTAGACCAAGTTCACTCAAAAAAAGTTCAGACCACTATCACATATATAAAAGTACACTTTAGTACACTCAAAACATATAGCCACACCTCACCAGTTGGTACAACTAAAGTGTAGCCATGCCTTTCTAGAAAGGAGAAAACCAATCAACTAGCCGCAGCTCAGCAACATTAGTAAATTTTGTTGATCAGGCCATAACTAGGATTAAAATATAGGAGACAGTAGAAGAGTAGTAGAAACTAGAAAATGGTATCGGTAGAAGTGAAAAGAGCCTTGCCCCATCGTAGAGTACTCCTTTAGCTCTTGGCCATCCACTCACGGTTGAGACCTCCAGAGAAACACCTCTCTTCCAATCCTTGCCTGAGAAAACCACCATCCTTCCCCACTAGAGCAGAAGGAAGGGCGCTGATCAGGAGAGAAAGACAGCAGAGAGCTCACGTGCTTCCAAGCAAATCCTGAAGCACATTTGAGGCAATCGATACATGTAGGAGAAGGGGCAAGTGGCTGATGGATTCAACTCCAAGATGCTAGGGGGAACATATATAATACATACTAGGGGGAACATATATCTTGACTGTACTAGTTTTTACCCATCAAACAAATACTATAGATATGTCTACTGCTAGAGCAAGAACTTGTATTCCTTTTTGCACAAGTACACATACACACATAATACTTGAGCCTCCGCTAAAAAACTTCACACACAAGAACCCACACATCTAGAGAACTCAAGTACGTAGCTTTGAGTTAGAGCTACAGACTTGGATGTCTACTAAAAACCTTGACACACAAGAACCCGCACACACAAGAACCAGCTGGCTTTGGTCATTAGCCAATTCTCGCGGTTTCACAACAACCGCAAGAACCATAGGCGTGGTGGCTCGAAGGATGTCTGCTATGGTTGCGGCGATCCCGACCAATTCGTCGCCAAGTGGTCCAAAAAGAACAAGCCGTCCTTCATCAAGCACAACACCAACAAGCGCAAGGAGAAGCGTGAATACACCTTCGACAAGCACAAATAAAATTTCCTCAAGAAGATCAAGGCCAAGGAGCACGCCTTCTTTTGCCTCCCTTAGAGATCTTGACAATGACTCCAGTGACGAACACGCTTCTTCCTCTTCGAGCAATGATGAGTCTGAGAGGAAGGTCGAGGACAAGCTGAATGAGCTTTACTTTTTCACCAACCCCACCCATGGAGGCTTCGCACCATGGCGCTTGGTGACAAGGTCGGGTGACAAGGTCGATGCTCCTAGTGACGATGACACGTCTCGGGTATCACTTTCCGCTGATAAGCTCTATGTTGAGGGTGAGTCTTTGACTGCCTCTTTGATTAGTCAATATAGGATGCTTAAATGCGCTACTCACGATAGGAAGGAGTATAAGACTAAGCTAGAAGTAGCGCTTGAGGAGCATGAGTTTGTGAAGGTTGTTGTGATAATAACTGATGAGTTTAGTATGATTCTTGTGCTACCCAAATATAAAATCTAGCCTCTTTGCAATCCAAGTATCCAACTTTGCTAGATGAGTTTGATGTAATGACAACTAGTCCAATCTTGTTAGGTGTGTGCAAGTCCTACTTGGACTTGCAATCTGAACTGGTCGAGAAGAATGCCAAAATCCCTTTGCTTGAGAAGGCCAATTCGGATAGAACGAGAGTTGCTAACTATGTGCTTTGTGAGGGCTTGGAAGTAGAACTTGCTTCTTGTAGACCAAGGAAGAAAACACATCCTTTCGGACCATCTTGAGCTGGGTGTCTTGTAGTGAGCCACAGTTAGGGATGATGGTGAATTAGTTCAGGAGGGGAACTGGTGGATTGGGATTAGACTTTGCTTTGGGTGGAAAGGGTGAAAATCCTTATGACAAGATCGATGAGTGTAGTGGCTTGAAACCGAGTGAGGAACCTTCCACTACCCCAAAATTGATCAAGATCACTCCACCTAAGCCCATTCTGCCTACTACCAAAGATGAAATGTTTGAGGAACCTCCAAAAACTCCACTCTAGAAACAAGTTTGGGTTTCAAAACCTAACTATCTCAGGAACCTTCTCGATACTCCACCTAATATCTATGAGGATCCCCTTCCTAGAGCCAAATAGCCACCAAGAGTGAACCATACCCATAAGAAAGTGAACCAACCACCCAAGAGAGGTGTGAGGTATCATTATGTGTATTGCTATAGAGATGGTCACTTGGTTGAGTTCTACTTTAGGAGAAAGAGTGATGAGCGGTGAGAGTACAAGTTGAACAACTGAAACATGTACTATCGTCCCCATGGGGTACTTGTACCACATGCTCCGAGGCACACTGCTAGGCCTAGAGGTGCAATGCCTCAGGGTGCTAGGCCTCAAGCTGCAAGATCACGTGGTGATCGTGCACGGTAGGGTTTAGGTCATGGTCAATATGAATATGAACCTTGTAGTGGTGCTTTTGTGTCCCATAGTCTAGCGAACCACCTTTTCTCCCTCGTGGTAATCACTTTCCTCAAATGGGACATGGTATGATTGGTGTTTTTCTATCACTTTTTAGGGCAATTGACTTATCACTGGTGCCATTCTCAATTTATTAACCTGGTGGTGTGCCATTGCTCATCCTATGTCTTTCTATTGATGGAGGAAGGAGGTTTGGAGAACACATAGCTCATTGATTCTGGATGATCGCACCACATGACTGGAAGTTTAAAATGGTTCTCTAGCCACAACCCTATGCAACACAAGGAGTACATCACATTTGGGGATAATAGCAAAGGTAAGGTGGTCTTTCATGAAACCATTCGTGTCAATGAGAGTTTGTTCCAAGGATGTTGTTTTGGTCTCGAACTTGCATTTCAATTTGCTTTCTGTTTCGTAGCTCCTTGGGGATGGATCTGAAGTGCGCTTTAAAGGTCTTTCTCAAGTTCTTGATTCTTCGGGAGATCTTGTTTATTTTGACCATATTTTTCGAGTTGGTTTTTCTCCCTCATTTGGCTCTTCTCGTTATTTGATGGCCAGATCCCCTTCTGGACTTTGGAAGTAGCATAGGAGACTTGGTCACTTGGCACACATGAGGCATCGATCATCATCCACCCTAATGGCTCGAAGCTTCAGATTTAAACGCAAAGCCAAGGAATTATGAGCTAGGCGCCACAGTTCAGTCTACTTGGCGCCTGCATATTCCATATAATACTCCATACTTTTCCAAAGTCACCTCCATCAAGAGGCTGCTGAATCATTTTTGGCATTACAATTCTGATCATCACAGAAAACCTTATAGACTGTCTTGATCGAGAAAATGCCTTTCAGATCAAAATGCCAGGAAGTCGCATGTGAGGCCAAGCTGAAGTCAATTCGCATGGTAAAACATGCTAGAAAACTGCTCAGCAAGTTGCTCGGGTCTAAAGCGTTCAGACCTGAAGATCGCCGGCCATCGTATCCACTCTCATGTGCATCTCATGAACATTGACATGTCTTATTCATTCATTGAATTGTGTGTATGACATATTATTTTTTACTTATGTAGTTACGTATATAAATAACTAGAAGCATACTTCATGCATTGTTGTGAGTACCATGAATAAATTGTAGTATATTGCGTGGTATGTTGACATAGACAAATAAATGTATCTGAGAGGACGGCTTAGTTTGCTGACATGAATTGTTTGTATGAATAGATATATGCAATGATTGGAAGCGCTAGTTGATGCTTATGTGGATAACTTGTATGTCGAGATAAACTTCTAATGCGGTTTAAGATAGATGTTTAAATGACATAAGCTTTTTTAATGGAAGACAAAACTCAAAAGTACACCATGATTAAGAGCTCAAACGAACTCCACTATATGTGTATGTAGTCCAGCTAACTGTATACGCATAGCTTATTGACGCCCCGCCTGGTGAGTTATTATTCTTGTATAGTAGTAGGATACTAGGACACTATACTTCTTTTTTCTTCGTCTGTCATACCTCATCTTCTCTTGTCTGTAGTTCAGCTTCAGCTAACAGGTAGGGGCACGCCTTTCCACTCCCTGAGGCACTCCAGCAGTGGGTCGATGTGCTTGCGCTGGTTCATGGCGATCACCACCTTGTCCACCTCCTCCCCGGGCGACCGCGTCTTCTCGCCGGTCAGGTACTCGGCGCCGAGCTCCTCGCGCACGAACCTATACAGTGGGTACGAGCGGCACTCGGTGATCCTATTCGGGGCCGTGCCGTTCTCCACAGCCGCGCGTGCGGCCTCCACCTCATCGGGCAGCACCACGCGGAGCTGCTGCTCGAACTCAGTCACCTTGGCCAGGAAGGAGGTCTCCACGACGCGCTCGGTGTCACTGTCATCGTTGGCGAGCGCATGCTCCATGAGCACCGCGCGGAGCTTCTGCATCAGTGGGAAGCTGTGTCTGCACGGGTCTTCTGCGTACGTGAACACCGCCACGCGGTCAATAGCGCCGGCGAGCAGGTCGTCGTCGTCGCCGTCATCCATGGCCAGGGACGATTTCTTGGCGACATGCGTCACGCACTTCTTGACAGCGGCCTTGATGCTCTCCTCAAGCTGGCGCAGGTCGATGGCCTGGCACAGTGCAATCAGGAAAGTGGAGGACATGAGCTTCAGTATGGTGACGGCCTCTGCGGTCATCCTGGCGGAGATGAGGCCGAGAGAGTTGACGCTCTGGTTGTGCTGCTCCGCGGTCTGCACATGGTTGGTCACCGGGTTGGCGAGGAATTGGAGCTCAGAGCAGTAGGATGCCATGGCGATCTCAGCGCCATTGAAACCATAGTCCAAGCTCGGGTTGCGCCCCCCGGACAGGTTGGCGGGAAGGCCATTGCTGTAGAAGCTACTGACAAGCGCGGAGAACTGCGCGAACATGAGCTTGCCGATGGCAGCGATGGCAAGACGGGTATTGTCCATGGACACCCCGATGGGAGTGCCCTGGAAGTTGCCTCCGTGGAGCGCCTTGCCGCGGGCGACGTCGATGACCGGGTTGTCGTTGACAGAGTTGATCTCCCGCTCGATCGACTTGGTGGCGAAGCGGATGACCTCGACCTGCGGGCCCAGCCACTGCGGCGCCGTACGGATCGCGTATCTGTCCTGCTTTGGCTTCGTGAGCGGGTCAAGCGTGCCCTGCTCCTTGGCAAGCTTCATGTAGGAGCTGCCTTCCAGTATGTGCTCCATGATGGCTGCAGCTTCGATCTGTCCAGGGTGGTGCTTCAGCGCGTGGATGACGTGGTCGGTGTACTGCGGGTTGCCGGCCATCACCTCGCAGTACACTGCCGAGAGGACCTCGGCAAGGACGGCGAGAACGTTGGCCTCGAAGAGCACGATCGCGGCGAGACCGGCGCCCACGGCCGTGCCGTTGACGATGGCGAGCCCTTCCTTGGGCTCTAGCGCGAAGAACCCGTGCTCGATGCCGGCGATTCTGAACGCCTCTGCGGCGTCGATCTTGGTGCCGTCCGGGGCCAGGGCCACGGAGTTCTCGCGGCCGGTGATGAGGCCGGCGATGTAGGACAGCGGGACCAGGTCGCCGGACGCGGTGATGGAGCCCCGGAGCGGCAGGCACGGCGTCACGTTGGCGTTAAGCAGCTTGGCGATGGCCTCGAGGATCTCGAAGCGGATGCCCGAGTAGCCCTGGGTGAGGGTGTTGATGCGAACCAGCATGGCCGCGCGCGTCACCTCTGGCGGCATCGTGTAGCCATCGCTGCTGCTGGCTCCAAAAACGCCGGCGTTGAGGTATCTATAATATTTTCACACCCAATGAACCAATTAGCATCATTACATGTGTGTCAGGCTCTCAGCCAATAAGCAATGTAGTATAAAATAGCAGTGTACAGCACTGAGTCCTACACAATACACCTTACCGGACGAGCTCTTTCTGAAGCGCGCGGACCTCCTTGGTGCGACGGTGGGAGGCGCCGCCGAAGCCAGTGGTGACGCCGTAGGTGTCGGTGCCGTTTATGGTGCTGTTGAACACCCACTCGCGGCTGGCCTCTAGGCGAGGCCGTGCAGATTCATCCAGCACCACCTGCACCCGGGCGGCCTCGCCAGCGACGGCTGCCACCTTGCCGACGCTGAGCATGACGCCGTCGATCTTCACCCGCGGCACACGGTACTCTTCCACCATTCTCTTCACGCCCTCGAGGTGGCTCCCCGCAAGACCCTCCGCCGCCTTGCCCCAGTTCAAGGGGTCGCCGGCGCGTGGCGCTGAGCCGTTGAGGGGGCGGTCGACCAGGCCGTTCTCGAACTCCATTGCACGCAGCGCCACCACAGGTCGTTGAGTACGTCTACGTGCACAGCTAACAGAGGGTCTGCGATGGATCTTGTTCGAGTGAGGATAAGGACCTAGGGGGTTGCTTAATAAATAGCAAGAGCGCGCCCGCCCTGCAAGCGTTGGGTACAGCTTTCCTTCACGAGTTGAGTGGTTTTTTAGCTTAAACTTCACGAACAGCTTCACTAGTTATACAAGAGTCATTTACTTATGTGCCAAGTGCCATTATAAAAGTTTGATAGTGTCCACATGTACCATTAAAAAGTTTGAGCCCTCCACGCCATTTCGTTGCTAATGGTGTCAAACGGCCGGAGCTGTGAAAAGATAGAGATGCCCTCAGGCTACAATACCTTGCTAAAAACAGAGGCCAGCTGCGTTTCTGGCCATCTGAGCTGATTGCCGTGGTCCAACTGATATGTCTATGCTACAGTGCACACAGATGCCCTCACAATGGTGTGCCCAAATTTCTTTCTTTGAAGTGTCCAAATTTCCCAAATATAAACGGCACATTCTTGCGATCATGCAGATAAATTCTTCCTCCTCCTTTGGTTTCTCCGCCATGTTGGCTAGCAGCCAGAGCACCAACCATATCTCTCCAAGCGCTGGGGGTGCGCTCGATCGTCAGCGCTGACCTCGAACTACCCAACCCGGCAGAGCATGTCGACCGCGCATGCAGCGCCCCTCCTCGACGTTCCGAGCGTCCCAGGAGGTGCGCGCATGCCGACAGCGCCCCGAGCACCGCCACGCCGCCGTCCTCGAGGCACCTGCACTTGGCGTACATGCTGATGACGAGCGCGGACCCCTCGAAGGCGTCGGCGAGGAGCTCGGCGCGATGCGCTCCACGTAACCAGAGAGTGCACCCACCCGCCGACATCCAGCGCCCACCTGAACCGCGTGCGCCGCCACATCGCCGGCCTCGGCCTAACGATCGCCTTCGCCGTCCTTCTGCCGCCGCATGCTCAGCCACGTCGAGTCGCCGCTCGTCTGGTACTCTGGCCACGACGACTTGTTCCTCCACGAGGACTGGGACGCGGACGCCGGGGTCCTCGACGTGCACGTCGTGTCCGTCGCCCACGCCGGCCGGGCGCTTCGTCTCGACCGTCGCGCCCGCCCGTGCCGTCTGCACGGCTCGACGGCAGATCGTCTCGCGCAATGACGAGGGCAGCCCCTACAGCTTCCACCTCATCTCCGCCGGCGCTCCCGATACAGACATGGGACACAGCAGGACACCTGCAAGGGCCGGCCACGTGGTTGTCGACAGCGTGGTGGCTCCTCAGGATCAGCACGAGTTCTTGAGCTTAAGGCTTGTGGACAATTATAAACTTTTACAATGACACAAAGGTAAAAGACTCTCGGTAAACAGCTCCTTCCAGTAGATAAAATGGAAAATATCCAGCCCTCTTCTAAAAGACACATTGAATACAACATTTTTCCTCACAATCCTATAAAGAGTGGATATATGTTCTTAAGGGGTTTATCACCTAATCTCTACTATAATGGTATTCTTAAATTATACTCCGTCCACCTAAGAAAACGTCCCCCGCTGAGAGCCTCCAACCATTATGCACCCCACAAAATATACCTAGAAATTTGTCTCTATTAAAATCCAAAGGCTATTAAACATCCCACTCAGATCCAATGGCCAGGGTGCCTCTTAGGCTTCAGCGGCTTCGACGCGGAGGCTTCAACGCACGCACGTTTATTCCCGCACGGCTTCATCAAACACAAATAAAATAAATTAAAAAAAGGAAGGAGATAACAACGGAAGGAGAAAAACTTTCCGGAACGCACGCCTGCAACTTTCATCGCCGGCCGATCGCTCCAACGCACGCCGGCGCCTGCAACTTCCCCTCCGCATCGCCGGCCGATCGCTCGCCTCTTCCTTCTCCCTAATCATGTCCATGCATTAGGGCTTGGTCTTCCTCTCCGCATCGGGCGGGCGAGCCGCTTGGCGCCCTTGGCGCTGCATATCGACGACGAGCGGCGGGCGGCGCGGCTGCGACGCTGGTGCGTCAGCGGCGGAGCTAGGTCGCGAGGCCACGGCGCCTGCGCATCGGGTCTAAGCGGGCCTTGCGATTGAGCCCCATCGGGTCGGAGCTGCGCCCTCTTCAACGTGACATAGTTTCCGTGCCATCATGGCTAGATCCCATGCCCACCTCCTCCGACAACAGCAGGTCAGACGTTGAGGTATGAACTGCACAACAGATTTGATTCTTTTTATCAAATTTGTTCTTCGTCTAGGCTTTTCCTATTTCTGAAATTGGTAAGATTTTTGGAAGTCTTTTCAGGTCCTCTCTGTTGGAATGAATTACCCTTGATATGTTGAAGTTGTAGCTAAAAACAAACCAATCGGAATTGATTTGTTTGACTTTTGATGAAATTTTGGAGCCACCTGATTCTTTCCTCTAGGCTGCCAACAAAGCTACAGCTGCGAGGATTTGTTAGCAAGGATCCATTTGGTTTTGAAGGTATAGCAGTATAAATTATGTTGGTTTTATATCTAAAAATGTTAGTATCATTCGATTATTCAGCCTTTGGCCTTTAGATAGATGGCATTAGAACTGAAATCATTGCATTTTTTTGGCATAATATATACTGATGTCAGATGAACTAATACATTAGTGAGATTGATGTGTTTCCTTATCATAAAAAACCTTTGATGATTGATGGATGGACCTAAGCTTCATCACTTTCTGAATAACAATACATAGACTAATTTGTCCTTTCCTTCTGTTGTATCATCTTATCTGTGTAATAAAATCTGTCCTATGAGGCTATAGTTTATTGTTGTCATGTGGAGGCACAAATCATTTCCCATTACACGTTTTTTGAATTTTATGCTAGAATGTTGTAAAGTTGTAAATTGTTTGGACAAACACAAAAGCAGTGGTAAATTGGTAATTCTTTTTTTCTTCAAGCCTAGGTATTGCATTTCTGTATTAGATTTTTCATTGGAAATTACAGTTGGTACCTTACAATTCAAGCTTTCACTGTTTATATTTCCTCTATAAATATGAAACTCTGCACCAGAAGCTTTTATTTTTCACCATGTTAAGCTTGGAAGTAGTAAATGGATCAATGATCTAGTAATCATTGGTGAGAAAAGAATAAAATTGAATAGGTTTTACTGCTGCTGGTTTCTTAAACCCCAGCAACATCACCTCTCCCTCTTTAGAGAAGCTCTGGAACTCCTGATATGAATTTGTTTTTAGGTGTGGAAATCTGTGGTCAGGTGATTTCAGCTTAGTTGAGAGGGTGTTTACCCCCATTGGTTCTACTTCATAAGAATGACTTCAAATCAGAAATCAGTAGTTTACAAACCTGTAGGTTTGGAGGCCATAAATTTTCAATTTTTTTGCATTGAAGGTTTGGCCAGTTACAATAAAAAAAAAAAAAAAGTTGTCTTAACTTTGGGAAATATTTCTGACAATAGGTATGGTCAAATTTGTTTGTTTGTACCAAATTCATATATGGTCATGGGATTTGTAGATGGCAGATTGTGATCGACTCTTGCTGCACCACATCTGTAGAGGGAATAAGAGGAGAACGATTTTTGGGCGGAGTTTGAACTGTATGCTACTGACCTTGCAGAGGTGCAACAAAATACTTTGTTCTCAGTTCACGGAATGAAACATTGTACAGAATGAAAATTGGATAAATGGTGGCAACAAAGGTGAAGATGATCAGGTCCAGGGCTATCTGCAGGTACCTCAAGCTTCCTTTTCACTTTGATTTTTTTTCCAAAAATTTTACTATGCAGCTTACAATTGCTTGCAAGTTCAGATTTTTATATATGAAACAAAAGAATTCGTTCTCAGTTTGGATAAATGGTGGCAAAGGTGAAGATGATCAGGTCCAGGGCTATCTGCAGGTACATCAAGCTTCCTTTTCACTTTGATTTTTTTCCAAAAATTTTACTATGCAGCTTACAATTGCTTGCAAGTTCATATTTTTATATATGAAACAAAAGAATTCGTTCTCAGTTTGGGCTACAAGATTGGAAAATTTTACAGACTTGCTCTCAGCATATATGAACATGATATGTACAGGTTGCTGGCTATTTTACCTTTGCCTACATGATATAGGGTTTAAATAAACTTGTCAGATGCTCCTTTGAATGTGGATGGACCTATTAACTCTTTTATTTTGCTGCTCAATGACTGTGATTTTTTTTATTCATTCACAAGAAATTAGCTGACAAAAGTTGTATTTTTGTTTTCACTGTATTGCTTCAGCTGTTGAGGAAGAATCAGACACCATTGCTTCAGTTGTTGATTCAACAGTTTGTCTATCTCCTTTTGTAGAAAGTGAAAATAACTCTCCTTTGGTTAATGTTGGAGTCAGTTTGTTGAAACTCCATAGTCTTTTTGGACTTTACCATTCATTCCTGATCCCAGATAAGTACATATAGAGCTGAAGAGCATTTACCAAACACATTTTGCCAAGCTCTAATTTACAAATTAATACCATGTGCCGTCTGTTATCTTGTATTTCATAATCTGTTTTCTTGACATTTCAGAAGGTAATCACAGAAAAATATATTAGTTTTAATGCTACATTCTTCTACAGGCTCTTTGGATTGCATTACCTTCATGTGCTCATGTTTTTGCTTATTCGGCTCCCGATATAAATAAATTGTCTAAACAGCATGGAGCTACTTCTGTCATGCAGGCAACTTACAGATGTTTTTTCCTTTCTCACATCTTTGCCAACATTATCTTCTTATTATACATGGCATAAGATTGAAACATGATATTTCTTTTTCTCTGCACAATATGATCAGATGCGCTATCTACCTCGGGCAATAGTGAATTATTAAGCACTACTGGGCTAGGGTGATGGTGCCAAAAATGAGTTCTTCACTATTGATGACCTAGATTTGTTCTCAATATTCTTTTTCCTTTGATTTTCACTGTACTTAATTACAAAGCTGTGGAGATCATTGTGACCTAACCGCCGGCAATTATTTTTGAATGGATCTTCACCATGTTTCTGTTTCTCAATTATTAGTTAAGGGAAACATTTATCCTGCAAACACTCATAATTACGAAGCTGTGGATATCATTGGGGACTAACTGGCTGGCAATGGTTTTTCCTTAGAAACTAAATTTGCATTCATAAATATGCCATTTATGGTTAGGCACATTTGGCATACTTGTTCATTCTCAAGTCAAGTTCTGTGGCTTCCTCTTTTCTCCTTGGCATACTTAGCAATGGTAATTTGTTTTTCCGTATATGTATATGGTTGATGTTTCAGGTTTTTACCAACAGATTTCAATGCTACATCTACCTGGGAGCTTTACCTCAAGGTCTCGAGTATGCAAATCAATGCATCGAACTGGATCCCTGCTTTCCTCAAGGGTTATGTACGCAAAGCTAAAGTTAAGTTCATGAAGAAAGATTATGAAAATGTTATGGCAGCTTACCTATAGAGGGTTTGAGGTGTGACCCAAACAACCCTGGAAGTACCTGATGGCTTAAGGAGGTAGTTTTGTAGCTCTCTTTTAGTCTTCTTGATATGATTTGGCTGCTCTTAAGTACTAGAGTCCCACAACAACAATGAATTTTCGAGTATGTATATGTAAATGAGTTTTACTTTACTGAATATCATATTGATGCTATATGTCTCAAATTTTGTTCAAGTAGTTAGTAATCTGGAGTGAAGGTTCTTCAATTTTTGTTAATTATGTACATTGCTGAAATTGTACTTGAACTTCCATTTGTTTTTGTATTTCTAGGTGAGTAAGTACACAAGTAAACTTGGATTGAAGAGGCAAATTTATGTATGGATTGAAAATGTGTGAATGGTGTTTTACTTGAACTCTCTGTAATTATAGGCATCATCAACATGGAAGATGGCAAGCACAGATTTTTTTTTGAAAAACGGCAAGCACAGGTTGGACGAGTTGCAGGGAATGACATTTTATAGTTTTGTCAAGATTTTTTTATAATGATAGTTTTGTTCTAATTGGCATCCGTGGCGTTAGCACGGGCAGTATACTAGTCAAGAGTAGTCCTCCCAAAGTCTGATAAGATTCCCATTTCGCAGCCGGAAAGAGCCACAAGCCAAAAACTCATCCTTAACTTTCATGATCCCCAACCAAAAAATGTGAGTCACCTGGCGTGTACTAAATAAATTTTCAATTTAAAAATCTAGAAATTTAAAGAATAACTTTTCATGCGCTAAATACTTTTTATTCAAAAGTTGTCAACTAGTATAAAATTGTAGACTTCACTGAGCACTATAGTTTCATATAAAATTTATCTTCATCTGACTTCATATGCAAAAGTTATGAATTTTTTAGATAACTATAAAAGATTATAACTAGTTAGGGGTATTGTCACTTTTAACTTCTCTCTGCCCTTCACTCTAAGATATATTATCTTAATAACGATAATGTCGGGGAGCTAATTACAATATTTGAAGGATGTCTTCTTGCAAAAATAGCATTGAGTAGTGTCTATCAGTAAACACCACTGTTGAAGACTGTTCTGAGGCAAATTTACCCACAGCTTTTTTTCAAAACCGAGGGTGGCGTCGTCGGCCTTTCCGAAACCAGCAGTGCTTCCATGACCTGATTCGAATACACAATGGCATGGTGCAATAGTGTTTGGCCTGTTTTGGGTGTGAGGACCACAAGAAAGACTGGGTTTGGTTGCTGCCCCTTGACGTGGACGTGTGGTACTTTTTTTTTTTTTTACCAAAGACGTGTGGTACATTGTTCCTGAAATGACCAAACAAGGTGCAAAACATGTCCTCCATTTACCACAAAGGGAAAAACATAATCCTCCTGTTGATCAAACCACGCCACGCGAATCGGAGGTATGGTATGGATAGCTATCCCCCGTGGTAGCAATTCCACTCTATGAGAAATATATCCAGATGAATCTGGCAATACCTACCATTCCTTTTTGGTAATTACTCACCCTAGACCACATATACCAAATTTGGACTATGCATGCACAAAGATGCTGTAGTACAAACGTTGTGTATGCGACTATGCAAGTATGCATTGTCCGATTGGTTAGTACAAATGCAGAACCGGACACCGGAGCATCTGTTCTTGCTTGTTTGTTGCGATTCTTTCAATTGGACACTATATATACTCACACCAGCAGTCTATATATATCGCACTATTTAACCAAGGTGTTCGTCCATGGCCGGCCGCCTCGACGGCTTCTCTCGGCTTAGCACTGGACGCCAATAGGAGGACTTGAATGAATGCTATGCGGCATATATTGCACCAAGTAGTGTACTCCAGTTTTAAGAGCGCCGGCCGGGCTCCCCAAGCAGTGAATGCTCTTTCACAAACAAGCAAGACAAACGTCCATCGACCGTGTTTCACTTCGTCGATGGACGTTTATCTCGTTCAAGTCTATCAAGGCGGTTCCTTTGCTTTTTGATCACTTTCATTTGCCCCTATCCAATGAAGCCTATGCCCAGTTCAACCAGCTTCAAGCTTTGTTGCAGAATCTGCATCTAAGTAATGGTACACATAAATGGCAATATATTTGAGGTTCTCCTATCTTCTCTTCGAGTAAAGCATACAGCACAAGGATTGGCACCTCTTAGGTACATGCTGCATATAATTGGCTTTGGAAATCTGCTTATCAGAATAAGCGAAAGTTTTTCTTCTAACTTGTCTTATCAGCCGGGCTTATCGGCCGTCCGAACAATATTTTTCTCTCACAGCAAATCAGCCGGTTTGTCTTATAAGCCGACTTACATGACTAGCCGAACACTCTGATTAGAATCTACTTTTAGCTAACCTCTTAGAGTTGCTCTTAGAGGTCTAAAAATTATATGAAATACTCTTATTATCTATCAAGAAAGAGCTAGTGTAACAAAAATCGGATTTCAACTTCTTATATAACAAAAAAAATTTGTATAAGCAGTGCAAGCAACGCCTGACAAAGCTCCTTTTTTTAAGTAATATAAAGCTGGCAAAACTTGAGTAGAGACAAACAGGAACAAAAAAGACTAACTCTCTATCTAATACATTGGGCTGGTGCCCATGACTTGAACGGGTTTCATCAACTCTGGGCGCCCATTTTTCTGATGAGACTCTGCAGCCCAAGTTTGCCACCAAACTGATTCAGCAGATTCTGAGGGATGGCATTGGCTAACTGATTCATGTCGTTGGGCCTCTTGACCTTCGGCAGCTTGCTCATCATTTTGGCCATTCGCTTGTGCTCCTCCAGCATGTCCACCACATCCCTGACGGGCCTGCCGGATCCCCGGGCCACCCGGCCGACCCGTGACTGGTTCATCAGTTTATTAGGGTTGGTCCCGTCAAGCTCCGCGTCGGTCATGGAGTCCATCATGGTCATGTACCTCTTGATCTTCGATTGCCCTTCCTTCTCACTAAACCTGTCGCTAATCAGTCCAGGTATCATGGAGACGATCTGCCCAAGAGGGCCCATACTCTGCACTGCCAGGAACAGCTTGCGTAGAGCTCTGAGCGTGAAGTTTTCCTTCGTCAGCTCCTCCAGAATCTGATACGGTGATATGTTGTCATCGGATGGTGCTGGGCCTGCTGGCCGCTTGATGATCTCCATGAAGCCGGACAGGTCCCCCATGCCGAGCAGACGGCGGTTCACAAAGGACTTGGCGTCGAAGGGCTCGAGGTCCGGAATATGCTCACCGGTCCCGATGAAAATCACGGGGCTTTTCGTGGCGGCCACCGCGCTGAGCGCGCCGCCGCCCTTGGCGTGGCCGTCCATCTTGGTGACGATGACGGCGCCCACGGCGGCGCTCTGCCTGAACGCCTGCGCCTGCTCGAACGCGGACTGGCCGATGCTGGCATCCATGACGAAGACCACCAGGTCCGGCCTCGTGGCGTCCGCGACCTGCCGCATCTCCTCCAGGAGCGCGGCCTCCTGCCTGTGGCGCCCGCTCGTGTCCACGACGATGAGGTCGCAGCCGTCCTCCTCCCTGAACCTGTCCACGCCCTCGACGGCCACCTTCACGGGGTCCGACTCGGTGTGGCTCCCGTAGAAGGGTATGCCGGCTTTGGTGGCGTTCTGCTTCAGCTGGTCGAAGGCGCCGGCGCGGAACGTGTCGGCGCAGACCAGCGCCGGGCTGAACCCCATGTGGCGGCGGTGGTAGTCCGCGTACTTGACGCAGGTGGTGGTCTTCCCGGAGCCCTGCAGGCCGACGAACATCACCACGCTGGCCGGCTTCCTCCCTTTGCTCGGGGTGAAGGACGGGTCCCCGGGATCCAGCATCCTACGCAGCTCGGCAGCGACGGCGCGGTGGATGACGCGGCGCTTGTTGGTGCCGTCGGCGAGCGCCTGCAGGTTGACGGCGCCCTTGATGCTGGCCTGCACGCCGCGGACCGTCTCGAAGCGGACGTCGGCCTGCAGGAGCGCGCGCGAGATCTCGTTCACGCAGTCGTTGAGCACCTTCTCGTCTACCACCGTCGCCTTGCGCATCCGTTCCAGCGCGCCGGAGATGCTTCCGGCCAGCTGCGCTAGAACCATGTCGACCGCCTAGGGTGATGATAGCCTGGGTTGATAGGTCGACGGATCGGCGGATGAGGTGAATGCAATACTTGTTATTCGTACTTGGGCTGCTTTGCGGCAATGCGGCTGCATGTAAATAGTATATATAGATAGATTGATTGATGTATCCTACACGGTTTCGTTCGAGTTATCGAGTACGCGTCGGTTTCATAGCCTATCTCCCGCACGTCCGGAACCCAGACAAATTTGAGTAGGAGTAGAACACTCGATTGCTATACGGAAAATCTAACGTGCGCGGAGTGGAGCGAGAGAACCCTGCACGCGGCCTGCCCTGCGGCCTGCACCATGCGGCCCTCACCAACCACGTCATGCGGCCTGCATACGGCCGTTCGGATCGCGTATCTGTCCTGCTTTGGCTTCGTGAGCGGGTCAAGCGTGCCCTGCTCCTTGGCAAGCTTCATGTAGGAGCTGCCTTCCAGTATGTGCTCCATGATGGCTGCAGCTTCGATCTGTCCAGGGTGGTGCTTCAGCGCGTGGATGACGTGGTCGGTGTACTGCGGGTTGCCGGCCATCACCTCGCAGTACACTGCCGAGAGGACCTCGGCAAGGACGGCGAGAACGTTGGCCTCGAAGAGCACGATCGCGGCGAGACCGGCGCCCACGGCCGTGCCGTTGACGAGGGCGAGCCCTTCCTTGGGCTCCAGCGCGAAGAACCCGTGCTTGATGCCGGCAATCCGGAACGCCTCTGCGGCGTCGATCTTGGTGCCGTCCGGGGCCAGGGCCACGGAGTTCTCGCGGCCGGTGATGAGGCCGGCGATGTAGGACAGCGGGACCAGGTCGCCGGACGTGGTGATGGAGCCCCGGAGCGGCAGGCACGGCGTCATGTTGGCGTTGAGCAGCTTGGCGATGGCCTCGAGGATCTCGAAGCGGATGCCCGAGTAGCCTTGAGTGAGGGTGTTGATGCGCACGAGCATGGCCGCGCGTGTAACCTCTGGCGGCATCGTGTAGCCGTCGCTGCTGCTGGCTCCAAAGACGCCGGCATTGAGATATCTTTAATTAACATTTTCAGACCCACACACGAAATGAACGAATTAGCATTGTTGCATGTGTGGTAGCCACTCAGCAATTACTTACGTAGAACTTCCGTACAAAATATATTTATATTACTAGAAAATATGTCCGTGCGTTGCAACGGGAGAGAAAATGCTATGAATTAAACATTAAGGCTATCAAAAATTCATGGAAAATAAAGGCCTACCTAATACTTATCTATTTATGTCTTATCCTTCTATAATTTTTGAAGTTATTATAGTTTATATATTTTAAGAAGACTATAACATCCGTAATATATAAGCTAATGTTGGTAGTAAAAGGACAATTGGACAAAGAATTGCTCAATATTTCAGTTTATGGTTTGATTAATCATTAATTAGACCATTTGTTATGTCATGTTGTAATAATATAAAACTAATTTTCATTTAAAACTACATCAATGATTTATCACATCAATAATTTAGTGGTGAAACTGTCTATTTTTATTAAAACAGCAATAATTATTTTTAAAAAACAAAGAGGTGAGGCCTCAAATATCACAATATTTATTTAT
Organism: Chrysopogon serrulatus; assembly: GCA_015844335.1. Lineage (NCBI taxonomy): Eukaryota > Viridiplantae > Streptophyta > Magnoliopsida > Poales > Poaceae > Chrysopogon > Chrysopogon serrulatus. Next base: position 164,767 of record JADLZL010002379.1, read on the forward strand.
TATTATTTTTATATTTATTGGTGAAAGTAAGAAAAATAGTAATAAAAACGGAGAAAGAACATAACCGGAAACGTTTGGTAAATGATAGATATATATGTGCTTGATCTCTTTCCCATCTATCGAGTTTCCCTCATCTGCTTGTTTATTTATCCATGTTATAAAAAGCTGATAGTACAAAATGAAGTGCGGTGGTGGGCGGTGTGCTCTGGTCCTTGCTGTTTGGGACCATAACAACAATAGATCAAATTTGTAAGCCTGTAAGTATGTAAGCTCGCGAGAGACTGTTCTTTCTTCTTATAATACAAAATGAAGTGCTGTGGGGACCTCCCCATAGTTTTTGCCTTCAAAAAAAAAACAATAGATAAAAAACAATTCTAAATTTGAAATTTAGAAACATAGTATCATAAACGGATTGTATTTTTTGTGCGATCAAAACATGTCCGTGCGTTGCAACGGAAAAAAAATCAAATATTTATAAAAAAACAAGAATAATAATGATAATCTTGACATTTATAATATTAATTAATGTTGTTAATAATAAAATAATGTTCTATTAAACCATCATCGAGTTAAAAATGATTTTGATATTTTTTCCCTCCTAATTATAGAAATTGTTTACTCATGATATACCCTACCTTTAGTTTTCATACTATCCAAAGTTTAGTTAGACTATCCGTTGATTCAGGTTTTAACAAAAATATTTTGGTTTGTAATCAGAACTACATTAAAAATTTAGTAGTGAAATATCGAGAATATATAGGATTAGGAAAATATATAATAAGAAAGAAACATAAAGAGGTTTGCAGATGTAGGAATCTATAGCAAAGGAATTGAGAAAGTACACAAATAGAAAAATGCAAATAGAACATTAATATGCAGTGCCAGATTAACAAAGATTTTACTTCATGTGGTATTTTAAATCAAGTAGCACTTACATGTGGGACCAATGGTCCATGAACCAATCTTATTCACCTTCCCAAATATGCACTGCACACCATCGTTCTTATCCATTCACCGTTTATTCTCGTCCCCTCTCGGTAGAACCTTCCTCTCTCTCTCTCTCAATAACCCTTTTTGGAGACTGAAAAAAACATCCCTTCTTGCCGAACTCCCTGATGCTCCTATCGACCCGTCCCTTTCGCCCTCTTCCGACATGCTCAACTGGAGACGACTTGGGATTGGGAGTTGGGAGACACGCATGTTCCTGTGTGGGTCCATGCCAAGCTCATAGCCTATGGAGAGGGTTCGATTTGATGCTAGGACGCCGAGCCAGCGGTCGCGGCGGTGCCCTGCGCACCTCGATCGCGCGGGTCCAGGTCCGTCCCTACAACGCCGACTTCATCCTTGGTATGCCGCCCTTCATGCTCAACAACAAGATACTGTTTTTTGGCTCTGTTCGCTGAAAACAATTTTGTTGAAAATATTTTTTTTTCCCCTCGCGAGATTTTGTTCTTTCCACCCTGTTCTTAGCGCTGGGGCTGAGGGCGCGATCCGTCATGCATGGCCTCATGCGATGGCCGACCTGGCTGCATCAGCTAGTGGCGAGTGCGACAGTTTAGTTTATTTGTCTTTTGCTGCTCTTTTTCCGTACTACTCTTTTTCTTCATGATTTTGACGCACGCTCCTTGGTTTCCTCCTTAGATACCGCGAATTGGGGCAAGGGTCACCGACGTCTCGCATGTTTGGCGATGTAGTCATTTGATTCTCACACGTGTGCTCCGGCGAAGTGGGGCCACGGTTACTCACGTCCGCTGGGGCACTCTACTCCGCCAGCGCCAATCCACCGGCGAGCTCTTTTTAGAATCAGGTCAGAATAGAGGAATATTTTATTTTAGAAGAATAGAGGAAGAGGGAACCATGAATTTATTTGTTTGATTTGAGGGGAACCATGAATTTATTTGTTTGATTTGAGGAGTCATGGTGTCAATGTATTCGATTTGGTACAGCGGCTGTGCACGGGACGGACAATGGCAATCAGAACTTCATAAAGCGGACGATGTCTTATTTAAGTCCTAATACAATATGTCTTGTTTAAGTCCTAATACAATACGGGACGTGGTCGGTCCGACCCAGACTACTTTTGCTGGACGAAAATTAAACCAGACGAAAAAATTGAACCAAAAAATTTGGCTAAAAGTTTTGCCTCTTTATTATTAGGTATAGATTGGTTATTATTAGGTTGCTTTGTCTGTATCCTTTCCGTGGATTACCGTGCCGAGTCCGTCCTTTCCGTGGGTTGCCGGGCCGAGTCCATGTCGGCCCCCTGGCTTAAAACCATGCCCACCCGGTCTGTAACTCCACAAGCATCAGGCTAAAGAATTCCTTTTCTTTCTCATTTTATTATGCTTTTTTTCCCCAATCCTCCAAGAAAATCATGAGGGCCTCAGGCTAAGAATTCCTATTCTTTCACTTTTGTTTCTCTTTTTTTTTTCATCCTTCCAAGAAAATCATGTGGGGCTCAAGGGGTCTCTATGGTTCTAGAGCTAGTAGGGGTCTCACCGACCCTACCAAAAGATCTGCCCCCATCTATCAGCATGTGCACCACTTTCTTGTTGCATCGTCACGTAAATACGCCACGTATATACTAGATCAAATTGAGTTCAACTTAGTCTAAACATATTTTTGATGTAGGAAACTTGTGGATTACGTATTACCAGCCCCTCCATGTATACTAGAGGACTGCGACAGATTGAGAAATCCAACTTCCTAATCATAACAAAAACAATCTACTACGGTTTACTCCTAATACTCTTCCAACCTCTGCTATTTGTTATGATTCTCGATAAGATTTGGGGTTTAGGGTGGGCAGAGCTCTGCGCAAGCTGTTCCTGGCAGTGCAGAGTATGGGCCCTCTTGGGCAGATCGTCTCTATGATACCTGGACTGATTAGCGACAAGTTTAGTGAGAAGGAAGGGCAATCCAAGATCAAGAGGTACATGACCATGATGGACTCCATGACCGACGCGGAGCTTGACGGGACCAACCCTAATAAGCTGATGAACCAGCAGTCACGGATCGGCCGGGTGGCCCGGGGCTCCGGCAGGCCCGTCAGGGATGTGGTGGACATGCTGGAGGAGCACAAGCGAATGGCCAAAATGATAAGCAAGCTGCCAAAGGTCAAGAGGTCCAACGACATGAACCAGTTAGCCAATGCCATCCCTCAGAATCTGCTGAATCAGTTTGGTGGCAAACTTGGGCTGCAGAGTCTCATCAGAAAAATGGGCGCCCAGAGTTGATGGAACCCTTTCAAGTCATGGGCACCAGCCGTGTTAATTAGTCTTACAAATTTGTGTATAGCTATATAATAGATAGAGGAGTACAGCTCTACTCAAGTTTTGCTAGGCGTCAATTTCTTTTTGTTCCTTTTGATAATACGTAGTAGCTTACCATGATTTGCCTCACCGTAGTTTCTTTTCGTTCCTGTTTGTCTCTTTCTGGGCCTTACCCTGAACTCGCCTCATTTATTAGTATAATCTTGGCAAAACTTCTGTCAGCTTTAACTTTAAAAAAAGCTTTGTCAGGAGTTGCTTGCACTCTGTAATATCATTTTTTCGAATTATAAGATAAGTTGAAATCTGATGATTTGTTACACTAGCTCTTTCTCGATAGATAAGTGGTTAGCTAAAAGTAGGTTCTTCTTTGTTGGTGCCACTTTTGACAAGCTCATGTTGTGCAAGCACGCAGCGGTGGGAAGGGAGTGCCGAGAATGCGGGATTCCCTAATGACGAGTGAGTCTAGTTAGCAAATTCTAGCAACCGAATACTGCGAGATGGAGAGCCAGTAAATTTGGAGATGGCTTGGAGATGATTTTGGGCCCAAATTAGCTAAATACGTTAGAGCATCTTCAAGAGTTCGCTAGTTCACTGAAATTTACTTGTTAAATCTTATGATTTGACATCTCTCTAAAATGTATGGCAAGTGAAAAAGGAGCCCCTCCAACAGTTTGCTAAATAAGCTTGCCATCCTTAAAAATTTGGCAAAACAACAAAATTTAGTCTCCAACAGTTTGGTAAATGAACTTGACATTTTTAAAAACTTGCCATCCATCCCATCCGCACGCGCATATTTACGCGCGCGTATCCCACTTCCCATCGCGAGCCCGCGCGTCGCCGCAACTTCCCGCACGCGCCCCGCGTCTCGTTCCCGCGCGCGCAAAGCCCGACCGTCGTCCTCGCGATCGATCTGACGATCCCGCAAGAAAGAAGAACCTGGCATTCCTCCTCGCGATCACTTCGTGCACCAAGCCCGGCCTTCCTCCTCGCGATCACTCCGTGAAGATCCCGCGCCAAGCCAGGCTGCCATCATGATGAGAAGACCCCGAAGGCTACTGTCTACTGGTTCCTGCGATCAGGTACGTTCTATCTCCAGGTAATTTCTCGTCGATCTCCATGCCTTCATGTATTAAGGCTACGTTCTGTCAGGTTCTTGCGATAAGGCATGTACTAGGGTTGGCTCTTGCGATCAGGTTCCCGCGCGCTGTTGGTACTGATCGATAGTCTATCTAGGGTTTCAGCCGATGCCGTCAATCTGGACTGATCGTCTTCCAATGTTCATATCGTCTTGCAATTATCTGTCTGGTTCTTGTTGATCGGCATGTACTAGGGCTAGGGAATATCAATTAGGTTCTTGTTGATCGATGATATTGTTTCTAGTTGCCCTACTTGCGTACGTGTACGTTTTAGTATGTAGTCATCGTACTAGTTTCCCATGGTACTGCTTGCTGATCATGCCGCATGGATTTGATTATTTTTTGTTGGCCTGATCCATTCTTCTCGATTGTATTTTTTTTTCTATTTTTTAGACTCATGGAGATGTTTTCGAAGGAGGAGCTAGCCGCCGCTGCTGATCGGCTGATACAAGATGGCCAGTACGGAGGACGAGCGAGTAGCTCGGAGGGACTCGTCGCAGCAAACAAGAACCCGCGGCGGCGGCTTCTTCCGTCGCGCCAGGAGCAAACCGATAGAAACAGAAACCAGCCAGGCAAAAAATAAAAATAAAAGTGGGCCTCCTTTTCTCCTTTTGCCAAGCTCAAAATACCAAACTCTTGAAGAGAGGGTGTTTTTTTTCACTTGGCATATATTTTTAGGGACTTGCCAAATCACAAGATTTGCCAAGTAATTTTTAGCAAACTCTTGGAAATACTCATGGTATAATTCACTTGCTAAATTCAGATCAAACTTACATTAGGAACCCTGAGACAGAAACAAAATTATGTTTACTAGTAGGATGCCCCGCGCGTTGCTGCGGGTATGAAGTAGAAATATAAGAAGTTTATAATGGTCGAAGCTATAAATTAATAGATAGATACATATATATGGATGTAGTAGGTCAATTGCAGAGGTTGTATCTATTGACATACATTGTATAGATTATTTGAATTGGACATCACCCAAATCTCATCTATACCCGAACCCCCACCCTTACTATACCTAAGGGTCATCCCCCCTCTTAAAATTCTAGGACCTTTTCTTCATAAAATTATACGTGTTTCGAAGGACCCATGCAATCCATGTGATATGTAGTTTTGCTAGATTTTTTAAACGGTTCAAATTTTGCAAAAAAAGTTATCAAAATATATCCATGTGGGGTCTTGTTTTGAAGAGTTTACTGCGAGGAAGACCATGGTGCAATTGGATTTTAATTACGATACTTGGTTTAGGTTGCTAAGATTTTTTCTATTTCAAAAAAGAAATAGTAGTGGGAGATAAATGAGGCTTAATGGATGTAACGGATTTGATGACGTCACATGACATCACTTTTCGAGGATTGGACCAATCGGAGGCTAGAGAATTCCTTAGTGGGGGTTAGGATTATAGGAGTTAGAGATACCCTTCCACTTCTCGAAAACTTACATCAAAAACCCTAAGACAGAAATAAAATTATTTTTATATCCTTCCACCTCTTCTAATACGGTCAAATGCGCGTGGAGTCGATCGCGCATATATCTTGTATGGATGCTCTTTTTCTCAACTTAGCATAAATGACAACAGGATGGGGAACCTGTTGGAGAAGGTTTTTCTGTTTTTGCCAAAAAATAAAAATAACAATCTAAGTTAGGGGAACTGTTGGAGATGCTCTACTTAATTATTTTAACTAACCACTTTAGAGTTGCTTTAATAAGGCATTTACCTTTTTATTTATATTTAAGTGATGCCTCTGGTATCAACAGTTTTTAAAAATAATAAAGCTGGTGGGGAAGAGACAGGACGTGAGGTTGTCTCACGGGTCCCACTAATAGGTGGAGCCTACAGAATTAGTAGTTAAATGTTAGATCTTGATCTATCCCAATCGACTGAATTATCCCAACCAAACAAGAGACATGGATGAATTCGTCTCTTTCAGCCAAACACGGGCCGATGGCCCCACCCAAACAATTAGGGACAAATCATTCTATTCAATCTGTCTTGGTACCAAATGCATGCTTAGTAAGCGGCATGTGGGCTAACCATTAAAATATGTCACTTCTTTTTTGCAAAATGTTTTGATGAAATGTTTAGTTGAGATCTCTTGCCAGTTTCTGACGATGGGAATTGTGAACTATTGTACTTGCCTTAGTTTGAGTTTACCTGTGCCAACAATTTTACTGTAACACATTTGACCATATATTTTTTCCTACCAAATGAATTTCGCATGTAGCATGGAAATTTCAAATATTTGCAGATTTTTCTAGAAAAAAAATGTGGCGATAGTAAAATGTGGCGATATCAAGAAACAAAATGTATGTCCAAAATCACGCTAGTAAATGTGGCGATATCTAACCCCAAAGGAAGGGGAGTACTTTGGATTGTTGTATTTTGCAAGTTCAGAGTTTATTATAGAGAAAGAATGTATTAATATTAATTGGTATATTGTTTTGAAAAAAATAAACTGGAAAAGAAGTATAGGAGGAAGAAACGGACAGGAGAACAGAGTGGGAGTGGGAGTTGGTCACTTGGTCTAGTACAGTTGTTAGAATAAACCCTCCACTGTCAGAGTCCAAACCTCTCTCGTTAACCAAAAAAGGCAGAACCTTTCTGGTCTGGCCACCCGCATTCCGTGACAGTTCCTCGTCGTCTTCCTCCCCGCTTGCTCGCTTCCCCAACCCACTCACGCTTCCGCTGTGCCAGTTAGCTTGCGCTCACCGGATCGCACCAACCCCCTCCCGTTCGTCGGACGGCGATGCAGGTCGGCGGCGGCGGTGGCGGCGGAGGGGACTCGGCGGACCTGCGGGGCCGCCACCGGATCCAGGCCGAGCTCAAGAAGCTCGAGCAGGAGGCGCGCTTCCTCGAGGTGTGTGTGTGCCCTTGCCTCCACTCCCTCGTAAACTCGCTTCCTGTCTCGTCGATTCCATAGCGTGCGTGCGTACTATGCTGGCCTTGCAGTTGCTGTGTTCCAAAAAAAGAAATTCCGTTTAATCATCGCAAAAAGGAGAACTCCTTTTCAGATGGCACTACCAGCGAGAAAAAACTGAAAATGGTGGTGTGATCTCCCGAAATGCAGCGGTAGGCAGTATTCATCGTCCTACCAAATTCGGTAGAACATTAGGCTTTTCAGCCCAGTGACCAATCCGTTGCATAATTTCCGAGATTCCTATCCTCCCTCTTATGATCCATGAGGAAATAATTGCCATAATGCCATGGGGAGTCATTGACATGCTTTCTTGCCATTGTTTCCCAAGACCCCTGTTGTTTTTCCTGCGTTCCTTCCTCATGGAGGTGCAGGTGGGTCGGGGTGGGGAGAAGGAGAAGCAGCCATCTGCATGTGCAAGCTCCATGTGCTTCTTTGTTTGCTGCCTTGTCCTGCTGCAACAATTTGCTTGTTGAGAAGATTCATTTTCCGTACCATTGTGTGGGCCTTTTTTCTGACGGGGACAAACACGTAGCTCTTTTCTGTCCGACTATGTAGTTTTATGGATTGTGGTCTGTATAGTCGAAAGCCAGAAACTGATTCTACGGCATCAAATGATTGGGGACAGTGTACTTGAAGACTGAAACCCCCTCTCTGTGGGGGACCTGTGGGCATGGGAACCTGTTTTCTAGTTTCTGAGATGCAGTCTCTGTAACTGTACTTTAATATAGTACTGATTTGTGGGATAGCACATAGCAGTGTTGGTTAAAAACCATTAATAAAGAAGAAAAGATTTCTCTTCTAATAAGTATACTTGAGTAACAAGATCAGCAAAACTGACTTTATTAAAGGCATAGCGTACTACCATTTATGCATTATTATCTATTTATCTTTGACATCCTGAAGCTTGAGCCATGAAGCTAAATAGCTAATAACAACCAACAAGCTGGTATGTTGGCTCAGCAATTTGCTGTCATAAAGCTGGTATGCTAGCTCAGCGATGTGCTATCGTAAACTGGTATGTTGGAATGTTGGATGAGGAGCATATCTTGCACATGAGTGTGTGCATATATGGCTCTTTTTTTTTTTTTTTTTTTGCCAAAGGATATTTTTTATAAGGTACCGAAGGATTCATGCAAGTTTAAAAGCATGTAAAACTCCCAAGTCTTGATAACTTTTAATAGCATCCTAGTTCTTATTTGGTGAAATCCTTCTCTTGACATCTAGCTGCAGTCTTTCTATAGTAAGCAGAAATAACAGCAGATGCCATCAAAGTGAAGGACGTACTGTACCTTCAAAGCATGTAATACTGCAGCATAGTCATTCCTGCCGCCTCTGTTTTTCTTTAAATGAATCAACAGCCTGGCTCTGACATATAGATCATCAGACCTTTCAGAAAATAAATGTTATATTAACCTTCATAATATTTGAGCCAACATAACTGAGTTAGTTGTGTACCTTGCTATAATTAATGGTAAGGTCTGATAGAGTTTAATACCTACTTACTACGATTATGCTACTACTATTTCAGGTTCATCTGTGACATTGTTTGAATGCCAATATGGATGGTAGTTCAACCTTTTTTGAAATTTTTTTCAATTCTTGTAGTAGCAGCATGCAGCTTTTTTTCTAGGCTGTTAATATGTTTCTCATTTTTCTTTGAACACGTGTTTTTTTAATGTAATTGAACACGTGTTATTTTATATATAAATAAGGGTCATCCTGTTAACAGTCCAGTCTTTGTTTCTAACTGTCCACCTCCATTCTCCAAATGTTAAATATGCGAAGCAGCTATTTGCATAGCAGAAGAAACCGGAAGTTGCCAAATCAAATAGTATTATATTCTCAATTTGGTGTGTATACAACACTTTCATTCAGGATGTTGTCATATCTTCTAAAATATTTTTTGGTTGAAATATATTATTCTTCATGACTAGGCATATGACTTTTTCCATCAAGCATTTTGGTCTTCTATGTTCTATCCCGTCTAAATGGCTGATGGCACTAAGATATAATCTGACCTGTAAAGAACGTGGAATATTGATTATAATTGTTTTTGAATCTCACTCTGCTGAACTGAATTTTCACGTGTATAGTCTAAAAAGACTTGTGAGATATCAAAGTTTAGTGTTTAAAATCAAGCTACTGTATAAATATGATATGGCTATTTCAGGATCCCTTGTAGGGATTCCACTAGTTTAAATTATGATATAGACAACTTACCACAAGCTTCATTTTTCCTTTTTGCCAATTGTGATGATTTATGTGCATTATTTTCGGCTGTTACCATTTCCATTCAGGTAGAGATTCGATTACTGATTCACTGTCCACATGGCCCATCTTGTTGTAGCTTTCTGTACATATAAAGAGCATCGCCAATTGTCATTTTGTTTCTGAATATCTAGCTTATGCCCTGGCCTCACAACATATACACAGAATAGGCAAAGTTACACATTACCAACTCACGATATAATACATTTCTCACATACACAAATAAGCAAAGTAGTGGTTTTCTCAGTTTTTAAATACTGATGCGGTCAATGTGATTGAATGCAGGAGGAACTTGAAGAGCTTGAGAAAGCGGATAAGGTGTCATCTGCATTGCAAGAGTACGTGTATCCTGCAGAAGAAATGTGATTAATTCCATTATTTTGCTATGGTGCTTATGGTCTGAAGGCAATTTTTATGTGGCTTGTTGGAGGAGATTGATTGTGTTGTTTTTGTGGCCAGGTTTCTAATTGCAATGGAAAGGAAAGCTGACCCTCTACTTCCTGTGTAAGAGAAGCCAAAAAGTTACTTATGTTGCTTTTATCCAAACATCTACCTGATATATTCACAATATTGCCTTCTTGTTGCAGATCTACTGGACCTGTGAATCAGTCCTGGGATAGGTGGTTTGAAGGTCCGCAAGATCTGCGTAGATGCAAATGCTGGTTTTTGTGATACTGGGCAATAATATCAAGAGAAACAATATGAGGCAATTGTTGCTAGGATTCAAGTGTATATCGCGCATTTTGTCCCCCGCAGCATAACCAGTGTCCATTTGAGGCGAGGATTCTTAATGACATCCAAAGCTACGTGTAAGGGGTGTGAAGGACTAAGGAATGGCCCGAGTGAGAACAGAACGCTAGAACTCAAAAGTGACAACAACTTTGTCCTAACATGTTCTCTGTAGATTGAACTGAACTGTGTTGGTCGGCAATCAGTTTGTTTGGTCTTTGACCCCTTCCCAAATGCCTAATTTTTTCTGTGATACTTGTACTATTAACTTTTTTCAAATTATTTGCCGTGTGAGCTTACATAATCAGTACGATGGCAGCTGACTCTGTTGTGACAACGTATATCTTGTCTGAATTACGATGGTTTGATGTAGACAGACACGTGATGATCACACGGTTTACTACAAGCATAGGGGCCATATCGTACTTACCCTAGGTCTGCCGGCAATGTTGTTAGCCCTTGTTGGGATGGAATGCGTCTAATAAAAAGATGTAATCCACACTTTTTGAAAATTCAAACAATTTAAAGTTTAACTAAAATTATATGTACTAGCATTTATGATACAAAATGTATTATTAAACTAAATAATTAATTATACTAACTCCGTTTCAAATTATAGGTTGTTCGACTTTTTTGATCCCTATTAGTTTGACAACTAGTCTTAGTCAAAACTTTGTGCAAAATATCACTTTTTTTTTTTTGTTGTGGCATGCTTTGTTAATAAAATTTTTCTACACAAATGTTTTTTGAATAAGACGAGTGGTCAAATTTAAGATAAAAAAGTCAAACTAATTATATATAAAATGGAGGGAGTAAAATATATGTTCATAGTAAATCTAGTTAAAATAAAACATATTAAAATAAAACTATTTTCTATAAAGTTGATCAAACTTTAAGCTACACAAATCTGAACAAAGGGAATAAATTCCATCCCCAAATTCCTAATCCACACGTGATCTTGATTGACTAGGCCTAAAAGAATAGACCAAATAAGCACAGCCCAAGTAAATGGAGTAAGCAGAGTCGTTAGAACTATTGGGCTTGATTGACTAGGGCGAAAAGAATAGCCCAAATAAGTACAGCCCAAGTAAAAAGCACCTTATCCTAAAACACGTAGCGCCGAAGCCCCAAAACCACACGCGCTAGGCGAGACCGAGGTGGAGAAGAGGATGGCAATGGCGGCACCGAACGGTTGCCCCCCGCCGACCTCAACCGCCGGTCGTCCTCCTCTCCTCCCCTCCTCCGCGTCCATATCGGCCTTCATCGCCTCAGACCCTGCCCTCACGCTCCTCCACACGCGATGCGCGTCCATGTCACACCTGCGCCAGCTCCACGCGGCGCTCGTCAAGTCCGGCCTCGCCAAAGGACCCCATCGCCGCCAGCCGCGCCGTCGCATTCTGCGCGGGGCCCGGGCGCGACGTCTCCTACGCGGAGCGCCTCGTGAGGCACCACCCGAGGCCCAACTCCTTCATGTGGAACACCGTGATCAGGGCGCTGTCCGACGGGGCCCGGCCGGACGCCGCCGTGGCGCTGTTCGTCGACATGCTCGGCTCGCTCACGCCGCCCGAGCGCCGCACATTCCCGTCTCTCCTCGCGGCGTACGCGCGCCTGGGGCGCGCCGGCGACGGCGCGGCGCTCCACGGGATGGCGCTCAAGCTCGGGCTCGCCGGAGACGCGTACGTGCGCAACGCCACGATCGCCATGTACGGGTCGTGCGGCCGCGCGGACGAGGCGCTGGCGGTGTTCGGGCAGTGCCCGGAGTTCGACGCGGTGGCGTGCAACAGCGTGATCGTGGCGCTCGCGAGGGCCGGGCGCGTGGACGAGGCGCGCGCCGTGTTCGACGGCATGCCGGAGCGGACCGTCGCGACGTGGAGCGCCATGGTCAGCGCGTACGCGCGCGCCGCGAGGTGCGGCGAGGCGCTGGCGCTCTTCTCGGCGATGCAGGCGGGCGGCGTGGAGCCGAACGCCAACGTGCTGGTCAGCGTGCTGGGCTGCTGCGCCAGCCTCGGCGCGCTGGACCAGGGTGCGTGGGTGCACGCGTACATAGACCGCCACGGCGTCGCCATGAACGCGCTCGTGGTCACCGCGTTGGTGGACATGTACTGCAAGTGCGGCTCCCTAGACGATGCCCGCCAGGTGTTCGAGGCCGCAAGGTCGCAAGGCTTGGCCAAGCTATCGTCTTGGAACTCCATGATGCAGGGGCTGGCGGTGCACGGGAAATGGCAAGAAGCGATAGCCTTGTTCTCCGAGCTGAAATCCCATGGGCTGAGCCCCGACAACGTCACGTTCATCGCGGTCCTAACGGCCTACGGCCACTCCGGCATGCCCGACGAGGCTCGGGCCGCGTTCGCGTCCATGTCCGCCGAACACGGCGTGGAGCCGGGGATCGAGCACTACGGCTGCCTCGTGGACGCCCTCGCCCGCGCGGGGCGGCTCCGGGAGGCCGAGGACGCGATCCGGTCGATGCCGATGGCGCCGGACGCGGCCGTCTGGGGCGCGCTGCTCTCCGGGTGCCGGCTGCACGGCGACGCGGAGCTGGGTGCGCGCGCGGCGCGTGAGGCCGTGCGGTGCGACCCGCGCGACAGCGGCGCGTACGTGCTCGCGGCCAGCGTGCTGGCGCGTGGCGGGGACCCCGGCCGCGGCGCCGGCGTGAGGGGCCGGATGAGGGAGGCCGGCGTCGGCAAGGTCCCCGGGTGTAGCATGATCGAGGTGAACGGCGTCGTGCACGAGTTTGTGAGCTAGCGTACCCAGCCAGCAGTGTAGTGTAGTGTAGTGATGCACGATACTTCTGTGTGGTTGGCAAGCATTGCAAAATTTACAGGGTATGGTACTTTGTACAGAACAATCGCGATGTGTAGGACGTCAAAGAACTATGGCAAAGGCCTGGAATGCCCGAAGGCATTGCACAAGCGTATTTGTACAGAGTACATGCAAGACACAAATAACTTGTAACTGCTTATAACTGAATTTGATCACGTTGGAGAACGAAGTATCTGAATAATCTTACTATTACTAATTAGAGGCCCCAACAGAGGCTCCACGTTAATCCTCACCAGACGCGCTAAGAAAAAAGATAAAATACTAGAAATTCTCATATTAATCAGAAACATCTAGCCATCAAATCGATAAACTCTATCATCATTAGCCATTAGATCTATTTTTTCTAAAAAAAAAAATTACCCACCTATGCCATTATAAAAATATTTTAAAATAACTCCCTAAAACTGTTTGTTAATTACCCACATATGCCATTATAGTAAAATACTCCAAAATATATACACACACGTCGTTATTTTTCAAATACATAATAAAGCTGCCATCACGGAAAAAAAAAGTTTGGCCTTACTCGCTAGCTCTTCGGTAATCCATCATTATTTAAATATGATGAGAGGGACAGGTCTAATCCAACAAATAAGATGCGTCATGTGGTTGTATATATGAATTAATTAATAAATTATACAGACACCGGATTGCCTTTTGCATTAAAATAGAATAAACAAGTCTCTTCCACCACGCTTGAAGCTTAGAGCCCAGATTTGCAATATAAGTTCTCCAATTTGATTGAGATGATTAATGTTGTCGAATGGAGATAAATCAACATCAAAGTTGTAGTATTTGGCAAGATCTATAACTTTACGGTTAACAATTTTTTCATTTGAGATCATTTGAACTGTCAAATATATAATATATAAGATTTAAAATTATGTAGTTTCATAAAAGAAGAGTGTTATCTATACAGTGACATATGTCACGTAGGTATGTGCGCTCTATAGTCACATGTGTTGCCCAACATATGATAGGTAACTTAGCTGGTATGTGCGCTCGAGGGATATTTGACGTTGAGGCCTTAACTTTGAATATGAGACACACGTAATTTTTTTTTATTATTTACTGTCGTGTGATTGACGATTGCCTAATAATGAGGAAAATAAAAATTCAGTAGTGCTAGGTTCCAATCCAGCAGAATCTGGAGGAATATAGGTTTTGCATTGATATCCAAATTTATGGCACCATAGAGATTACGCTCTAAGTTGTTCAATTTATTTGGGCCTGCCGGACGCCAACTGGCCTAGATAGCACTCCCAGGCATCCGATTTTGGACACCTAAAGTGATGATCGATGTTTCGCTGACAATGCATAAGCTAGGTAAGCAATCAAACATGCTCTTAAGGCCAATCTCAATGGGAGTTTCATTTGAATTTCATTTATATTAAATAGCCTACCATGTATGAATTTTTGATGACATGGCGGTGTTTTTTAATGAAGAGAGAGAGAGAGAGAGAGAGAGAATGAGTGTCATGGGGATGAAAATCTTTAGGCACGATTATCAACTCTCTATGACTCATAAAATTAAATGCCTATGAAACTATGAAATGAAACTTTACATTTACAGTAGAAGTTTTATCTGAGTTTCATTTCAATCTATGTGACATGATAATCTTGAAAATAGCGAAATGAAACTTGCCACTTAAAAACTGACCTAATATCTATATAATACAAAACATCACATAAAGGTTAAGAGTCCAAACTATTTACAATTCACAATATAAACAAAAACAAATATATAGTAAATATTTATTTCTCTTGCAAACTCTAATTAGCCCGTGCGTGGCACGGGTTGATGAACTAGTAAAGAGTAGTTGTATGAAATGTCTGTCACTAAGACATTATTAGGTGATGAGGTGCTGTCTCCTCCACTTGATCTTTGTCTTCGTTTAACTGA
The DNA here is from genome assembly GCA_015844335.1 of Chrysopogon serrulatus. Classification (NCBI taxonomy): domain Eukaryota; kingdom Viridiplantae; phylum Streptophyta; class Magnoliopsida; order Poales; family Poaceae; genus Chrysopogon; species Chrysopogon serrulatus. Next base: position 179,816 of record JADLZL010002379.1, read on the forward strand.
AATTCAGGGCCGGCTCATGTACATGTAGTAGACCCGGGCTGCAAGTACTAACGGCAAAAAAAAAAACATACTAGGATTTTGCAACAGACAGAGACATCGATCGAGCCACATTCGCCCTAGGAGAAGGCTCACCTTCCTAGATTAGCAGACCGTCGTTGTTGTCCTTAAAGGCAGCAGAAGCTTGATCAAATCCATCCATTAGCAAACAAATGGCAATGGGCTCCACGGGTTCGGTCGTGCAGGCTAGGAGAATCCTACACTCAGATATTAGCACAGCTCCTGAGACGATATGCACCACAGAAACGACATGATTCTTGCTGTGCAGGGACCCGGACAGTGACAGCATTTGTACATACTGCTACCGAGATATGTTTTCGAAGATTACTAGTAGATCTTAGCTGGCCCTCTTCTTCTTCTCCAAGGTCAGCTGCAGAGTTGCAGTGGAAGTGAGAGTGACTGCCCATTTGCTTGGTGATATAGACATGCGTGGGACAGTCCGGACCAGATTGGTGCTACGTCTTCTTCAAGGAAAGTGTTACAGTTCTCATGTCCTGCGTCAAAGATTCCGCGCAGATGGATGTGTTGCTGCTGCATTACTACCTTGATGATATGATATTTCAGTACTTCGTATACACATCTGAAGGACAAGTAGGCATTCCCAATACTTCAGTTGTACTGTACACCATTGTCTGTGTCCCTTGTCCAACAAATTTTGACGCCAAACAAAGTCTGCTCTTTGGTACCATCAGATATTTTTTTTTTTTAGAAGGGGCGGCAAAAGCTTTGCCGCAATTTTATTAGACGATAAAAAAGAAAAAGGAAACAAAGGAGGGTTACATCATTTTACATGAACATGGCAGAGGTGCGAGCAGCACCTGCCCTTCGACTAGAGCCACCGGGACAACTAAAACTAGAACTACTAAAGGCCAACTCAGGTTTTGAAAAAGCAACGAGGAGGTGAAAACTCCTACTGGAAACAAAAAAACAAAAAGGCCAAAACTCTGTTGACAGCTAAAAAATCTGCTTTTAATATTGCTGCGGCTCGTCATTTCTGGGGGTCGTTGCCAACTTGTATTGAGTTATGTCCTCCTTGCAGAGATTTGCAACTTGTAGCGGGCTGAGGCTAGCATTTTGGAAAACTCTTCTATTCCTTTCTTTCCAAATATTCCACCAAAAATATATGAAGATACCGTCCACTCCCTTCCGTTGATCTCTTTGAATTTTTCGCCTGCAACGCTGCCAAAAAGCATAAACGGATCCTTCCATGCTTACCAAGTCGAGTACTGATAAACTGAACCAAGGTTTTATGATGGTCCAGACTTCGACGGTGAATGAGCAGTCTTTACATAAATGTGTCGGTGTCTCATTGTTATCTAAACATAATCTGCAATCTGGATCATCCGACCAGCCTCTCTTGATTAGGTTATTCGCCGTAAGAATTTTCTTATGAAGTAGAGTCCATGCAAAGATTCGACATTTTTTCTCCGCTTTGGCCTTCCAAATTGGGGATAATTTGATTCTACTGAAGGACCCTAAAAATTGGGCTTGGTAAGCACTTTTTGTGGTGTATTCTCCGTTTGCCGTCCATCTCCATCTAATAGCATCTTCCATCACCTCATTAGTAACTATCCCACGCGTTGCTTCCCATAGCTTGAGGTACTGCGTCACCTCTTCCTGCGTAGTTGGGGGAAAAACCTGATCAATCCATTTGTCCCCTCTTAAAGCTTGGAAAACTGTGATTTTCTTCCTTCTCGTCTTGGCATAAAGGAGTGGTGCCATTGATTTTGGCATTGTGCCCTGAAGCCAACACGACGTCCAGAATGGGGCTGTTCTCCCGTTTCCAATTGTCACTACTGTGGAGGCATAGAAAAGGTCTCGATCTGTTTTATTGCAAGGAGTTTCGAAGTTCGGTCCACGCTTCGGTTCGGTTGTGTCCTTTGAAACCATAACCATCTTAGTCCGAGTGCTCTTGTAAATCTGTCTAGATCCATAATTCCCACCCACCATTAACCTTGGGGAGGCAGGTCGTTGGCCATTGACTAGGGAGTGCCCTCCACCGACATGATCGGGGTCTCTCCTCTCCACGTAAAGCTTCGTCTTATGCGATCAATCCTTTGCAAAAGCCATTTCGACTACGAAACACCGTTAAATGGTAAATCGGCATCTTTGGACAAGATTGTCTTTACCGGTGTTTCCCTTCCAAATTGAGTTGAGAAACTTTCCTTTCCATCCCGGTAATCTCGCTCCTACCTTGTCAATGAGAGGTTGAACCTCAATCTTCCCGAAGTTTCGAGTATGAAGGGGCAAACCCAAATATTTCCCGGGGAAATTACAAATCTTTTCTGGGAAGTTATGAACCATATTTTCAACCGAAGTCTACTTGTCATTTGGATTGGGAAGATTTCTGTTTTGCTCATGTTGATTTTGAGGCCCGAACACTCCCCAAACACCGATAAAATCTTCGAAGTCTAGTCAACTCTAGCGATGAGGGTACGCAAAGAGAGCGCATCATCGGCATAAATTGAGCATCGAAGCTTTGCTCGTTCGGTAGCACATGTTGTAAGAGTCCTCTTTCGGCAGCTTGTTCAATTATCCTTTGTAGTGGGTCAATTGCTAAAATAAACAAAGCATTGGTGATAAGGGGTCTCCCCTGTCTCAGACCCTTTAGCATGCTTGATATTTTGGGTTTCTTGCTCCATTTATCAAAATCCTTGAAGATGAAGATCCTAGAATTGCCGATATCCAATTACGCCATTTGGTGCTAAACCCTAGTCTTTGCTAGAACTTGTAGCAAGTATTGCCAGCCCACTTGAATCAAAGGCTTTGGAAATGTCCAAATTTTGACGAAAAGAGCTTGTTTTTTTTCTTCTTATGCAGTAGCTGAATGACTCTTTGTACATATAGGAAATTATCGTGTATGCACCTTTTTTTTAATGAACGCATTCTGGGCATGGGGCACCTTTTGTGATGATCTTTGAGATGCTGTTTATAAGGCTAATAGGCCTGTAATCCGATAGGTTCATGGGCTCTTGTTTTTTGGGTATCGGTACTATATTCGCCTCATTAAACAGGTGTAGCTTGGATGTCTTGTGGTTGTAGAAGCCCATAATAGCTTCGAGCAGATCTCGCTTGATTATGTCCCAAAGCATTTCTTGTAAAAGATTCCAATGAAACCGTCCGGCCCGGGAGCTTTTTTCTCGATGGCAAAGTGATTTAATTGTGGAGAGCAGTTCTGCATGGTGAAAGGGACGTCCAGATCGTCAAGATTGAAGGGGGTATACCCTAGCGCTTCCCAGTTCAGCTGCAGCGGCGTTCTTGTTGATGGCATTCCAATGGCATTTGCAAAGAAGGAAACCGCTGGCCGACATTTTGTCTTTTCGTCTAACAATGACCACCCCTTCACTTCATGTAAGGTTCTTATGTATGTCTTTTTTCCCTGTTTGCACTTGCATATAAATGGAAAAGCCGCGTGTTTGAGTCTCCTTCCCGAATCCATTTAAGTCTAGAATGTTGTCCGGCCCTTGCTTTTTTTGTACTACTGCCATTCCTAATGCTTTTGCTTTAAGGTATTTTTTGAAATCTATTTCGCCGGCGTGAGGATTCGCCTCTCCCGTGCCTTTTCTAGTTCAAGCAGGATTATTTGTAGCATGGCTGACCGGAGTTTCCATTGGCTGAACTGAGCTCTTCGCCATACTTTCAGGGCCCTGGCCGTGCGCATAAGTTTAACATGCATAATTAGGAGCTCGTTTTGTGAGTTAACAGGTTGTTCCCAGGTCGTTTTGACCGTCTCCATGAAACCCGGCATGTTGGTCCAGTAGGCCTCAAAACGGAAGCCTCTATAGAAGTCAAAATCAGTGTCACCCTGCAAGAAAAGTGGACAGTGGTCTGATCCTTGTGATGCCATGGCCTGTAGGTCAGTTCTTGGGAAAAGCTCAAGCCATTCTGCTGATGCAAGGAAATGGTCGATCCTTGTCATCGTCGGGATTTGCTGGTCATTGCACCAGGTAAAGCGCCTGCCATGTAATTCCAAGGGTGCTAGCTGTAGATTATCGATAGTGTTCTTGAAACGGTTCATCATGGGGATATTGATTCTGTTGTTGCTTTTATCCTCCATGCGAAAAATAAGGTTGAAATCCCCAATCATAAGCCATCTAGCATCCATAAGCGATTTGATATCCGAGATTTTTCTGCATGAAGGCAATCTTGTGCGAGTCCGATTGGGGACCATAGACCCCCTGTTAAACACCAAGATTCGTCCTCCTGTAGCATTGTAATCCTTGCTGATATGGTGTGGTCCGTTGTATGTAAAAGGGCCAACTTAAAAAATCGTTCAGATGCTGCCAACAGAATTCCTCCAGAGGCGCCCAACGATGGCAAGACAATGCAATTAGTAGCCAGGTCCGGTCCCCTTTGTTTCATTGATTAACCTCTGGTTCCAAGTTTCAATCTTTGTCTCCTGAAGACACACAATAGTTGCTCCTGATGATGCAATCAGATTTCTAACACTAGCTCTCTTTGCCGCATCATTGATGCCTCTAACATTCCAACACAAGATTGCACAATTTTTTTGAGACATTTAAAACTGAATCACAACTAAACAGCATCTTAGGTTGCAAACCGAGGTCCTCTCCACACATCACATAGGGTTGGCTGAAGGCAACAGAGCCAACAGACCTTAAAAGTCTACCCTCAAGTCTTGTGATAAAACCAAAGTGCAGATTGCCGAAGGCTCCATGGCCAGCAGGCAGGAAATAAAGCGACGATGTTCGATACATGGGCATTGAGGCCCCAAACCGGTCACACAGGACCCAACTAAAACTGACGAAATAAGACAAACCCCAGGGGTTTGCCAACGACTGACTAGCAGATAGATGTAACATAAAGATGAACATCTACCGCTAGTCCCCTCGGCCTTTTGTGCCGCCATCATCTTTGTTGGAGTCTTGGACTTGCCATTCTTCTTCTCCGGCTTGACTCCATGGTCCACAAGGTCCCCGCAGCGCCGTCATCTGCAATCGATTGATGGGCCTGTCCGATCTTTGTGTAAAATTTTCAATGTTAATATCTGCACTGGATGATGAATTTGGTGTGAGCTCCCCTAATTTTTTAACAAGAATTTCCTGAGCTACGGCCATAATATTTTTCCCCGTTCTAGATCTCGCTTTATCAGCTAACCTTGTACTCTTTCGTTGTGTTGTTTCTGTGTCTATCTCTGAGTCTAAGGGCTCTACTACCAGAGATTGAGAAGCTGGCAGCGGAAGTAAAGGCTGTTCTACTTGCAACGTGATAGAAACTAGGAAATCCTCTAGAGGATCTGGATTTGTTTGGTTCCGCTCTGGGTTTGTATCTTGTGCTGGGTTGGTGGCTGTTAGGTTGCATGCCTGTGGGGTTATATCAGGCTCCACAGAGGGAGAAACACCCCGGTCACTCTGCTTGGATAGGTTGTTTTCTAGAGGGGTTGCATCAGTCTCCGTAAAGGAAGGAGCACCCCGATCACATTGCAGGGTGATTGGATTGGTAACGTGGACATTACTGACCGCCGTCGGCGTCTCAGTAAGCCTCTCGGTCGTTTTGCAAGATCTGAAGGCTGGTTGTATTGCATAGGAGCATTTTGGGCATAGAGTGTATCATTGGTATTATAGGAGAGGTGCAGCCTTGACTAGATTCTAGAGTGCTTGGGTTGAGCATATTATTACTATGCAGAGTGTTTATCTCGTTCAGTGATGCATGAACTGGGGTATCTACGCTACCTCCCTCAAATGACTCCAAGCAAGGGCTTATTATCTCAGATTGCAACATATTTAAAGGAAAAACACTACTTGGCAGGACTGCATTATCAGACTCAAAAACAGCAGAGGCAACAACAGCTTGTGAGGTCACACTATCAGGTTCAGACTCAGCAGTAACAAAGTCATGAATAAAAGTGGTTGGTCTATCAGACTCAGGAAAGAACGAAGCCCCAGTATTCAAAAGTTCAGGTAGTGGAAGTGAAGGCATAGTGCTTACGTTCTTGATCGTTGCAACTGTGGTGTTGATGAGATCAGAGGTAGCCTTCTGTGTCATCTCGGACTTGTTTGCAGGCTTGCTCTGCTCCACTGCAGCCCCTGCCACTATCTTGGCTGGGTAATCAGGCAACGCCGTGTCTGCTCCCTTGCTGAGGTTCCCCGTAAATGACCATGAGAACATTGCTTCGTCAAGCATTGGATCAGTATTTGAATGAGAGGGAAGGGGACTCCTAGGAGGTGCAGAGAGGGCGGCTTGCTCACAGTCATCTGAGCCAAGCTGCGGAGTACGCTCATCGAAGAAGAAGAAGAGAGGATCAGCGAAAGTAACACTTTTTTTGCTCTTACTGCTAGCAGCTGTTGATGGCGCCACCTTGACCTTGTAGACGAGCTTCTTTGGGTCAGGAAGCCAACCCCTGGATCTGAAGGAGCCCCCAGCACGGTGGGAACCTCCCCCGCCCCTGAGGTTGGAGCTGTAGCAGTCCGCCGCTCCATTGCGACAGCGGGTCATCCGGCCCCAAGCAGACGCACTCCTATGTCGATGATGCTGGCCTCTATGGTCCTCCTCATCATCATATCTTCTGTTGTTCCCAGGACCCTCACGCCCGTGCCCCCCCTCGGCCCCGCCTCCGAACTGGGAATCGGGGACGCCGAAGCGCCCGATCGAGATGCGCGGCGGCGCCTCTGCTCGAGCGGCCGCGTGTCCCCCCCCCCATCAATGAAGGAGAGGTCCTCCACCGTCACCACGTGGGGGAGAATGCGGTAGTAGAGCCCGTGCTTGATCCCGTTGGTGGATCATGGTGGTTCGGTAGCATTGGAAGCGGAATGTCGATGGAAGCCTGCCGCATCGTGGTCGTGATGGTGAGCCATACCTCGGCCAGGGATCTTGCACGGGTCTGCACTCCATGCCCACAGGTCAAAGGTCCCTGGTCCTCTCCCTGCGCCTGGTATGCTCCTCCACGTAGTGCACAGCCCGTGTCCTTGCCTAGCACCTTCTCAAAGAACCTCCAAGCCCTGTGCATGAGGTGGGATCCCCTCAATATGCACACGAACCCGGTACTCCGTGACGGGTATCCACGCCTCTCCTGGTCTCGGCCCCAAGGCGCGAAGATGAAGGTGCGGCTGCCGCCGACGATGGTCCTCTGGGAGGTCACGCCGCAGGTTGCGCTGGTCGGAGAAGATGATGAGGTACTGCTCGGGAAGTGCTTGACGACCTGGAAGTCGCTGAGTCGAGCCGCAGCTGCGTGCGGAGCGCGTCAGCCACGTGGAACGTCTCCGTCAAATGGCTGTTCTCCTCCAGCGAGCAGACCGCCGCCCTGCCCACCAGCGCATCGCGACGCTGCCTCGATGGCACCGGTGGCGGAGATGCGACCCTCTCACCCATTGGCCTGGCGCTGGGATCGCCAGTGGAACGCCATGGTTCCGCAGCCACGGACAGCTTCAAGGTAGGAACGATGGGGACTGTCTCTCACAGGAGGTGGCTGGTTTGTGGAACGGTTGGCAAGTGCTTGTTGAGATGGCCGGGGTGGTGGTTTTATGCCTCTTGCATCCTGGACAAGCCGAGGGCATTTGAATGCTTGATGTCCACTTCTCTCACATCTCCAGCATCGGGTGGGGTTTCGGCATGACCGCACTTGGTGACCAGAGGATAAGCAATTGAAGCATTTATCAGCTGCATACCTTCTGAATAACATCGTTCCTCTGCTGGGATCTGCACGGAGGCTTGGTTCAACCGATGTTCTTGAATGTTGCCGTTCCTTGCGCCACCAGTATGGGGGTTTTACCTCTTCCTATCTACCTCTTCTTGCCTGGCCCTGAGCTGACATTGAAGTTTCTCCGGTTTCTCCGCTTGAGGTGCTGACAAGGTGCATTGAAGCCCGTTTGTGGTGGGAAGACTCCGGTGAGACTGGGGGGGAAGGATCTGGTTCTTGAACGGCCCCTTTTGCTTTCTCCAGCTGCGAGAAGCGAACTGTCCGCCGCTGATCTTGCCCATGGGACTCCATCGTAGGCTCCGTTGTAGACCTAGTAGCCTGAAGGGTTGCAGCCCGGCCGGCTGTTCTTGAGGATGCTTTTGACTGTCTTCCCCCGATGCTTGCTGCAGTCTTTTACGTGAGGCTTCATCATGACCGCCCTGGGTTGCTTGGATCCTGTGGTCGCCATTACTCTGCTTCTTGCCTTCCCTCGGGAGCTCCAAGATCCGAGGCGCTTGTGCCTCCTGCCTGACCGTCTTGAAGCTTTCCTCATTGGACCTCAACAAGGTTTGAATGTCATTGGCGAGCTCGGTGAGGATGGGGCTTCCTGGGCGCAGATCTTGATTCTGCAAGGCGGCTGATTCCACCATCACTCCCTCCTCCGCGATTTGAAAGCTCTGCGGATCTGGCGCGGCATGGCCCGAGCCGTTGAGGGGCGGCAGTGGGAGCTGGGACGCGACGCCGGACGGGCGAGGGGAGCGCCAGAATGGCTCTGCAGCGGTGGATCCTTGGTCGGGGGAGCACGGATCCGTCGAGACCCCGACCGGGAAGGCACGGGAGGGTCGGGATGCGGTGGCGGCGGGGGGGGGCTCATCGCCATCGGGGGGGCAGGCGGAGGAGGAGGGGGCGGAGCGGGAGCCATCCCTGGAACCAAAGTATCAGAGTATGACTGTCTTTTTTTGGTACCATCAGATATGTACGTGCAAATGCATCATCTCAACCGCCTGTCTGTACTGAACAATAAGGTAAGCTGACAGGTTAGCCACCCTGATGAACCGCTAGATTGCACAAACAAAAGCAGCTCGGCAGAAGGGACAAAGTCTCTAGCTGCTTGTCCATTTGCAGACCTACCTGAACATAACAGCAATTGCAACTCTACTGCAACGCACCACCCTTCAAGGCTTGGACAACCATGAGTTAATCTTTAAATAACTTCCACCAGGTCAATTCGGTTCAATTACAATACCAATTATATGACAGCAAGTAACACCACCATCGCACGTCGGCATCGCTGTCAATTAAACAAACATCCTGATAGCGAGTGGGCGAATCTAAAGCTGGATTTTCCCTTGATTGGCAATCACTATCTGGTGAAACGGATGGCCAACGGGGAGAGTAGTTTATGCTGAATCTGGAAATTCTTATACTGGATTGTCACCATCAGGGTACTAAACTACTATTATCTTCTCTACCCAGCCTGGGCCATGCACCATTCTCATCCGTTGGTTTTTCATTCAGTTTACAAAGGAGTATAAGTATATACCGTAAGAATATAATTCAGGTACTTAGCTGTGCTAGGTCTAGTGTTGTCGATAGCTACGTGATACATAATCCATAATTGTGTTGGGAAACTTGGGACCCCTGGTATATGATTATGACTACTAACCTGAATTTAAGCACTCAGATTTCTACACTGTTTCTGGAAGTAGTGTTTAGACAGGAATAAACATACATGAGGCTAAAAAAACATGAGGCTTGTAATAGAGCTATAGCCGGCAAGAGTCAGTGTCAACAAGGGCACGGAGAGCACTCTTAGTAATAATAATAATTGTGGCACATACAAACACAGCTCTTACGATTTCATCAGTCATTTGAACATTTTGTTTATATATATGCACCAGATCTTCCACTGGATTCAGAGAACGGATAAATAAATTATCATTTCATTTGTTGATCTTGCATATGCAATAGATCACACGAGAAAATAGAAATGGATAGTTAAAAAAACATACATGCCTGACACTGAAAAGATCTAACTCCCGAAATATTCTCCAAAGATTATTAGCACAAACAAAAAGCATTGTGTTCAGTTTACAGTAGCACATATGTGGCTGTCACCGTGCCGCCCCTTGACCTAGAAAACACGTAATAATGCAATCCTACTAATACATTAACCAATCAAGAAGGTGCAGGAACATTAAACTAGGAAAGCCAGCAACCCAACCTTTGGCTTTGCAGCAGCAGGGCAAATGATGGGGAGGATCTGTTCCTTTCTTGCTAGTGGCTTCTCGGGAATCTAATCATGGAATGGTTTCCTTTCATGGGCTTACATTTGTTTTTGTCACTTGGTCTCATGCATCATCTTCATATCTTATGAACATCTCACAGGGTTCGCCGGTAGATTTGAGATCGACGAATTTAATAAAGAAGTTGCACACTGGAAAAATGATTATTAGACATAGAAGTAAACACATGTGCTGAGTTAGAGAAACGAACTCGAGTAGACATCTTCCATGGTTCCACCATACATATTCCTGCCAGTTCTCATCTTGACATGTGGGGCAATAGGAAGAAGAATCGTGGGAGGCGGCAGCAATCATGCCTCTAAAATACTCGTAAGAAGATGCTCAGTTTTCTTAATTTTTATTAAAGAGTATCTCAGTACGTAGCTTCTAGTTCAACAGGGCTTGTTTGATGCTCATACATCCACCTCAACTCATATGTATTGGTGACGTTTAGTTCAAATTCTATATTAAGTTCCTGCAACACACATGAATTGAGATGAATACATGGCATGCGTCCAAACAATACTGACAGCCACCAGATCCTAGATGTTGAAAAATGTTAGATAATATTCAATAATTATGACCTTGTTCAATATGATTTGTAAGTCAGATGTCAGTATCAATACTGATGGTTATTTATAGAACCTCACTGACTAAGGCCGGTGTTGAAGAAAATACAATAAATAACTCCAATTATGCATTGAGATGCCATTTATTGATTTTTTTAGTTCTTGTTTTTCCTTTATTAATTTGTATATGTCTACTGGTAGTACATTTAATAAGTGAATGGTGCATAACACAAAATCCCCTTGATAAAGAGATCGGATTCCTAAAACAAAGAAAATGATGCATGGCACATGCATGATTTGGAGTAGATACTACTAGTAGTCAGTATTGTTTTCATGATATCTAAGTTATTATAGAAATTTTGTGAAACATATGTGTAGTCATTGTCTTTGACTTTTGAACTTGTCACTGAAAATTATCCCATAAAACCTATTGGTTAATTGAATAAAATATATATGAAGGAGTTGTATCTGGTACGCAACTGATTTTGTATGTAGCCCAGGGGTTAGACACCCTGAGCTATTTTAGCTAAGGTAGATGACTTCTCATCCAGTCTAAGAGAAAAGTCTAAGAGAAAACCCCGGAACTGGCTTGCAATATGTGAATATCCTAGAAGAACAATTAAAATAAAATATAAGTGCATAGTAAGATTGATGGAATCACCGTGGACACTAGCAGATCATCTGCCAATAAAAAAATAGTTAGATGTAGTAGATGCGAGCACCTATATATGTGAAGTTGGAGGTTAGAACTTAAGTATATATATAGGCTCTACACGCCTCTACCATATAAGGAGACTACTCGGATAATATACGCTCAGTTCAGATAAGTAGGAATAAACTGGTTATATATAGGCAAACTTTTTCCTTGGTGCAGACCGATGCGTATGTATTGAAATTAACAAAAACACGTGAGTGTTTCATTCACTTAATTACAAATGATCCATTAGAGATATACCATGATCTGCCAAAGCTCTTATTCGATCCTACTTGGTCAATTCCGAAGTCCTTGCCACTATTTTGATGACCAACATCCTCCACAGATTCGATCCAAACCAAACTTGTTCTATTAGTTGATTATTTACTTTTGTTCCAAAGAAATATGTATGTTTCACTCTTTGTAATGAAATTAATAATTAGTATATCCCCTAATAAATCTAAAATAATATGACCGAGATAACTTTAGTTGCACAAAAAGCTATACGTATATGCTTGTGAAATGCTAGCTGGAGTTGCTTGGAGCTGTCCATCCAGTTGTTCAAAAGCAGATTGCGATGGGCCAAAAGGAGGCATCAGGCATGCATGATGCAGGCATAATTTACTTCACTTTGAAGTCTCTCAAAGCACAGAAGATATACATGCACATTGGCCAACGCAGCGTTGATCCATATATATAGTAGCACTAGAGCCAGCAGCTAGAAAATATCAAACTTGAAATTAAATTAAACCTGTCAAGATTCTTCGCCAGAAATATCGTCTCTCCCATCTGCTTGCTACGAACAAGATGTCCTGTGCCTATCGATATCAAAATTTTCTATGATAAATATATGTGTATCCATGTACATATATAATAAGAGAAGGGCATATATCCAAGAGCAAGTCAATGGGGCAAGGCGTCAAGGTAAAGTAGACTCCGTGCACTTCTCGATGATTGATTATAATGCTCGTGATGGAATTCATTTGCCTAAATTAAAGTTTTTTAATTAAAAAAACTCTTGTGAGTAGCATGGGTTCATTTGTTTGCCATACATGCTTATAGTGGGGTTAGATGGACAAATAGATGAATACGATTATTCGATTGTTTAATTAGTCTCAGCTAGGGCGAGATCTTTTGGCTGTGTTTTGTCGTCGTCTCTGTGTGTGCCACTTTGCATGTCATGTTCATGGTTCAGGTTCGCCTTTCCCGGTAGTGCAACTGTTACAGCGCTGTTGTTTAAGACTTAAAGTTGCATGAAAGAGAACCTTCTTTGTTTTGAAAATTGAAAAAATAAAAGAAAAGGTCGCTGTATCCCTAGGATGATCGGCACAGGTGAAAAGCTTCGGCTTTCAGAGCATAATTTGGAAGGACATATATTTGCATATCCCTGAGAGTATTATTCCGATCCACAGAAAATCTCTTTCTGGATCGAGGAGCTGTCGGTTAGAAAGAATATCTTCAACAAATAAAAAGGTTTCTCTCGGACAGTTTCTGTTTACACATTTTTTTTAAAAAAAAAGGCTTCTCTTACACATTTACAGACTGAAACAACATGCTAAGCGTCCTCGTCTACAAATTAACTAACTCGGTGCCTTTTCTTCTTTTCTACGGATTCTTCCTACTTCAGTCGAGCGTTTGGAAAATTATTTGCACCACTGAAAGGACTATTGGTCGTACGTACTAGATTGACCTCTTATTCACAGTGTTGGTGTGTGGGAAAAACATGTACGCACACATATTAGATTTCTCTAGAGTAACAAACCCTATGGAAAATCTCTATTTCACCAAGAACATATCCCCCAACAAGCTTCCTGAGCATTTTCTACTTATGCATTAGCCTACCATTTTTTTTAAAAAAAAGTGCTGTCTCTGCAAAAATTTTGCACATAAACTATCATTATTAAAATTGCACCCTCCGGCTGTTTCTTCAATCAAAAACTCTTAGAAAGCAAACTCAAGTAAAAGGAAAGATTGTGGAAAAAAGGAGAAATTTCTGAGAAGTGGAGGTTGCATTGCATGATTGGTTGGCAGGTGGTCGGAACGTGCGTAATACACGGCCGGTAGATAAGTGGGGATGCATAAGGGCATGTACAGCCCACAGACAAGGGGTTGTCTATAAGAACCTCGAATCTGACATGCAGATAACTAAAAAGACAGGTCATACAACCCACAGACAGCGGGTCGTCTGCAAGCTGATTAATGCTTTACATGTAACCAAAATCAATCATGAATACCATTTTGTATACCATTATGTGGCTATTTCATAGATAATGGGTCACAACTACATTCAAACAAATAGCCTCCCTGACATTCTTTTTTTCATCGGAAGATTCAGTTAGTGAAACTGAAACTGAACAAACAACAATTACTGATCATCCTAGTGAACTAAAAAATAGTGGGCAATCTCTCCTCTGAAGAGAACTGAGGGTGGCAATCTTAATTTCTCACAGGTCTCTAGCAAAGGTTCACACATCTCATATATGAAGCAACTAAAAAATCATGGCAATCTATCAAGGTGACACATTCAGACATATGACATATAATCAGCAATTCTGAAATTGATCGATACAACCTTATTGAAGGAAACCAATCTTGTAAAAAACCATCAATTCAACAGCAGATAGAAACTCTGATGGACCTGCTATATATCACTTAAACGTATCAAGGTTAACCTCTTGGAGTAGCTACAGCATTAGTACGAAAGCAGATACGAATCAGAGCTCATGTGCAATGATTGGGGATGAATCGCTCAAGCGAGATCCACCATGGAGGAAGCCCGCTGCTGCCGCGCTGCAGCCGGCCGGCCATTAGTGCACCTAAACTACAATCCGCAGCAACAGCACGGAGGACACCAGCAGCTCGGCTTCCTCCATGGACGGCTTGCGCACCGGCGCCGTGGGTGAGAGCCCTGTGGTTGGTGTGGACGTCGGCTCGTTCAAGGCTGCCGCGGTGCCGGTGCTGCGCCTCGGTGTGGTCCGGGTCGGGGGCAGTGCCGCTGCTCACCACTACAGTTCACTTTGGCCGATAGAGCAGGAACGAACAACAGAATCGAGCACATCGGTCACCGGTGACTTGTCCTCCTACATGGATGGCGGTGGACAGGCGGCGGCTGAGGTGCTGTGGAGGAAGGAAACTTGCCGCTGCCGTGCTACCGCGTGCGGGTTGGGGGCCTTGCCCTCCGCGCCTGGAACAATGGGATTTGGCACGCGGAGTACCGGATCGGGCAACATCGGCGACAACTCGCAGCGGCTGCTACAGCGCGAGACGGAGCGTCGATTTGGCCTTGGAGCACGAGGCGATGCCGTCATCTGGTGAGACGACGAGGTACCCCCGTTCCCAGCTTCGCACGGACCTTTTTGCAAAAATTACATCACACAGACGACTTCCATCGACGCGCTGTACATGCCCTAATACTACTATAAGCGTATAGGATCCTGATCCTGGGAAACACGTGCGCTCGGCTTGTTGTACGTACGTACCATGGACAGAAGAAGGCGGCAGTTCCCATTAATCGCCACCACTACCACTGGCACACGATCAACGAGGCGATTAGCCGTACCGTCGGTGCGTCGCTGGTACGGGCGCTGGTGCGGGGCGGGACGATGGGAAGCCGCGGGAATAATAGACGACACGGCGTGTCGGCAACTCGGCATCCAGCTACTGGTTCGCCGCTGCCTCTGCGTAGCCGCCCAATGCAATGCCAAGCTACTTTCCTCTACCCGAGGAATAATGGAAAGGAAACCTCCTGGCATGGGACTGGGAGCCCGGCTACCCGCTCGAACGAGGACAGGCAGGCAGGCTCGGCGTGTTGGAGCTAAGCTAGGATGCCGGGGCAGGCAGCTGGTAGCCGTTGGTTGGCACCACAGATAATGATAGATGGATCCAACGCAACCCGTCCGTCCAATCACGACGGCGGAAGTCACCCAGTCATCACGTAGTACTCGTACTACACGCGCATCGATCAGCCTATGCGCGTCGTCAGCGCCGGTACCGGTGGCCGCGCGGCACGGCACGGCACGATGGAACCATCATCCAGGCCGCCGTCCGCTGGCATGCACATCGCCCCCCGGCCTTGCTCCGGCGGGCTCGATCGATCGTTCGCTGCACCTGCACCTGCACCTGCGCCTGCGCGTAAATCAACCCTGGCCAGTCAAAATGAGCAAGTCTATCATCAGTGACATCTCCTCCTCACTCAATTCAACCCAAGTCGTTTTCACTTTTTGCCAAGAGAAACGACGACCCAAGTCGTTTTCGATCGACAAATAATTAAGTAGTAAACTGCAAATACGTCTCCGCCGTGCGTTCGAGTTGATTACAAGCTAGTACCAGCAGATTCATCACGGGGTATAGCTAGCGCGCGGCCTACTGGCGGAAGCGGCACTGGCTGCCGTGCTAATAATTTTCATGAAATTTTAGCTAAAATTTGAAAAAAATGAATAAAACGGAATTGAAATTACCGATACATATACTTACCTATAGAAATAAAAATTGTTGATTTTCGGTGAGAATCGTCGAAAATTCTAAACCCTTATATACTATGGCCCCCTTTGGTAGAGCTCCTGGGACAGCTTCAGGAGCTGTTTTTCGGCTCTCACAACCAAACGGGTTCACAGCAATCAGCTCCACCGACGAATCTCCGCAAAACACGCTGAGAGAGAGCTGTGAGAGATGGAGGAGCTGAAAAAAGTAGCTCTCACCGGCTCCTTCTCCCTTCCCATGTGGGATGGACGCCGCTGCCCCTGGATCCACGCGCTATGGCTCCTCCTTCCTCCTAACTGGACGTGTTTGGTGGATCCAGGGGCAGCGGCGTGTTTGGCACAGAAAAATATTTTCTGTGCCACTACTGAAAATTCCAATATATGAGATATGTAACCATCCCCGCGATTTTCAGAATACAGAGATGCGTATATACCTTGCCAATAAATTACCAGCCGAATCATATATATAATTTTCATGACCAGCTGGAAGTGAGGCCGAATACATATGCCGTTGATTTCCACCGGTTCCAGTCCAACAGCGACCGGGAAGGTCGTCAGCGAGGCAAGGTACAAGGCGCCCGGCCGGCCCGGCTGAGCCGGCCGCCGCAAACGTCTTTGTATGAACAGCAAATGGACAGGGACGTTCGATTTTAGTTAGCGAAGTACCTGCTATATATGGAATTTGACTGAATGGAACCGGTGCACATGCACATGACATGTATGTGCAGGCAGCCGCAGCAGCCAGCAAGCATGAACGTTCCCAAGTAATGACTGTAAATCACCGGTCTTAGTCCAGTACCAGGTAGTTTGTCATGTGTGTATAATTGAGCATACATATGGTGGAATGGAGCTAAAAGGTTAATAATTATATAGTAGTCCTACAAGTGAACTGCAGATAAAGCGTCTCCATTTCCATCATGGAGGGAAAAAAAACACGTTGACAGGTTGTTTGGTTCCGGTCAAATTTTGCTATGTCAAAAATTTGACATGTCAAAGTTAGATAAAAAGATTGCCATAAATTTGATAAACTAAATATGAGAGCTTGACAAATGTTAGTAGCAAACTAATTAATAATAAAAAACTAACTTATTAAATCTTTATTTTGACAAATTTTAAGAACCAACCAACCAGCTAGAGTCGTAGTAAGCGTAACTAAAGTGTGAAGTCACTATCGTGACTTGACGAACAGTGCGCGTACCAGATTTTTTTTATTTACAGTAGTGTTTTGTTTTAGAGCCGAGGTGAGAGTTTTTTTTTATTTAATCTCGGCCACCCGTGCCCCTGTCGTGAATGTTCCTGTTGCCTCCGGCGACGGCAACGCCGCCGTGCGCGCGCGCGCGCGGGTGACATCTGATGTACGCCGCCACCCTCACTCTGGAGCACGACGGGAGGCAGCCCCGCCGCCACACGCGGCCCGCTAGATTTTCCTCGAAAAAGCTGGGGAGGACGTGACGTCTTCCGCGGATATTTTGCGCGCCTCGCCAGCTTGCTTGCCTAGACCTGGCTGGAGTCGGATCGGAGACGTACGGAGAGAGACCGCAGGTCCGCAGCGGCAGCGGCTCCTTTCCGCGTCCGCCCGCCAGGCGACAGCTTGCCCGGACCTGGAGTCCCGAGTCCCGACGGCACCATCCAGGATCCAACCAACCGCAGCAACCTGCACATGCCGGGTTCTTCTGGGAATCGGATGCTGCGCCCTGCCGTGCTGGCTCTCCCGACCACCAAAGGGCGGGGTTAAAAAAGAAAGGCCGATACGTGTTCGACTGTTTCTACAGTGGTTGGGAAGGCCCTTTCCTTTTTTTCTTTTGTTCCGCTCTTTTCCCGCAGAAGATTCCATGCATCGGACACGTCCTACTACTGTAGTAGGCTCTGTGCCTGATCAGAAACGCGCAGCAAACAGATCAGCTCCGCGGGGCCGCGCTGTGCTGGAGAAGAAGAAAAATCTCAGGTTCAACCGAGGCAACCGATCGATTTTCTTGTCAGTTTCTGAATAATTGTTCTCTGATTGCTGACACGCTTGAAGATATGCTTATCTCTACACAGTTCTATTTCAAGGATTTCCACTTGCTATTGTGCATAGCACCGTTAAAAAAAACACAAGGGTCACAAAAAAATTTTCAACGTTACTCGTTACTACCTCCATCTAAAAAAGCTAATTTTTGACTTACAAATGCCGTATTTGACCATTCAGCTTATTTAAAAATTTTATACATACTATAATAAATAAATTATTACTAAACTGTCTCTAATGGTAAAAGAAGTCATAATAAGATAAACGATATTTATACAAAAATTTTAAATAAAATGAATAGTCAAATATAATTTCTAAAAATTTTACAATTACACTTTTTTTAGACGGAGGGAGTACCTTTTTTAAAAAAATGTAGCTTATTTTATTTATTTGTCTTCATTTAAACTTGTCTAAGTTTAACCAAATTTATAGGAAAAAATGCTTCAACATGTACAGTATTATGTTGGCTTCATTACATTCACCGTAACATATGTCTTGGTAATGTATTTATTTGGTACTAAAATATTTTCCTATAAACTTTATTAAAGTTAAAAGATCTTACTTAAAGGATACAGTAATAAATTAAATCGAACTAACAATGGTGTGGTACTAGGTATTAACTCACCAGTTGTTACTATGAATTGGACTAGCAAATGTGTCCATACTTAATAGTAGAACACACACCTTGTTGTGTGCTCACTTGAACAACTTTGTACCATCGATAGACACACAAATGCGTGGGGTTTAGCTTGCATGAGTACGGGTTCGTATCTGTATACTAGTACATACTAGTACTAGTGAAACGCCGTCGTGTTTCTGGAAAGAGGATGGGTCACGTCAACCAAAAATACATTGGCCATCGGATCGCGATCGAACGGCTCAAAATAGTTGAAAAATCGCTTTCGTATACACTATTTATTATTCATGTACTGTTCATTCGCAGCTTTTACTGTTCACAGATAAATTGCTACGCTTACACGAGAACGTACCCAAAAGATTAAAATAAGCCATTTTTCTTTTTAGAAAATTTCCAAAAAATATTTGAATAAAATAAAACTACTCTAGAGCCGACCAACATATTTTTAACCTTTTTTCTTCGTCATCCAAAAATCCAGAATAATTTATTCGCATTTTGCCTATATATTCAATTCAATTTTTCTAATTTTTGGTGATTGTTACAAATATAAATAGCCCTTTTCTTCAAGGGCCTTTCTTCAATTACAACATAGTATGACGCGCACCTACAATTAATATGATTACAATCTTTCTTTATTTTTAAAAATGACATATACCTATTTATATGTTGATAAGTTTAGTAAAAAAAAAATAATTATACGATCCTTGTAAATAACAACACCTGATAAAATAAAATTATAAGTTAATGTTTTGAACATTACTAAATGATCGTGCATACAAGTTTTAGATACTCTTACACGTGCACTAATTTTATCATAACATGTATTAAACAATTCAAAAAAACCTCCTCAAAAATTTTTCAAATTAACCTGCTATACGTCTTTGATTATTTTATAGAACAAACCTCGAGGGCCGTATATACCAATCAGTTAAATTACGAAAAGTACCATATATACTAATGAAATAAAATCTAATTAGACTACAAACTGTTACTTTATTAAATTAATATGAGCCGATGGATTGCGATTAGACAGCTCAAACCATTCTAAAAATCACTGGCCAAACACTGTTCATTCACTACTTAGATATTGTTCATTCATTGTTCATGTACTTTCCATATCTTTGTTAATACACTTCTTATCTGCTCTTTTTTTTAAAAACTGCTAATACTATCAATTCTACCCGAAGCTAAAAATTTCGCACCTACAAAAGCTAACGATAATGCAGAAAATAAAAAAATCCTATAAATTTATTTTTATAAGGTTATAGCTAATCAATACAGTAATGAAACCGACATAGAAATATTACTAATTAATCAGATTAAACAATGATGGCATATTTTTCATTTCCAAAAAAATCTTCATTGCGACTCTAGGCTAAAAATCATTAAGAAACATACAAAAGACACAAAAATTTATATAAAAAAGAAGAAAATAGTGAACACGCACATCATCTAAATAGTTTAATAATTTGCACCACAACGAACTAGCCAATAAAAAGAACCACTACAGACTACCAAGCTCACGGTATGCACAAAGCATTCAAACCGACATAAAAAAATTACCAAATAATTAGGCTCAACAAGAAAGATACATATTTTTCGAAAAAGCATTGCACCACGTTATCACAATTTCATCTAACAAAGCAGTTTAAGTCTACAAAGATTATTTATAAAAAGTACCTCAAAATTCTAAAAAATTAACCTGTATTCCGCCTCCAATTGGCCTACAATTCACGTTTCATTAAATAAAAAATATACGGGCACATTCTAAGCGTGACAACGTCGCGCACTGTTCTAGTCAAATTCAGATTACGAGAAATACAAGGACACTTTATTAAAAAATAAATAAATAAATAATGAACACAAAATCACCTTGCCTTTTAATCTTAAAATGCGATCATAACTACTCGTACTATAAATACAAAATGCCAGTGACAGCAACTAGACGAGCCACAAGAGCCGAGCGCCATAGACGAACACAAACGCCGTACAAGACTCAACCACTCCCCCCTTTTTATATACCACCACCAGGCCAGCCCCCTGGAAACCACCAGAGCCAAAGGAGAGGCGGTTTGCCCTGCTGCCCGTCGCCTTGGTGCCGCGCGCGCCATGGCCGGCACCAAGAGCAAGTCGTCGTCCCCAAGGCCGGCTCGCCGCTCCTCGGCAAGTACGAGCTCGGCCACCTCCTCGGCCGTGGCAACTTCGCCAAGGTGTACCACGCGCGCTGCCTCGCCGGGGGCGACCCCGTGGCCGTGAAGGTGCTCGACAAGCCCGAGCTGGCGGCCACGGGCATGGCGGCGCGGCTCCTGCGCGAGGTCTCCGCCATGCGCCGACTCAGCCACCCCAACGTGCTCCGCCTCCACGAGGTGCTCGCCACGCGGTCCAAGGTGTACCTGGTGATGGAGCTGGCCCCGGGCGGGGACCTCCTCTCCCGCCTCGCCTCCCTGCCGTCGCGCAGGCTCCCCGAGCACGCGGCGCGGCGCGTGTTCCTGCAGCTGGCGTCGGCGCTCATCTACAGCCACGCGCGCGGCGTGTTCCACCGTGACATGAAGCCGCAGAACGTGCTCCTGGACGTCGACGGCAACCTCAAGGTGTCCGACTTCGGGCTGGCGGCGCTCCCGGACTCGCTCCGCGACGACGGGCGCCTGCACACGGCGTGCGGCACCCCGGCGTTCGCGGCGCCCGAGGTGCTCCGCCGCAAGGCCTACGACGGCGCCAAGGCCGACGCGTGGTCCTGCGGCGTCATCCTCTTCGTGCTCCTCGCGGGCCACCTCCCCTTCGACGACGCCAACATCGCCGACATGTGCCGCAGGGCGCACCGCCGGGAGTACACGGTGCCGCGGTGGGTGTCGCAGCCGGCGCGCCGCCTCGTGGCGCGCCTGCTGGACCCGAACCCGGCGACGCGCATGGCCGTGGCCGAGCTCGCGGGCCACCCCTGGTTCAAGCGCTCGCTCAGCGTGGACTCCCAGCTCGGGGGCCTCCTGGGCGGCCAGGCGGAGCGCGAGCTGGCGTTCCAGGCCCCGCCGGCGCTCAACGCCTTCGACATCATCTCCATGTCGCCCGGGCTCGACCTGTCGGGGCTGTTCGGCGAGAGCAGGCGCAGCCGCGAGAAGCGGTTCATGACCACGGCGTCGCCCGAGCAGACGGTGGAGCGGCTCGGCCAGGCTGGCGCCAGGCTCGGCTACTTCATGGTGGGGAAGAAGGGAGTGGAGCGCCTGCCGCTGGGCGGCCTGCAGTCGTCGGGTCTCGTGGCCATGTCCATGGAGATGGCGGAGGTGTCGCCGGAGCTGATGCTAGTGGAGCTGAGGCTGGAGGTCGGCGACGGCGACGAGGCCGAGGCGTTCGGGTGGGAGGAGCTCCGGGTGGAGCTGGGCGACGTGGTGACAGCATGGCACGTGTGCGAAGAAGGTTGATTCGATCGCTTGCAAGAGGAAATTAATGCGATCCAGAACGAAGGATCAGAATCCTTTTGTATGTGTAGGAGGGAAATGTATGTATAAATAGTATCATGTACGTAAAATATTAGTTGGTTATTAGGACGCACTCTAGTTTGTGATGTTGGAGATTAACTAGCTAGATTGGTAGTTTCAATCCAATGTGTGATATTTGGGATGGTTAGTTGTTGTCGAATCAGTACGTACTAGATAGACCTTGTGCGATTTGTTCTTCAAGTATTGAAGCTACCAAGCTAATGACAATTTCACGGCCTCAGAAGTCTGAATGAATTGCAGTTTTCCAAGAGCAGGCTTGCAGCTTTAGGAGTTGCACAAGAATTTTGCAACGATTTCAGAGGAAACAGTTGGACTATATTCCAGGACACTGGAGCGCAAGATTGTTTTTTTTATTAGGCGGTGGCAATAATAGCTATACCATCCACAGTAGGTATACATGTCAATGGCATTTATATGTTTGATGGGCTGACTAGAATCGTTAGATACAGTTCATCAGGTTAACCCAGACGCACCAGCAAGCTGCAGGCACCAAAATGAGATTCGCTTCAACCGACTGCAGCTTCTAGCAGCTTCAGCCATAGTTTCCTAGTCCAATCTCCAATCGAATGGAGCTCTCCAAACTTGACTGCACATTCCCATTGTTATGGACTCGTGGTCCTCCGTGACAGCGGCTGCCAAACCGCAGCGATGCCGTCCAAATGCTGCTGCACCCACCCAGCAGCTGCAGCTAGCTTTTTTTTTTAGGCAGAAACATACATACCCTCCTCCTCCTCCCATGATTTAGCTATCGAGTCAATTCTTTCTTGTCTATATGGAGGGGGTGGCAGGCAAGTCATTTACAGCCTACCATGCACTCCAGTCCATCCAGCTAAGGTTTAATTAAGGTCGTGCTGTCAATTCCATCTCACCTGCTTTATTTAATTTGCTGAAGAATATCATGCCATCCCAATTATTGGTTAACGAAGAACCATGGCGCGCAAAAAGGATGACAGATACGTCGACTATAACATAGTACAGTGAAAATTCATTGGTGCAGGTCGTAGTCGGTTTACAGGCAACGCACTCCAACGCCAGGGACTAATTGTCCTTGGCGTGCGTGATCAAATGGAAGGCGAATGGAGAATTTTAAACGGGGATCGATCACATCATCTTCAGTGACTTCTGGGCTCTCTCGCACAGCAACAAGCTCATGACGAGGATAAACATGTGTCAATGGAACTCCGTGGAAAACACACACACCAGACATCTAGCTAGTCCATTAAACAAGTCAAATGTCGATCCACACAAGGCACGCAGATCGTATATATCTCGTTCATCAGGCAGTTCAACTTTGCCGAATGCATATTATTAACGATTGAACTGTTAATTCAAGTAGCAGTATCGGCCGCGCCGGCAGGCAATTGCAAGTTGTGGCCTGCTATTAGGTAGCTATAGGGTAGCTTTTGGATGTGAGCTAGATGCCGACGAAAGAGAGATGGGTAAGAACCCGGAGGAGAAAAAAGGAGTGATGATCTTGACATGGACATGTTGTCGATCAGGGGGGAAGCGAACAAAAAGAAGATCGATCGGGCCATCTGGTGTATGGCAAAATGACAATGCAAGTAGCTTGTATCCTTGTGCTGGATAATTAATTACTTCTCATGAACAAGTTGAGCTCGGCATCTACAATTTCTTCCTTTCTGACGTCCTCATCAGCCTGAAAAGTGGTGAAAGTGAATTGAGGATGTATTGAGGGTTGTTTTGATTAGATGTCTAGCTCACTGGTTTGGCCATAGATTTAAGAGAAAGAAGCTCCGGTTTGAACTACATGTGCAAGAACAATATGGCGATCTTTTGGTCAGGCCATCTGTTCCACAATAAACCAGTTTTGAACTCAGAGACATCATGATAATTAACAGACCACAAAGGAAACAAGAGTTCTTGTTCGCCTTAATCTCACCATCTGTTCAGCCCTGGCGTCAGCCTAACTGGTCCCCAGAGCGATTAGTGGACCACACGCCGCCCTTCGTTAACCTAGATAAATAAACGGCGAGGCTAAGCATGCATGAATCTTCCTTCATTACGCACGAGGGCATGCTGCATGCACACTATTGGGAATGGAAGAATATTCCTGAAAGATAATAAGCATGTGCCGCTCCTAGCTAGCCAAGAAGAAGGCTGGCCCGGAGAAGCCTCTCCAACTACATCCAAAACTGTGGATTGGGATCCCGTTTCTTACTGTCAACGCAAGCCATCCAAAATTGAAGATGAACGATACCTAACATCCCCTGCATTAGTGCAGAACTCTCTGTTGTCATCTTGCTGCCATCACGTACTGGATTAGTCTAATTGTGTCTAGGCATCTCACCTCCCATTGGACGTGAAGAAGAAAAAGGTTCTCCTCCTCCCCTGGAGCCAAGAAAAAACAAAGGGCAAAGGGTCAGGATCAAGCAAGTGGTCACAATCAGGGATGTACAGTTGTACATGCATGTTCTGGAATCTGATGATCAGTGGACTCACTCATCAAGTTGTGCGAATCAATCAGTCAAGGTGCCAAAAAGTAGCTACAAATGTACACGCTTCTTCATCTTATATGTATCCCATTTTGTGTGTGGGAGGGGGGAAAAAGAGAGGTAAATGACACACTTCTTGTAGCAAGTTCTTGTTGTAGTAGCAATTATCTAAAAAAGCAAGTGGTTGTAGCACACACAACGCAAAGGAAGCCTGAATGAATGAAAAGTAGTACGAAAGATACGCAAAGACAAAGCCCAAAGTTCAATTAGTCAGTCCAATCTCGAACCACCTTGTTTGGATTACCGACTCATCTTGGCCCATGGGGCCTAACTCATACAATTCAAATATGGGCCGGCTCAGACACACCCTGGGTCTCGTCGGCCCACTTTGCATCCAACTGCAACGGTTAACAAAAAAAATGGCACCGTGTTACACGAGTTGCACGACACGACGGGAGGCTGTCAGAAGTCGAGAACAACTCGTTCGTCCGTCACCATAGAACGCTATCCCATCTGGCTATCTCTCGCAAAAATATCCGCGTGACCCCGACCTCCCCCCCTCCCACTCCGAGCAACAGCAGCGGCCATGGGGATAGCCGTGGTGGCTCCCGTCGCGGCAGCCTACTCATGCTTCTTCTTCCTCCTCCTCCCTCGCCGCGCCGCGGAGGGCCGTCGCCGCGGCGAGCCGCGCGTACGTCGCGGCGGCAGGGATGCCCTCCAGGGCGTCCTCTTTCGTCGGGGGCGGGGAGGGCTCGCGGCGGTGGCCGCGTCGGTAGCCGCGCGGCCCAGGAGGGGGCGGGCTCTCGAGGAGGCGGCGCGCTCGGGTGCAAGTGCCTCTTCGGGCTCGGGGTGCCGGAGCTCGCCGTCATCGCCGGCGTCGCCGCGCTCGTCTTCGGGCCCAAGCAGCTCCCCGAGATCGGCCGCAGCATCGGAAAGACCGTCAAGAGCTTCCAGCAGGTGAGGGCTGGAGCATGAATTACAACTTGTGGGGATGATGCCGTGTGTCGTACTGACAATAGTTTGACTGGTAGTTGGTAGCTGGGGAAACTAGTGACCCCAATTTGCTCGAGATGCTAAAGCTTAGCTCTTCTTCTTCGTAGTGTCAGATTGGAGTGATGGGAATTTCGGCACCTCACTCTTTCTGAACTGCAATGGGAAGTAGAACATATCTTCCAGTTTAGGACTATTTCTAGTCAGATTTAGGTGATGTTTTGGACTATCAAAATGACGTGCAATTTGTTCTTGCTGTCGGAAGCATCATTTTAACCTGACTGGGGGGGTGTGGAGAGTAGTTGTTTGAGATGGAGCTGAAAGGGTGTTGCTTGTTCTTGTCTATTGGGGGTTGTATTGTATAATCTCTAAAAATTGGTGCAGATTATTATGTGCAGTTATTATTGTTAAGGTTTGCTATCTGTATTACTACAGTACATGTTCTGCAATCTTTAGGTGGTAGAGTGCTACCTATTGAAATTAAGCTGACTCTACATTTATAAACTGGTAGCTCCACCATGCTAAATCTTCGTTGCTTTTAAAATCAGGAACAAAGGGGTCTTTGGTCTAAAACTGAGGTCACCTGTGGTTTGTGATCTATGTTTTGGTTGTTGCTGTTTTGCATGCTGAGGCTTATTTAAGGTGAACTGCCCCCGCCATGCAGATTATGAACTATGTCTACTTGGTAGGAGATAAAGCATCAGAGAAGAAATTATTTTAAGGTGTACAAAAGGTGGTTTGTAAAAGTTGAATAGTTTTTTCATTTTAGTTTAATTCAACTTATTTTAGGAGGGAGGATGTGTGGAATTTAGTCTCTAGATAGGTTCTAGAGCTATGTCACCCACAGGCCACATTGTCACTAGTTTGATAATTTTATTACTTAGAAGAAATGCCCGCTCCTGTTTGGCCTCACTTGTCCGGGAATTTGATGTGACTAATCCGCCTTAGCATGCACCATTACACTTATTGAAAGCTGGCTGGGTTGCACACTTTGCGCTGTGTTTTCTGATGACAATCTACTGATCAAGTTTTCTGATCAGATTATTATATCCTTTTCTATTCAGTAAAATTGTTCATTGATCCATCTAACTTCTCTCTCAGGCGGCTAAGGAGTTTGAATCTGAACTGAAGAAAGAGCCTGGGGAAGGCGACGATCAGCCACCACCTGCAACCTCCACGGCTGTAAGTGACGGGGAGGAGAAGAAGGGGCTTCAGGCATCAAGTAGCAAGGAGAGCATGTGAGGATCGATCAAGTGTTGCGAGTTAGTGTTGTTTATGTAAACTGTATTCTGGGCTTCTGGAGTTAGCATCAAATTCCTGTCCTATTTTGACCACCTCGCGGTTTCAGGCCATTGTAGCGGTAATTGTTTGTAGTTTGTACCGCGGGAATAATTATAACACCTTGCTGCGTTCAGTTATGAGGCTGTCTTTCCTTTTTCCCTCTCTCAAACAACAAAGGAGAGCTATGTGCTTACGTGTCATTTCCTTAAGAAGAAAAGTTACAGGTGTGTCTAATTATCTAGGTCGAGCGACCTAGTAAGGTGCTTAATGCAATGCGGAGGCCCAGTAGCACAGGGCTTGCACTTCTAAATTAAGCTTAGCAACTAGGATGATTAGAGCATTGAGGCCTTTGTGTTCTTTTCTAGGAATACCTTCCATGGTGCAAAGCAACTAAGAGGATTAGCGTATTGACGCCTTTGTGCTCTTCACTAGGAGTACTAGTGCAACACCACCAAGCTGGAGAAACGAATACTATTAGCCACTAGGTCCAGCCTCTGCAAAATTAAAGCCTAAACTTGCTGAGCAAACACAAAAGAAATGAGGACGTGCTGCTGCCTCTGCCTCATCGAAGCTGTTATCTTGAGCATTTATTTCAATCGTCAGTTACTTGCAGCTAATCCTGGTTATTCCAGACAAGCAGCATGGCGTGAGCTGAAATACTGAAAAGTGAAAACAAGCCTCCTCTCTCAATCCTAAAAAGTGCATTTCTAGATCTGATCCAAACCAAACTATTTTAAGTTTGATTAATTATATAAAAAATAAATTAAAATTTATGATTTCAAATAAATACACTGTGAAATTATATTCCATTTCTAAAAAATAGTCAAATTCAGGATGGTTTGGTACTTTGGTGACAGAAATTAGCGCACTGTGCAGACTGAAGCTGTGGTACGAGTACGAGGCCCGCAACCACAACGGCCGCTCGTGGACCCCACTCGTCAGTGACCGCCGTGGCAGGTTCTTGGTGAAAAAGGACGGAACACGGCCGCCCTCCGAAATAAGCTCGCAACGCCCCAATCTCCGCAACCGAGACAGCCGGAGACATATCCCCATGGCTATCCTCGCCGTCGCCTCTGCGCTCAAAACCCTAAACCCTAGCCCGGCGGACCACAGCCGCAGCCGCCTCTCCTCCTCCCACCTCCGCCTTCCGCTACCGGTGCCACGATGGCGCCGCCTGCGGTGCTCGGCGCAGTACGGTGAGGCGGCGGGCGGCGGCGGCGCCCGCGTCGGTAACGACGACGCCGCGGCCGGCGGAAATACCCTGGAGCAAGGACCTCTGCAACTCGGTGCGGCTCATTGGGACTGTGGGCACCGATGTCGAGCTGCGGCAGCTGCCCAGCGGCTCCGCTGTTGCGAGGGGTCGCCTCGCCGTATGGAAGTCGGCCACCGAGACCACATGGTATTCCTGATTTAATTGGTGCTACGCAATGCTAATTCTTATTCATTTCTAGCGTTGTCTATTTATGTCTCCATTTTTGGGGGGCGGCAGCTGCTCGACTATTGTCGGTCACTCGTAGTAGGCTTGTAGCTTTGTGGGTGTGGGGGCATGCGTGGATTTTGGAGAGGTCGGCAAAGGCACTCGGTAATATGTTGGCTAGAGCAGTTTGTGCGATTGGTGGATTGTAGTAACTAGAAAGGTGATTGTTGAGATTGAGACCATGGATGGAGTTTTGTTTACGGACAGTGTAGTTGTGCCAAAGTGTTTTGCTGCTTATACAGAGAGGTCAAAAAATGCTACTGAAATTGTGTAACACTTATTTATTTCAATTGAGTTACACCCTTAGTTAAACTAGAAGGATGTCCCGCATTGAAATATACTACTTAGATTTACTTATATTATATGGATGAATAAATATTGTAATACATGTTAGTGGATGAATTTTAGCACTCTGATGTGGACAGCTAAATATATGTTACTAGTAGGATGCCCCGAGCGTTGCTGCGGGTATGGAGTAGAATTGTAAGGAGTTTATAATGGCCGAAACTATGAATGAATTAATAGATACATATATATGGATGTAGTAGGTCAATTGCGGAGGTTGTATCCATTGAC
The DNA here is from genome assembly GCA_015844335.1 of Chrysopogon serrulatus. NCBI lineage: Eukaryota > Viridiplantae > Streptophyta > Magnoliopsida > Poales > Poaceae > Chrysopogon > Chrysopogon serrulatus. The sequence continues at coordinate 208,448 of JADLZL010002379.1, forward strand.
ATACACAGTATAGATTATTTGAACTGGGCATCACCCAAATCTCATCTACCCGAACCCCCACCCCTACTATATCTAAGGGTCACCCCCTCCCAAAATTCTAGGAGTTTTCCTTCATAAAATTATGCATATTTCGGAGGATCACATGTAATCCATGTGATACGCAGTTTTGTTTACAAACGGGTTTTTGCTTAGAAACGGTTTAAATTTTTGCAAAAAAGTTATCGAATATATCCATGTGGGGTCTTGTTTTGAAGAGTTTATTGTGAGGAACACCATGGTGCAATTGGATTGTAATTACGATACTTGGTTTAGGTGCTAGAATTTTTTTCTATTTCAAAAAAATAGCTAGTGGGAGATAAATGAGACTAATTGAGGGTAACTCATTTGATGACATCATCATACATCACTTTTGGAAATCCTAATTTTTGATTGGATGGAACCCCTTAGTGGGTCTTTGCATTATAGGAGTATAGGATTAAATGATGTGGTTTGCTATTGTGAATAGCTTGAATGAAGACAAAATTGCATCTGTTAGTAGGATGTGCTAGTGGATGCTGATATGAACACTACAAGGCATAATTGCATGGCGAGTAGAATGCTAGTGGGGATTGAAAATATAAGATGTATAGATATAGATAGGGACTCGATTTATGAGCAGTGAATATTGATCATTATATTCCCTTAGAATATTGATAAGTGTTTAATTGGGTCACTGTAATATAGGGTAACTCTACAGTTCTGGGATGATCTGGCTATTGTGGCCTCTGAGCATGTTAAGAAGGGTGACCGGATATTTGTTTCTGGGCGGCTTGTGTCAGATACTGTTGATGAAGGGCCTGAGAAGCGACACGTTTACTACAAGGTATCATCTTTGCTAGGTTGCATTACATGCTCATTTTCATTATCCCTCTTCTGTGATTATGATGGATTAATGGGTACACTCTTTCTCAGCTTGCAGTTCAACAGTTGAATTTCATTGAGTCCCAGCCAGTTCAATTATATGAACCAGAGGCAGGCCAGGATGCCCCAGGTATGGATCTCAGTTAGGCTGTGAAGCCATCTCAGTTAGGCTTTTAAGCTTTTTGTTTTATCATAAGATTGTTGCACTTTCCATTCTTGTCTGCCTACATTCCTGTGAGATATAGTTGTTTGTGAATTGTGATGACATATTCCACTTTTTTAAATTAGAGAGTTGTTTGGACTGCTGCCAACTATTCTGTTACAATCTGGTTCATTGTCAACCTTTGTTTTTAGATTTGCCAACTCCTTGATTGCTTGTGTTTGATTTGTATTTAATATGTACTCCCTCCGTTCTAAAAGATTTGTCGCTTTCGGTTTTCGTGCCACAAGTTTGATTCGATTTATAGAAGAAACATACAGAATTTATATTTCTAAATAAATCTATTAAAAAACTAGATTCAAAGATCTTTCCAATGATATTAATTATAATACTAATTGTTTAATATTTATAAAAATTGCCGACAGTTGTTTCTCGGGAAGCAAAAGTGACAGATATTCTGGAACGAAGGGAGTATGTGCTAAGGAGTATCTATTAATTAACAATGGACTCCTAATTGCATGCATGGTTAATTAGTTTTAAGCTTAAAGTAATGAATTATAGCTTATGCAAGTTTGTAGACTGGCACATATCACTTGCATCCACTGTGTGTATATGCAAAAAGTATGTAATGGCCCTAGTTAGCTGTAACTGCTAGCAGTACAAGGTGGGTTGGCTTGCAAGCTTCAAGGTGAAATCGACAGCCCCCTCTAGTACAAGAGAGGGGGAGGGAGGGAGGGAGGGCATGAACCAGCATGCCCCTTATAATTTCTGTTTTGTGTTCAAGACTTCAAGTCTATCAATCCTCAACATGCAAACAACCTTTTGCCTGGCTGTTGATTATTGCTTTTTAAGTTGTATATCCAGAGTTCACTAAAATTTCTTTTTAATATCGTGGCTACTAATTTTCCTGTAATATATAATTTGATATGCTGTTAACCTTGCCACTATGCCCCCTTGTATATGTGAAAATAAACAGTGCTCATGGTAGACCCCATTAGACAGCAATGTTTGCCAAAGTTTCAAATTTAATTTTCTGGGCATATTCTACAGTGTAGGTAGTTGCCTCTAGAAGGCTGCAGAAGAGACTGCTATATGTGTATTGATAAGCTTATCCTATTTATAGTTATATGATGTGATAGAAATCTCTTTGACAATGAACCTTCTTTCTAGAATAGCAATATTCAAGTAATCTTCCTGGCATCATTCTTGAGTACTCTTGCAGAAGCAGTTGGTTGATTTAGCTGACTTTCTTCAGTTCATGGAATGTTTTATTGGCCAATGATGCACATAACTTGGTTCTAGGTAGCTGTTTATTGATGTAAACCAAAATTCGTAAAATGTAAGAAAGTAACTCTCCTTTTTTGTTGGATCAAAGGTGGAAAGCGTGCTGATTATTTTAGCTCTACCTCTAGTTCAAGAAAGGATAAGAATAGGGATAATATTTCTTCTTCTTCACGATCAACTGAAGAGTTGTGGCAGGCTTTCTTTGCTAATCCTGTTGACTGGTGGGATAACAGGACAAATAAGGTTAGACTGGAATCATTTATCATTTAAAGTTATAATAACCACTTGTCATTTGACACAGTAACAGTTATCGTGTGTGTGAACAACTTCCTCTCTTTTGAGCGTAAGCTAATTTGCAAGTGGAAAAAAATATAGAGAACACCTGAAAACTCTAGACTAAAGTAAAGTAGTTCAAATATTTACGGAAGGAGATGGAAGATGGTCAGTAGAGTGGCTGAACATTGAAACAGAAATAGTAAACAGCCAAATGTGGTTACAAAAGATATCGTAATTTTTTCTTGTAGCGAGTTAACGCTTAAGTTCTGCACTCAAATTTGAGACTAGTGTACTATTGTAGAAGGGTTCTGCATTTTGTATGCTGAAGACTGAAGTTATCTTCTGACTTTTGAACCTACCATTATTTCTTTCCACATTAACCAGAAGTGTCTGCACTAAAGTTTCTGATTTAGAACAGTGGAAATAAAATATCTAAGTCACAGCTTAATCAACATTAGGATACATGATGCAATAAAATATTCAGTTTCTGATTTTGAGTGGCTGTACTACTTCTTGAGTCATGCAATTAAATCTTATGGTTTAATCCCATTGCTACATGCCATGCATAATTGAAAAAAATCACTCATCTTGACACATGATGCTTCTGTCTTAATGTATAGTGTGTGCCTTATGGAAATGGACTTGATATTTACATGGGTTTTCTTAAACATTTTGCTCTAATTCATGTACGCTAGATATGCTGTTATGTGTGAAGCGAATAATGATAGAAAGTGACTAGTTTGGCGGTTTTAAATTGAATCATCTCCAGTAGAAGGTAGAAGCTACTTCAGCTCTGCTTCATAATACCTTTCAGAAGAATCTTATTGATGTCCTTGTTTGTTTACTTCAATAGTTTGTCTATCAATTTGTTTGGAAGAGGTCTGCTTGACATTTGGTTGACCTTAAATCATATGAACAGAAGAACCCGAGGTATCCAGACTTCAAGCATAAGAACACTGGTGAAGCACTATGGGTTGACGGGAGGAACAACCCCAACTGGGTTATATCTCAGCTGGCTGTTTTGGACTCCAGAATGAGTTCTCTGCAAGGCAATGAGAGAAAACCAGTCTCTTATATGTATGCTGATGAGTTCATGACAATGGACGGCACTCGGTAGTCTTTATGAAGGAGGAAGCTTTGGCTGGCAGTTATGGCGAGGTCATGCTGACTAGGTTAGCTCATGCCCTTTGTCTCAGTTTTGTTGTACATATCTGAGCAGCTATGGAGGGTTGAGTGTTATGAGTTTCCGTGGTATTATTATTATTATGTACTTGGTATGAGCCTATAACAAACATAAACGAAGTGGGAGAAAGCCAAGCTTTTACTGACTATCTTAGATCTGTTAGTAGTGTTAGCTGGTTTCTGACATGGTTTTGAAGTTTTAACTGTGCTGTTACGGTGAATGGTTATGATGTGTAAAAAACGTGGGTTTTCTTATGTTCAAGTTTTTATGTTTCTCCTTGGAAGGCATTAAAACATCACATTCTGCTGAGTTGGATTTGCAATATTTACATGTTCAAAAATATTTACAAACAGTCCGGTGCCATGTATGCGGAGGGGACTCCCAGACAGACAGGGAATTGAAACGCGATTTCCCATATTTCCTTCAAGGGAGAAAGCTTTTTTTTTTTTTTTTCAATTGTTCAAAAACTCCGGATGATTTTAACATTTTCTAGCCTCCGCTATCCTTCCTTTGTGCAGCAACCCACCTGACAAATTAGTTCGTAGCTTAGTATACATAGTTGTTAGTCTTGTAGGGATAAATATTCGATGCAAGTCCTTCATTCGGTGCAATCCGCCTAGAAACACATACTTAAAGGTTTAATTTTAAATCGATATACATCTATCCGTAATGCATCTGTAGGCAAAAGTTGAGGTGCAAATCATATATGAAAATAGCAAAATTTATGTGCATATTCTGTCCTCTAGTACGGACATGAATTTTGCTATTTACATATGATTTTTTTAGATTAATTAAGCTTGCACCTCAACTGTTGCTACAATGTACATCAATGGATATATAGTGTAGATGCACTATGAAAACTGGGGAAAAAGAGAAATAAGTCGGTGCTTAATGCTTATCATCAGTCACAGGTTCCATTCCGGATGATGTCTTCGTAATTGTTACTGACGATTTGTCAGTTGAGTAACGAATCAGCCAAGTTTTTTTTTTTTTTTTTTTTTTTTTTTTTTTTTTTCAAAAAAGGAGCAGATCTTTACCTAGAAGGAACCAGAGAGGCAGATACAGCCGGATCATATCTTTTGACGTATCGTGTTTAATTTTACACCCAAATCATTCACACCTTGTGAATCTCATTGTCATGGCATCACATACCAAAGCTGAATCACCAAGAAATGTTTACACTGATTTCTTTCCCATACACTGATACACTATCATGGACGGAAGGTACCCACCCCTCTTGCCTTGTCGGACGACGACGTGGTTTGAAGAATCTGCGCTGAAACATTTTTCTATGCGTGCAGCAGATGGACCTGCCGTATCTCCAGGCGTCATGCACGCCAGCAACCATACACACCGCAGCATCCCAGAAGGTAGACGAATAGAAGATACAGCTGCTGCAGCTAGACCTCCAAAACTAATTTATTTGCTGCATTTCAGGGCCGGATCGACAGGGAGGATATTGACTTGGGTATTTTATTTTTTTGCTTCTGATGAGTGGTGACGGGTAGCCGGATAAAGACCTGGCAACCAATCAGCCACAGATTAACTAGTTAGTTTCCTGATGCCAATGGATCGATGCTTCGGCGATGCAGCTCTCATGTGCGGCCACATGCTCGGTGTCCGCCGGTGCCTCGACCGGTGCATGTGTTAACAAATCGCAGGCAGGTCGTCGGCGTTGTGTCTGCGCTCTGTTTCCTTGACCCATCGATCTCGGTGATAACCTTTTTTTTCTCGTTTGACTGAGCTAGGTTATTGCTCACATTGGTTTAATTTTTGGATCTTGAGATCGGCCACCATCGTCAGACGATCTTAATCCCGGGTTGCACATGGACATGCCACGCGCTGATTTGAATCTGATGAGCTTTTCGTTTCAAGTCAAACTGAATCGTTTATTTAGAACAAGTTGCCCTTTGTTTTGGCTGATGACATGACTTGCGGCGTGGTTAATGTCAACTGTTGTTAAGGAATCAAAAGGAGACATTGCAGTTTTGCATTTTGGACAGGCTATATATATATATATATATATATATATATATATATATATATATATATATATATATATATATATATATATATATATAAGCTAGTTTGTTAGCCCTTCTGATCTCTTCTGTACGTATAATTTTCTTGTGTTGGAGTCAATCCAGTGGACAATATACATGGCATCAGAATACGGAAACGAAGGCACCAAAACGCTAAAACAAGTTGTGTAGCAATTAGCAAAGAAAGGAGTAAGGGAAAGCTCAAGATAGAACCAGCTCTTCAACAGCAAGTAATTAATAAAGGATCAACGATCAATATAACTGTATTGTTTCGTTTGTACAAACACATGGAGAGTTAACTGAAACAACCTCAGCATGCATCTCCTTTGTGCTGCTAAAAGACCTAATCGTCTTACAGAATCAAAGCCGCACACATCCGTGTATGCGCTTTGATGCACCAAGCTCATCCTTTGGCTTGGGGACTTTCCAAACAGAAGAACAAAAATAATGAAAAGGAAAAAAAAACAAGAAGGTCATGACGATGACATGTTGTCCGATCATCCGGCTGGTCCTCAGTTCAGATGGATCGATCTTGGTTCATTGCCTCGCTGATCCCAGGCCTGTGGCTTCAGATCTCTTCATGATCCTCAGCTTCTTGCAAGTGCTGGTGAACATCCTGTTAATTAAAGAACACACGATCAGTAATCTTGTTCGTAACATAAAAAAATAACAGTCGATCAGAAGATGGAATGGAATACTACTTACTCGAACGGCACGTCTCCGACGAGCATAAGGTCGCCGTCCTTGTCCTCGTAGGTGACGGCGAATTCCGAGAGGTTGGCGCTGCCGCTGTTGGAGGAGACGAACATGGTCTCCAGGGCCTCCCGGAGCTCCCTGTAGCCCTTGTACATCCTCAGGTCCACCTTCCTCAGGTAGGGGGCGCCGTCCATGCTCACTTTGACGAAGGAGCCGCCGCTGGCCGCGGTGGTGGTGTTTGCGGCCGCTGCGGATGCTGCAGCCGTGCAGCTGGCCGGCGCCGCCTCCTCTTTGTTGGTGGCCTTGCTGATGCTGACCTGCTGCGGCTTGCTGCTCGCCTGCTGCTGGAAGCAGCTCTTCCGGTACGACCTCACCGGCGGCCAACCGACCACGGGCGCCCTGCAAGAGTTGACACGAGTAGCTAGCGTGTGAGAACCTGATCATGCAAAGCTGTTACGAGAGACGGTTCGTCTGAACTCTTGGTTTGGGTGCTCTACTCACTTGGCTGCCGGGGGTGCTGCCTGGGCGTCACGCTTGTTGGCCTCCTCGGTGGCGGCGGCGTCCTCCACGGCATCGGTGGTGCCGCGCTTCTTGCCCCTAGGCGTCGACGGCGGCGTGGCCTTCACCTGGCTGCAGTCGTCGGCGGTGCCCGGCAGGCCAAGCCTCAGCTCGGTCGCCATGAGGTCTCCCACAACGGTTTCCATGTCGCAAGCACTTGTGAACACAGAGCACGACGTACTCTACTCCTCTTGCCGGCCGGCGAAGCTAGAGTAGTTCTCCTTCGTCTCCGGTTGCAGCTAGCTACCTAGCTCGATCTCAGAGCTCTCTGGGCTAGGAGAATGAGATGGATGTGAATGTGATGATGAGCTGGTGTTGTGTGTTTGGCCTCGGTGCGCATGTTTTATAGGAGAGGTGTGGCCAGCCAGCCAGGCAGGCTGCCAGGGAGCGAGAGGTGACACAGACACATGCCGCATGCATTGCAGCGACGTCCTGGGCGTGGGCATGGCCGTGCTAGGCTGTGGTGCGAGGGTGACCGCGGGGGGCAGCCACGAGCGGCCTGCCGGGTCGGCCGGCGACATGGATTCCTCGGTCGACGGGGTCACGGCGCGTCGGGGCCGTCGGATCCGGAGGCAGCCCATGTGGGGCGGCGGGGCCCGCCAGCCGCTGGAGGGAGAAGAGATACACGTATCATATTCATATCTACAGAACAGAAGTATGTTTACACGCTGGGTGGCTTCCCTTTGGCCATGGACATAATCATGGACGGAATGCACATATATTATATCTAATCTAATTTCCTCCATTATTAGTTGGACCAAATGGGGTGGCTGGATACGCGGTTTTCCGGGTCCCGGGTTGATTTTTTCAATTCAGCGGAGAACATGGCGTGTTAACGGGTTGTCGCCGCTCGTGACGGGTTCGGGTTTGTAGAATTCATTCGGCGGTCCGATTTTACAACTAGATCACTGCTATTCGCTAATACATATATAGTTTGGTGCAATGTTCTGATGTATATGAGGTATGCTTATGGCCTATGGGTTTGCAACCTGGTGTTGAGCAACCCGATAACCCGGTTTCTGTAGGTGATATATGAACAATGGGATGATCAAGGAGAAATAGAAAAACCACTAGTGAGGAATGATTACTAGGATGCTATGATTAGAGATATTGGGGAAGCATCTCTCGCCCATTATTATGAGCTGTTTCTTTCTTTCGGCCTGGTGGATGGCATGGAGTATTAACTAATACATACAGGTTGAAGATGGCTCATTTGTATCGCGGAATATAGGGGCACTGTCCGTTGCTTTTGGATGCATATATGCATCTCTTTCTCCTTTTCCCATATAACTTTGAGTAAATTGCACACAATGTCCGTCATTGCACGTCACCCTGTTCATACTTACATTTCAAAGGTTAGACAGGGGATACATGAAGAAATTTTATTTTGCGCATGACTGGTCATCAGGAATTTTATTTTCACATGACCCAGGGTTTTTTTTTCTTTTTTTGATAACGGCATGAGTGAGGTTTCACAAGATAAAGGGGCTCTAACAAGATAAAGGGGCTCTATATACCACATGAGTAAACATTAAAGTGCAGGCCACCCGTGGTTCATAATTCTAATCCTCTCTCATCATCTACTTCACTTCCCAAGTTCTTTTTTTAACCACTAGATGAGATACTATTGTTCAGCAAATCTCTCTTGCTGTTGCTGTTGCATCTTTTGGTTTGGTAAAGGTCCAACAAAGCCAAGTGGGAGTTGTTTGTTTAAAAAATCATCACACATGATGCATTGTTTGGCTGTGCTATTCCCTAAATAAAGTGCACTCCTGAGTTTGATCATGAGAACATGGTCCCCCTGTTTAAAGATTTGGCTCATAATTTAACACGGGTGTATCATGGTAGTCGGGACTAGTTGAATCAAAACTATACAAACCTTTTGGAAACCACACTTAGTGAGCAGTTCTAGAAAAGCAAAAGGTTAGTAGTGCTTTCTGTAACAAGCTTGTCTTGTACTACAACGTAGGTAAAATCATGCACTCCACAATTTACGGGATTGTTTCCAGTGCCTTCGTCTAGAGAAAGGTACGGTGTAGAAATTGGTTCTTTTTTTTTGGCATCAGTTTGAAGGCACTAATCCCCTCTCACAGATAGATAAGCAACGACTAGGTTTGATTAATTGCTTGCTTGCTTGTATCTTGGAGCAAGTTTATTTGAATTGTAAATGTGTTTCCTACTAAGGCCCTATTTGGGGTAACTTGTGATGGAAAAACATCGTACCAACTGCGCCAAACGCCTTTCTTCACCCCACGATTTGCTCCCTGGTTCATTTCAACATAAAAGAAGAAGCAACAGGCAACATGTTGTAGTGGGGAAAATCCCACTGATTGTGCTGCGACCCAGTCCCTTACTGCCACCACCACGGTGTCTCCTGTGCTCAGCCCTTTAGCGGTTGCGACATCTCCTCTAAAGCGTTGTACGTGCACAAGTGTGGGGGAGTGGGTCTAGGCGCCCCAGGCCTGTCGGCTTAACCAACGATGACACCATCTCTACCTTCACCTTAGCCTACCTCCTGTTGCCCCAGACGCCACTACCGTGCTGTCATTGGGTTGTCGATGTAGTGGGTAGTGCCATCCCTACTATTTGGCGCCCTCCAGATCTAGCAAACCTAGCAACATGCACCGCCTAGCAGCACGTCCACCACAGGGAGCATTTCTGAGCGGCCTATTCCATCGGCTAAGGAGAACAAGATGTGATGACCTCTAGGAAGAAATTCTGAGCGGCCTATTCCGTCGGCTAAACCGACGCGTCACCTTTACCTCCGCCCCATATGGTTCTTCATGGAAGTAGACCGCACGTCTATCACTTGCTCCTCGTGGAAGTAGATTGGCAAATGATATGCTTTTACCTACTTTACTTCTTTAGGAACGTACTTTGGTAAGAAAAGTACTCCCTTCGTCCCAAAATAAGTATAATTCTCGATTTCTGAGAAGTTAAGTACTTTTAACTTTAACTCAATATATACACATCAAAATATTAATATTTATAGTACATAATTAACATCACTAAATAGACCATTGAATCTATTTTTGTAAGAAATTTATTTGGAGATATAATGTTGCTAATATTTTCTATAAAGCAGATTAAACTTAGGAAAGTTTATCCTAGCGACACTTATTTTGGGGCGAATGAGTAGTTTTGAATTGAACTGTGGACAATAAAGATGTATGAATGAAGCAAGGCCTATAGAAACAATGGAATAAATTTGGTAATGTAGAAGGGCAATAGTTTGAGTATTTTTATAGTGATAGAGGTAGGTAATGTATATGCTGATTTAGTGGTTTAATCAAAGTTACTTTTTTAATAATAATGACATATGTGGGTATTTGGAGAATTTTAGGAGTTACTTTAGATTATTATTTTTTTCATAATGGCGTGAACAGTTAAAACTAAGATTTAGATTAATTTTTATAATGACAAAGGTGATTAATTTAGACAAGAGCTAAATGCACTACAGATCCATTAACTTGTGAGCAAGTTTTAGTTAGGTCCATTAACTTAGAAAGTGGCTTTTTAGGTCCATCAACTTGTGAGCAGGTTTCAGTTAGGTCCATCAACTTAGAAAGTGACTTTTTAGGTCCATAAAATTTTTTTATAGCTTGCAAAAAAAAAAAAAAAAGACAAACATGTGGTATAGTTTAGATATATATTTTGGTGTTACTTTGAATTGTTTCAATAACGATAGCGGTAGGTGAAAAAAACTGATCAATAAACCTAAAGATTATTGTTGTTAGTGATCATTAGAGTATAGCTTATTGATAGCCGAATGTTTTATAGGTTTTTAGGTTTACCTTTCTTCTAGCAATAGATATATGTCAACCTCCAAGGTGATCCTGTAAGCCCTAATATCCTGTCAGAACTGTGGCTAGAATTGCTCACATATATTGAGCGTCGTCGTTGGAGAGGAATACTTGTGTATAGGGACCGGAGCACGAAACGCAAGAGTGAAAATCTATACATGGATTGTAATTTGGCTTTTATATATCAAGGACAGGAGGCAAAACATTTCCTTAAAACAAGCGGCAAAACAAGAGGTAACAAACGTACGGTCCAAAAACTAATCGTTGTTAACAACACTACTAGTACAAGTTAAACACATAGGTCCACCTATCTAGTAACTATACGCACCAAAGCCGGCCTATAGCTAATCTGAATCTGGCTTCGTTGTGTGTTTTTAAAGTGGCGCGAAGTTTAGATGATGCTCCTGAATGTCGACACATGCGCGGTGCTCCATAAGCGAAAAAGAATTGTTTTTGCAGCTCGCAAGGTCGTGTGTGTGCTATCCCATGCATGATATGCTCCGATCCTTTTGTCAGCATCAATCGATCCAAATGCAATCTATCGAAGCTAGCTATGATCAGTTTATTGGTGTTAACTGATCTAGCTGCTGCCTGCTGCATTGAAATGACAATCCTCTCTTCACCTAATTAACGCGCTAGATAGAAGAATCAAAGCTTTGATTCGCTGTCACATTGCTACTGTCCATGATTGGATGCATGCATCCATATAGATTGAAAGACCAAAGCTTCCCAGTACCATTTGACTGTTGGCAGATGCCTTCTGTTCCTGCAACCTCTTGCAGGCACAAGGCTAGCTGAATCGCCGTTGCAGGCAGGTTAACACTACTGATAATATAATTGGGCTGCTGCTCTCCTAAACTATGTGTGTGTTCAACTGTACATAACTGAACATTTATATTAGTTAGTAGTACTATTCTCGAGCTAGCTGTGATGTGTACCTGTTGTTGATGTCTCCCCCGGCCAACTGAAAAGAAAATTCCTTGGATTCCAGGCGGCGGTCTGCTGCATCATATGCATGCATATGATTCTGACAGCTGCACCGACTAAAGTGTTGCAGAGCGATATAGCATAGTGCTGGCATTCTTCGATGCAGTGCAATTGGACTTGTTTGGCTCCATGTGTTGAATACTGCACTGCATCTGGGTTCGCACGACTAGATCAGAGCAAAGGTTCATGTTCAGCTTTGTTTTCTGTTTACAAAGATGCTATGTGTCGCAATGACCTCCCACATCAAGCATATTAACAAATCTATATCTGCCGGTGAGTGAACTGAACTGTTTACTACTACTATATTGAGTTCTTTCCTTTGGTACTATGTATATATATATATACTATAATGAATCATATAGCCAGTTGTTCCCTTGTATTCGACTTCCTTCGGTCTCTGTTGAATCTTGAATGTATGTTTCCGCATACGGTTTTCAGAAACCGGGTTCTCGACCATTGGACGTCTTCGGTCCCCACTACTAAAGTAGGCAACTAAACCTTAACTTTCTCCTTGTTTTTGCCAATTGTAAGCTTCATTGACCATAGATTAAGTTTCTTTGACCACCAATTAAGTATCACTATATTATACACATCCCGTCAAAAGATAAAAAGGATTACAATTATATCCTACAAGATGGCCGATGCTTTGTGACTAGCAAGAGAACATCACCGCCCCTACGCTGCCTAAAGCATAACATCAATTCGTTGGTACCGCAACCTCCAAATGTTATAACCTCTAAATGTTATTTTGTACTCTGGTCAATAAATAATTTTGAAATTTTACACAAGAAAAATAAGTTGTTGTTTGCTAATTATTTTTGCTTGTCTGGATTGCAGTTTTTTTTTTTTTTTTTCTGATTGGCGAGGTAGTAGCTTCCATCTCCGATTACCGACCGTAATTTTTGAGTCAAAAATGGTGACCCTGAAACTTTGAACACTGGCATGAATCAGGCAGAGTAGTGTGGATCTGTATCAAGTACAGAGGCATGCAATGTAATGTCCTTCCCCATGCCAGAATTGATCGATCGAAATCAAACTTCTTACTAAATAGTGTTTTTCATACAACAATTTCAAAGATCAGACTGTACAACTATAACTGTCGACAGATTCCGATCCAAACCCTCGTGGGATGGTTATGGGGGACAGGTGAAGACGAACACTGTCCATCGCCATCATCAGCCCACACATCTTAAGAGATGGGGTGTGGGCAATTGTACAACAGCAAGTGAGATGTCTGCAATCACAAAAAAACTGAGATGTAGACTCGTAGCGTAGCACCATGTATGTATGTCTGTAATCCTGTGAAGGAAGACGAATAGGGACAGCAAGATACATTCATTGTGTTAGCACTAAGCACAGCAAATCGATAGTGACCCGTAGGGAAGAATTAAGGCTGATAGGTGTGGGCGGTGCATTGATAGCCATGCATGCTGCTTGAGACTATTATATAGATATATACTGTGGCTAAGATCATGAGCCGGAACAATGTGAATGTGTGCACGACTGTGTTATTAGCAACATAACTATTAGTAGCTAGATCATATGCGTGCTTAAGGTATTCCTAAGGTTGTTTAACTGTTTATTTCAGTAAACATTTTGGCAACTTTGTACTAGGTATAGTGTACTATGTTCAACACCAGTGATGAGAACATGACCTAGGGTACACTTTACTTTGCACTATGAGACATGCATGATTGCCAGGATCATACTCATAGAACATTTCTTTTATTGGGAATTGGATTGTGGATTCATGATCCTATAATATTTACAAAAAAAAAGTAAAGAGATATGCACTCTATATAAAGTATATTCTTCGGTATATAAACCTACCCCCTTCGTCCCTAAAAAAGAGTCGCTATAGGAATCATGCTTGTCAAACAATTAAGTCTATTATAAAAGTACTAGTCCATCAACCCGTGCTTCGCACGGGCTAACTTTGAGATACTTAAGCAATTAAAATTCTTGTTTAATATATATCAACTAATAAAACGTACTTTATACAATTAACTTTAAATTGAGTCTAGTCTTACACACATATATAGAGAATTTTCTTTGGCATGATTGAGAGAGATCATTATGGCACAACTAATACTTCACATTTGTTTGTTTTCACGATTAGGTGTTTTCTTTTCCTTTGTTTGTTTTGTGTCCCAGTATGGTTAACTTTGTGAAGTATATGGGTGTGTTGTACTTTCCTCTTGAAAAAAAGAGCTATGTAGATAACAATATTAGAAGTTTAGCTCCTTTGCAAAAAAAATTACATAATTGAGTATCAGATATTTAGATAGGTACCTTAAATTTTTTATTAATTGTACATCTTTTATTGATTTGTTTGATGAAATTATTAGGATAATTTGGAATTCCCTAACATTGATGTTTTGTTTGTGATTTGTTGGTTTCTAATCTATTGCTTCATGAATGGTTGTTGTCGCCGAAGTACTTAACTCATTGCTCTAACTCCTTAACACATTATTGTTGTTGCATCTTTAGAATTATTTTTATGTATTTATTTTGCCCATGGAAAGGCAGTGGTAACATTATTATGTTTCCATCCTAATCATTAGTGCATATGGTAACATTATTATGTTTCTATCTTGATCATTATTGTATATGACTTTATATGTTACCATGATGTTCATGTAGCTTTTGCTACATATATATGATCAATACATGTGTCAATATTTAAATTGCTATATTAATCAAGATACTGTATTTAATGGAAAAGTTACATGTGGAAGAAAGCAATAGTATTGGTAGATTACCTTGTTTATCTTGTCATTATTGTTGTTTATGCTGATCTTGAAGGTCCCATGTGACAGCATGTGCATGGCTCTGCCATTGAAGCCTTGCTAGTGTTTGCTTGTAGTTTGTACTTATTAGTAGGATTGGATTCCACTATCCTCGATTAGATTTGTTTTTGTTTGATTTTTTTTATCAAATTGGAAAGATAGATTGGTTAGGATAGAAATATAGGTTGGGCACATTTTTTTTTTTTTTTTGGTGGCGTATTTGTGACATCTTTGAGTCACATTTATTAATTATATGTCCTCTTGATATTTTAGATCATTTGACTGAAGATTAATTTATTTATTTATTAACATGTTATCATAATGTCTTTATATTGCATATTCTAGGTTATGCTCTTTGCTATTATGATGCATAAAACTCATTATAGCTTGAACTGCGACAATCAAGATGTTAAATTTATTATGTCATAAAATTAGTCATTGTGTAGTACTATTATTTTATTATTTTACAAAAACATAGAACACTTAAAAGTATATTGGTAGTATTAATATGAAATAATTATTTTAGTCAATGTATTATAAACTTATTTAAATAACAAAGGTTATCAATTATTTTTCAAATAATTTATATTAGTGTTTACATGTAGATTTTGAGTTATTTTATATTTTATAAAATACTTTACCAGTATTGATATGGCATAATGTTTTTAGTCGACATATACTAAACTTATATTTTAAATAAAATGGTTATTGATTTATTCATCATAATAACGTATATAAATATTTATATGTAGATTTAGAGATATTATATAACAACGTATATTTTAATTTTTATATGTAGATTTATAGATTTTTTTAGGTTACTAATTTGGATAATCAAAAGTTTTACTTTATATTTTTTTCTATTAGTGATATATGTAGGTAATTTGGAGACAAAATTAGTAGATACTTTGCATTATCTTTCATAATGATAAATGTAGGTAATTCAAATATAAATTTTGGGTTTAATTGCCATAATTTAGAGTCAATTTTACATAGCTCATTTTAGTTTTTGCATGGTTGACAAAAATTGCCTTCTCTTTATTTGTATATATAATAATAAGCAGGCAAAGGCAGCACATATGTATCTTGTTTATTTTCTATGAGATTTTTTATTCATAATTAACTAACCGCAACATCATGGGTACTACAGATATGAATTTTTGTTAATACATTAATAAGTGAAAGTGATTAGTAGTAAGACTCATCTGATAATAGAGATATTTTGTTAAGAATGTGGTAGAGGAGATATCATATTTTAGTAATTAAATTTACCATGACGTGACCAACTAAGATGGTCTCCAATTGATTAACTTATTTTCCTCCTAAAATAATTTTTTAAATCTGTAATGATATAATTGGATGATTTTCCAGAAAATAAAATAAATCTAGTGGTTATCGATGGCTAGAGGCTTTGTTGA
Organism: Chrysopogon serrulatus; assembly: GCA_015844335.1. Taxonomy (NCBI): domain Eukaryota; kingdom Viridiplantae; phylum Streptophyta; class Magnoliopsida; order Poales; family Poaceae; genus Chrysopogon; species Chrysopogon serrulatus. Next base: position 224,544 of record JADLZL010002379.1, read on the forward strand.
TGGCCCATATTTCTAACTGTGTAATTTGCAAAGAAATAAAAGTTAGTAATACCAAAAAAACAGCGGGTTCCATCGTTTTTTATGGTTCCCTTTTAAACAGCGGCTAATCTGACTTAATGATTTTGCTGACAATGCAACTTGTAAATTCAAAGAGCATATTATGACAACGCCACAATCATGGTAGATCAATGGGGACAAATCAAATGATAATGGGATTTGCCAACACACAACCGTACCTTTAATTTGTTTAATGAATGTTGAAAACAGTAAGACGAACCTAGAATAGATGAATTTTTGTTTTCGTGTGGAACCTGTAATCCGAAAAGAGAATGGCATTAATTTACCTTTTTTTCATAGAGTGGAACTTGTAAACTAAAAGATCAACAATGATAATGGCATTAATTTTCTTTTTCATTGATCACTTCACAAATAATGGTAGATCGTATTTGAAAAATCAAATCGGATTTGGCGAGACAGTTATACCTTTGATTAAGTCGATGATGTTAAAAACAGTAAGATGAACATAGAATAGATGGAATCCAGTTTCCGTTGACGACTGCCCCGCGTGGCAGCTCTTATTCCGGCAGCGGCGAAAGGCAAGCATGGCGTGGACGGTGTGCTAACTCGACGTGGACGCGGAGCACCTCCAGAGTGGACGCCTTTCTTATTCTTGCTTGCTGACCTAGCATCTGGCGGCCAGCCTGAAACGGCGCACGAGTGCATGCATGCCAGATCCTCTCGACATGGCCAGGACACGTTCGTCTTTAACAATCTATATAAAACGGCATTGCACAAGATTGGTAGCCATCAGGTAAGATCAGTCGATATGTACCGGTCGATATATTTTTATTTTTTAAAAGGTAAGATTTTTGGGACCTCTTTAATATAATCTATGACGGCGAACGTGATTGTTAGGCCTTCCGATATTCTATAACCAACTGAACATCGGTAACGAAGATTCTATACGTATGTACGGTGAAGTTTTATCAGTTTTTTAAAATTAGAATTTAATGGTTATGGATAGCTAGCTTTTTAATTGGATGGCCAGATGTTTCTAATTAATATGAGAATTTCTAGTATTTATTTTTTTCATAGCGCATCTAGTGAAGATTAATATGGAGCCTCCATTAGGACCTATAATTAGTAATAGTAGGTTTATACAAAATAATAGACTGGCCTGTCTATCACATTCACTTTTGGTTACTATATTAATGTTAATAAAAATATCACGACCCATCATATTTATGGATGTATCAATAAACTTAGTTTTTGTGATAAAGCAAAAAGAGAATGTTTGATCGTACAAAAAATTTGATCCGCCTTTACAAATATTTGTTCATATAGATGGTTAATATAGTACTAAAATGTAGAATAGCCAAACAATCATTTCACTTGGTTGATGTATTAAAAATAATATAAAATATCATATATGTATGATCAATCACGTTTATGAATATATTATAATAAAATATTAGAGGCAATGTTAAAACCAACAAACGACATATTTCGTCAAAAAAAAAAAAAAGAAAAACTATTCTTCATAATGGCGATTGTGGGTAATTTAAATACAAAATCGGGGGGTTACTTTATATATTCTTCATAATGGCAGTGTGGGTAATTTAAATACAAAATTAGGGGGTTATTTTATGTATTTTTCATAATGGCAGGTGGGTAATTTTTTTTATAAGTTGCAACAGATCCGATGGCTATTATCAACTATGATAGTTAGTGTCTACTAAATTAAAGGCGGATGTTTTCGATTATTGTGGGAATTTCTAGGATTTATCTTTTTTTTTTCCTAGCGTCGGTGAGAATCAACGTGGCGCCTCCGTTGGGGCCTCTAATTAGTAATAGTAAGATATTCAATGATCTAACTAATGATACTACTAATTAAGTACCATAAATATCAAAATTTTATTAAATATATTCTATCAAAGTTAAAAATTGTTGACTTTTTAGGAAGCAAGAATGAGTCTTTTTTTGGGGACAGAGGGAATATACCAAAAAGATTTGAATTAGCTAATATATCAAGTGAACACATGTGACTCCAATTTCAGCTCCAATTTCAGCTTGAGGGTTTTGGTGATCGATGAACATATGAGCATTTGTGAGCTGTCACTATTACGTGTGTTTTGCGGTGGTTATATTCAAATTGAGTTAGTCATTTATCCACCACATGGTTTTCTTGCCCTGAGAATGTTATTGATGGATGAAAAGTGTGGATCAAAGAATATTTGTGAAGACTAAGGACACTGAAGGGTCTCATGCAACTTGGTGCTTAGACATTTGACGCAGAGTGTATTTGGGATTTATTTTTCCTGTGGTAGTTCCAAGACATGAAGCTTGATGTGGATTTCGAGTTCCACAGGATTTGGATATGCAAGGATTACACTCTCTCACCAATTCAGAGTCTAAGTGACTCCACTGGATATATTTTAAGCCAAGGATCTTTTACACAAGATGAAATGGAAGATATTGAACTTAAAATGAGCTCAAAATATATATGCTCCAGAGTGCACCAGATGAGATTGGTCATGTCCGGTGGATCATTCGGTACGGTGACACTACCATATATGCATCGTCTGTTTTTGACTTGGCCCTGTAGTAATGGATGCTCAAAATATATGTTGCGATTTCGTGACGCCTAGCGAGACATCCAGGAGGCTTTATCCTTGATTGTGTATCAGGTGACCAAACGCACTGTATGATCGGTGGTGATCGACTTGGTGACACCAATAGGCCGGTCATCTTTATCCAGTGATGTGTGCCTCGACTATGTCTTGAGTTGGCAAAGTCACTGGGTTGCACCTTATGCCAAGTGCAAGCACGCGCGAACGCTGTAGCTAGTGCTGGATCAAAGGATGCTAAATTAGAGACATGAGAGGAAGCAATCAAACAGGCAAAAGCGAGTAAAAAAGCTGTAGCAAAAGGCTGTCATGCATGCGCGAATGTGCATGCATGTGAGGATGCTCAAAATATACCCACACACGTGCACGTGAAGCGACAGTACGAGCGCATGCATGCACAGTCTTGTTGCTTTCCGGACGATGGCAACGCGCGTGCGTATGGCAGCCGAGCCTACTACTGCATACGTGGGATGACACGCAGGAGATTAGCGTTACTCCAAGGACCGTACGTACACAAAGATTGTGCAAGAACCAATTATGTATTTGATAGAGCGCCACAAAACAGCATTTTTTATGTCATGGCGATATTTATTTTAACAAGAGAGGAGAGTTGAATTTTATGATGATAAAATTTTGTTGGCTCGGTTTCCAACTTTAAATGAACCATGGAATAACTAAATAAATGTCTAACAAACATTAGAATGAAACTATGCCTTGAGTGTTTTATCTTTGTTTCATTTCACATTCTATATGATGCGGTAGTCTTAGAAACACTGCTACTACGGAACTCTCCACTGAGAGCAAATATAATAATAGTCTTATAGTCCACAGATTCGAGCGGCTCTGACTCCTTCTGACACGTTACTGTTGGCAAACTGTATCTACACTATTCACTGAATCCATTTTTCTCTCTCCTCTATTTCCCTCTCACTGACACAGCCGGAGCAGTTGGAGCTGGATTTTCTAACTTCTTTGGCTTCAGATCCTGCATGCTACAGTTGCACTATAGTCAAAAATCCGGAGCATGCAAGAGCCCAGCCAAACGGGGCCTTAATCAACTTTTTTGCTAATGTGAAAAAGAGAAGAGCTTGGCTCTTATGCAAACAACAAGCTAGGTTTGAGAGCTATATGTAATGGTGGGACTAGATAGCAAGTGTACGTGAAGAAGGAAAAAAAGAATATGAAACATGGAACCTATAATAAGAAGAAAACAAATTTGTTTATAAGTAAATAAAAAATAGTTTTATATAACGTAGCTTTCAAACTTGATTTATAGCTAATAAATTGATTTTATTATTGACCTTGCTCTGGGAATGGTCTGGCCTTATATGCCATTCCCAACCAGAGGTGCATGCTAAACAGCGATCGAGATCACGAGGAAGGCAGACCTGCATGGATCGCCGTACGTACGTTATTGGTTGCGCGAGCCCGTGCTTGGTTGGTACGGGCGCATGCAAACAGGAACTCATGCAGTGCAGGACACGCGCGTGCGGCAACAACGTACATCAGCTCACTGGTGCACCGACACGACCCGACAATGCATTAGTCCCATGTAGGGCCTGAGCTCCGTGCAAAACCCAAGCCTAAGTTGCTTTCAAGCTTTTTCACCGTTGGTCCCCCTTCTTTTTCTCTCCGCTAGAGGTAGGAGGAAGTATGGATTCATGTCTCTAATAAGTTTTTTAAGTAGATCGAGTTTTTTGAGAAGTTAGTGTCCCTCTATGATATTTTTTTTATTGTTGGAGATTTATCTCTGCCTCCTTGATAGCAGTGATGGGACAGGATGGATATTCGTTTTCTCCACGATGATTGTGTTTAAAGATGAAGGTGACAACTACGACATCAGCAATGTTTTTCGGCATGACGATAATGAGACATGGGTTTTGAAACGGTGACATCAATTAGGTGGAGATGATGCCGTCAAAAAATAATTTTTTCTGGTCTCTTCTACATTTTGTCATGGTTAGATTGACCACGATGAATGACAAGAGAGAATAGGTTTCATATCAATTTTGCACATTCTTTGCTGGCAGAAAGAAGAAGGATAAAGATACAAGAAAGAAAAGAAGTTTCTCAACTCCACCTGCATAAATTTTGATCGTTATTTGTTGTGCATCTGTTCTCAGGCCTTTTGCCTAGTGTTTTTATCAAAGTTTTTTATTATTAAAAAAAGTTGAAAATTTTGAATGAAGTGGATGTTGTATCATCTAATATACTTATTCGAAAGGTCATTCAAAAATAGTTAATTCAAAGGCTGTCCTAAAACAAAACGTGCTGTAAATGTACCCAAAAAAAATAATCGATACAATAATAACCTTTTTCCAAAGTTTGGACAAAATAAAGGACCCCATTTTGCAAGCGGGCCCTCTGGCGAAGAAACGGAGCCCATGCAATTTTCAAAGTTTGGCGCAAAAGGACGGGCCTTTTGCATTTTTTATGACACCATGATAGGCCTCGATTATATACGCCGCTCCGGAAAGAGGGAACCGAGCCTCTCTCACCGTCCATCCACCTGCCATTATCATTTCTCCCTCCGCTTCTTGCATCTTGCCGGCCTGCCGCAGTGCCGCTCCTGTCTGTCTCCGCCGCGCTCACATCACACCTCACAAACCAAAAGCCAAAGCAGACGCCCAGGACCCAACGAGAATTCCAAGTCGACGCACCACAGCTGACGGGCTGCGGCTGCGCGCGCGCATTCTAGTTGGAGTTGGAGCGGCGCCGCCGGCAATGGCGAGCCTCGGGTTCGAGGAGACCGAGCTCCGTCTCGGCCTGCCCGGAGGCAACGACGCCGCCGGGGATGCCGCGGCGAGGAAGCGGGGTTTCGAGGAGACCATCGACCTCAAGCTGAAGCTGGAGCAGCCAGCGGCGGCGTCATCGGCCGCGGCACACGTGGAGAAGGAGGAGGAGGAGAAGCAGGAGGAGGCTGGCGGCGTGGTCCCCGCCGTGACCTCGCTGCCGTCGCCTCCAGCAGCAGCTGGCGGCGCGGGTACGACCATGAAGAGGTCGCCGAGCCAGAGCAGCGTGGTCACTGCCGACGCGCAGCCGGACCCCGAAAAGCCCCGCGCGCCCAAGTACGTCCTCCTCTCGCCTATATGTTCTCGTTTTTTCTCTTCTCTTCGTAATAAACAACAAAGCATGCATGGCCATGATTGTGCAAATGAGCCGTTCTTGTTCCTGCAACTTAGATATACTCCTCGTTTGGTTATCCAGGAACGATACCCTGGAAAGATTCCTAGCCGGAATGCTTCACTAACATATATAACGACCTTGATCACCAGCCGGATTATTGGTTCCTAAGCCAGCTCCAGACTAACTGAACAAGTATATATTTGCGAGAACGGGCATTAGGCAAGTGAAGAGATGGGAATTTTTAACCATTCCGGCCGGGTGAAACTGCTTTATATATAGGGACGATTTCTGTAAAATTTGTGCCTTGTACGCATCAGTTGAGGACTGAAACTGAATGACGCGCAAGGCTCATTTTGGGTCTGCGTTCTACTCCTAAGCATAAGTGCATTTGGATCTTGACATGTGAAGAATGGATAGTGGATACGCTAGCTCATACACCCATACCAGCATACAGTGATGGCGTGATGGATGAACATTGAACAGCGAACAGCGCAGAGAAAAAGACAGGAGGGCCGTATGTGGGCCTGCGGGGGGCACAGAGTTCTTTCCCCCAGCTAGCTAGTGCTGCCGACATGAATTTCCTTTATATTTATTCACCAAAAGAATGAAATTAAAGAGCCTTTCAATTTCCTGCAAGATGCATTCTTTTTTTCACTGTGTATAGTATAATATATCTTGCATCAAAAAGCAGAGGAGCAGTAATCTTCAGTCTGAAGTCTGTAATCTCTCTGATAATCAACAGCATGCGTGCATTCCGTTGCTTGATGCATGACACTTGACACCGCCATGGTCGCATGCATGCATCCAGGGCACAGGCGGTGGGCTGGCCGCCCGTCCGGTCGTTCCGCAAGAACATCCTCGCCGTCCAGTCTCAGTCCCAGTCCCAGAGAGGCGGAGGCGCCGACGACGGCGGCGGCAAGAAGAAGTTGTTGCCGCCGCCGCCGGCGGCATTTGTGAAGGTGAGCATGGACGGCGCGCCGTACCTGCGCAAGGTGGACCTGAGCACGTACGGGAGCTACCAGGAGCTGTCCAAGGCCCTACAGAACATGTTCACCTCCTTCACCATAGGTACGTACTCTACGTATGTAGCTCGTGCTCGTGCTCTCATTCATGTCACGCTCACGTATATATGTACGTATTCCGATCGAGCAATTGTTCCAGCTGTACGATAGGATACGCCGATACGGCTGACCGTACAACACCTATGTATGATTGAGTAGTTGCTGATTAAGAACATGACAGATACGTTCGTACTGTACATACATATATCTCACGAGAACAGATATATAATTATATTGGTTCCCTTTTTTTCTGATGAAGAAATACTATAACGCCTCGAATGTTTGTACGTACGTTTGCTCAGGTAGCTGCGGGTCGCAGCAAGGGACGATGAACGAGACGAAGCTGGCGAGCGGTTCCAACGACGAGTACGTGCCCACCTACGAGGACAAGGACGGCGACTGGATGCTCGTCGGCGACGTCCCCTGGGAGTAAGCTAGAGAATTAACGAAACCTCCTAATTCTCTTCATTTCACTCGAGCGCTTTCTAGCCGATCGCTCGACGACAACACAAATTAATGACTAATACTAGCTCGCGGTCTCCTTATTAGTAGTTGTTATTGTTACAAGAAAAAATCTCTCTGTTGAGTTGATGTGGGAAATTGATTAAACACACTACGCTGCAGGATGTTCGTGGAGTCGTGCAAGCGCCTCCGGATCATGAAAGGATCGGAAGCCGTCGGCCTCGGTCAGTCGTCGATCGCTCGTCACTTCTTCCCAAAAAACTGCACTTATTACTACTGCCTCACAAGTTTTATTTATTAACATCTGAGAGCTAGCTAATTAAGCAAGCTAACTGACGCCATTCCCCTGTGCTTTGCATTGGTTGTCTCTGCCGGTCTCTTCGTGTTGTTCAGCGCCAAGGGCGATGGAGAAGTGCAACGACAACAGCTGCTGAGCAAGGCATTGCAATACAAGGGCCCGGTATTAATTAACTGCAAGGGCGCGGATAATGTGCTGTTACTGTTTCTGCTCCTCTCTGTATCATACTGTTGTTTACTACCCTGAACTCCTGAAGGTCTGCATCATCGAACGTCTCATTGAGGCGTATACGTACGTGAGTCTTCATGTATTAGTGTATTTCTTTCCCTTTTCTTTTAATTTTATTTAGGGACTCTCCACTCCATGTATCATATCATATATGTATTGCGTCGTTAAGTTTCATCTTGTTATATGAAGTATTGTATATATATACACACGTATAACAAAGATGGTGTATGTGCCCTTTTGCATACCGGCCGGCCTCTGATCTTGTCCCAGTTGTCCTCCTTCAATTTTTAGCGAGAAATGTGAATGTCAACCTGATCTTCAGGGATGTGTGCCATCCTTTTTCGAACACAGAAAACACAAGGGCTGAGAGATCCTGCGTGCTGTTTAATTTCTCTCGCAGCCAAGCAACAAGCTCAATTATCGCAATCCATGCTTCCGGCCGTTGCGCAAATGATACATGTATAATTGCTCAGGCATATATATGAATGCTCAATTATCGAGCAGCTGTAGCTGCCAAACTGGTGTTTCAATCCAATAATGAGGTGCATTATATGATCTTCTCTGTGCTTTCTGCGTGGCTGCATTCGCAAGAAACGTACAGGCCGGTCAATGCTAGCTTGTGGTGCACACACAGCCGCGCGCATCTCTCCATGGATTTTCTTTATGCCTCAGTCTGCCAACTAAACGAGGGAGCATGCCATGTGCATCTACTGTTACTTACGATTCAGTTGTTAATTAAAGAATTTGAACTTGCACTGTATCGTATTGTTCACGTGATCACGTCCTTCAAGCTGCCAACTATGTATGTGCCTAAGGAACTAGGTGATGGGTGGCAAACGACCATATTTCCAGGAGACTTGGCCTGCGGTTTCTAGGCCAGCAGAACATTGTATTCGTAGGTCCATGCCTGATTGCTAAAGCTATGTTAAATTACGTACAGCATAATTGCCTTTTGGGATCCTGTGTCTCCTTGCAATGATGGCGGAGGTTACCAAGCAATCGCCTGATTTTAATTCTAAAATATATATGCACCACAACGTACAGAGAGAGTAACTAGAAAAGGTCCAAAAATAAACCTATTAATTCCATTGTATAGAAGCTAGCAAATGTATCCGTGTGTTGCAAAGTGACCCAATACATTTTAGAATTAGATTTTATATCATTTTTAGGTATGACTTATTCTTAGGGGCGGAGCTACATACAAAGTGTTAGGTGCAGGTGCACCCACAGCAAAATGGAAAATCAGTGATTTTGTCCAATTCTTCACCATATATGCACCCACAAAATAAAAATCTATGCACCCACAACACAAACGCACCCATTGAATTTATTCTATCTCCGCCACTGGTTATTCTAACTTGTATGAAAAAGGATCATGAGTCATATGAAACATAGAGGGCATCAAGATGGTTTGAGAAGTAAAAGAGTGGACAAAAAAGAATTGCTTTGTTATCTTTAATAATAATAGAAATATATTGCTATCACAAAATTGGTATTCTTATATTCATTATGAAAACTAGCCATCAACTCATGCTTCAGCATGGTGAATCTTATGTCATGTAATAATTAATTAAAAGTTATATGGATAAATTATGAATGTACAAGTATTGCGCAACTAATCAAAATTGCTTACGTTCACTCTCTTTCTCTCCATTTCCTAACACAATACCCATTTACATTTCTCTAGTCTCTATCTGGGTTTTGACGAAAACTTACTACCTTATATATATATATATAGGAAAATTCTTTTCCTACTCCTAGGAGTAGTTACTCCCATATTAATATCTCTAGATTTAAGGTGTATATGACCGAACGAAGTGGATGTACACGAAGTATATGATTATACTAGAGTATCTATGGTAATATATACGCCAAGTATGCATGCATACATAGAGTATGTGGTTATACTTATTTTATATACTACAGTCAGTGGTATTTTCGTAATATATTAAAAAGTATATGTTCCCTTGAAATTTTTTCGCATAAAAAGATAAGTATGAACATATACGCAAAATGGTTTTTTAAAGATGGGAGTAACTACTCCCGGGAGTAGGAAAACCTCGTCCTATATATATATATATATATATATATATATATATATATATATATAGAGTCCATCCTTCCTGTCCATACCAAGTATAGATGGCCAATCGGACAGCCCGACACGGTCGTGGGCTAGGTGTGCCAACGGTCTAGGCATCGCTTGTCAGGCCATTTGTGTGTGCGTATGCGCGTGTGTGTGTGTGCGTGTGTGATCAGCTAAGCGACGAAAAAATGAGAGGAGAGAAATCGGAAAAAAATGAGAGGAGAGAAATCTTCTCCTTTCAATATTGAGCGGATTAACATACCTTTAACATACAGCTACTTCCTTTAAAAATAATATATTTTTATAGATATTGCTAGGTAAAGTGCCCGACTAGAGATCATGTCAATGTCCTAAAGAACTCATATTTATGATAGGAACTATTTTCCTTCTAATTTTCGTATTTTTTACTTTTGGAAAATGAATACGCGATGCCACGTGAGTTAAATGAGCAGTGAGCACCCAAGCTTTTTTAAAAAATTACACAGTACAACGCAGACGCTCACAACACGCACGCACACTCTTCTCTATATGAACACATATACGCAAACCCTACCTCTATGAGCACCTCTGAAAAACTAAGTCGGCAGATCTGAAGATTCCTGAAGTCACCACCGACGCCTCATCGTTGACAGGAACGTCGCTTACCACTTAATGTGTAACGCCGAAAAATACTGGAAAATTCTAGGAAAAGGTGCGAGCATCAGAATTTGATCCCTATCCCACTGGACAGTTCTACCACTAGACTATAGGCCCATTCGCAGCACCCAAGCTTTTTAACGAAGGGAGCAATCTCATTTTCAGGTTGTTAGTCTTAATCGGGGCGAGCAAAAGTCATTTTTTAACACACTGAGCTGGTCTGTTAGCCACATTCGGTGAAGAGACCCCATGTTTACAACAGAAAATAATAGCCAACATTGTTGGGCCTAACAAGCGTAATGGACCATAAGAGCATATAGCCCATTTAGGCAACACTGCTGGGCCAACACTGTTACACAACTGGCACATCACTCGTATAGTGCTTTCACTATAAAGAGAGATAAAGAAAGTGTATTGAATGCATAAAAAAAGCTTCAGCATATCCCCTTTCAATCCTATTTTCCTATTCTTTTCCTTAATTAAGAAAAAACCTCAATCCCTTAAAAACAGAATAATCAGTAAATTTCTCTCAAACTGTTATAGCGCATATTTCCTATATAATCAGTTTTTTTTTAATCTGCTATATTAAGGGAAAAGTAACATCAGAGCTAATGAGATGCCTATTTTGAATTATTTTTGTATGGTTGCCTTTAGAAGTTTACAGCGATTCCTACAATATATACTTTTTCAGATATCCACATTGAATTTCTATGCATAATCCACTATATCTACTTATCATGATGTTTGAGATTAAGGGATTGTTGGTTCTAGCCATAATCTAGCATAATTAATATAATGCTAACTATGTATATGGCAAGCCATAAAAAGTGTGGCCAAAAAACTTGAAAGCACACTTTGTCATGGTTAAAGGGATCTTGCCACTCCTTTTTACTCTATAACATATTGAGTCTAAAAGAATCTAACTTAAGCTTAGTTGCCAACCACGCAAGCACCTATCGACTTAGTAAACTTACATGCATAAGATAGAATGTGGCAAAGTTTAACTAACAACTGGTTCGGTGTGAAAGGTGTGAGCATGAATCCAACCACACATGCATGTTCAAATTCTTTTCAATTCGAATTCGGGGTTGAGTGGAAGGTGTGGTCATGAACCCAAAGGTGTGGTCATGAACCTAACCACTCATGTTCAAACTATCTTCAATTCAAATTTGGGTGCTTTCTCCTTTGGTTGCATTTTCAAAATTGCAAGAGGGTGTGAGTATATGAACTTGACAAATGTCACAATACATTGCCTCTTATTGTCCCTCAAATTATCTCAATCCATTGTTGGGATTCCATATATGAATGGATGCCTTTTTCTCTTTCAGAACATACACCACAGTCTATTATCGTCAAAAGTCCTCTATCATGCTGGCATATGGAACGGCCACTGAGCCACATAGTTATGCCATTGCCATGTGGGCTACATAGCCTGCAGACCCATGTAGCAGTGGCACGACTACTCATACATACTGCAAATGATATCTATGTTGTGTGAAGTTACTTACAAAATTGAATAGATACTATGGTTGCAAGAAAGTAAAATTCGATCGATGATAGTGTTTTGTATGTCAGATCAAACTAGATGGCCAACGGTTGTTTCCGGTGACTGTCTACACCGAATGTTTTCTTGAATACGTAAAATATTTGTGTACCATTGCATTAAGTAGAAGAATTTAAACCAACTAACCAAACAAACCACGCGTTTCTATCGAGTGTCCAAGAACTATCTAGATGGGATGTTATTTTGGCCCCTAAGAGCACATATCCCGGCACACCACAGAAATTGGCGCCCCTATTTGGTTTACCCGTGAAACAAGCTAGCCACAGCAGAGTCATAAAGCAAATCTCACCACCAAGTATGATGGAAAAAAAATCACTCCACAATTATGGCACACCATAACTTACCACAGTTTAGACGTGGCCAGCTGTGGCCAGTATCCAAACATGCCCTAAGTCTTAGCTGGAGAGGCGGGAGCAGTGGTGTACGATATAAGTTGATGTACAAATTCGTCGATGTACCTATCCTGAAGTTCCTTGTCAGCAACAATCCCTTGCACCTTGAGGGCATTTGCCACAAAGACACCCCTGGTTTCTTCCTCTAGCATGACGGCCTGGACTGCGCTGGCGATGCCATGACGGTCGAAGGAGCCGTCGTGCTCATCCCTGGGCACCTGCAACCCTACCTTCTTCCCCTCCATGAGGCGCGCGTTCGGCCCTTGGTCCCAGAGGATGGGCAGCATGACCAGAGGGTGGCCATACAGGAGCCCTTCGATGAGCGAGTTCTGCCCGCAGTGCGTCAGGAACCCGCCCACGGCGCCGTGCGCCAGGATGCTGGTCTGCGGAACCCACCCCGTGGTCACCAGCCCACGGCCGCCGGTGCGCTCTTGGAACCCGGCCGGAAGGACGTCTGCGTCGTCGGGGACGTCGGTGCCGCCGCCGCCGGGCTTCCTCAGAGCCCAGACGAAGCGTGTCCCGGCCAGTTCCAGCCCCAGCGCCAGCTCGTGCACCTGCTCCACGCGCAGCGGCACCTCGCTCCCCCAGCGCCACGTACACCACCGAGCTCGCCGGCTGCGCGTCCAGCCACCGCACGGCGGCGTGCTCCCCGTTCGCGGTGGCGCCAGCGCCACGCCCCTCCGTCGTGTGACGGCGGAAGCAGGCCGAGGGGCACGACCGGCTTGCCGAGGAGCGGCGCCATCAGCGGAAGGAACTCGGGCTCCCACTCGAGGCTGCTTCGCATGGCTATGACCGTGCTCATCTTGCACGTCAAGTGGAAGCGCTCGGCGATGGATATACCGGACGCGCCATCCTTGACGAAATACTTCTTGTCCTGCTCCGACTCATAACTGGGTGCAGCGGCCGGCTTGGCGCGCGAGGACCGCCGTTCCCTGATCGTGGCAATGGCCGCGGCGCTCGCGAGCAGCATCGCGCATGGCACCTGGTGATGATGATGACAAGCCCAGCTGGATCTGAGACATGTCGGGACAAAAAGCAAGTTGACAACGTTGACCAGTTTGTACTTGGTGTGGGCGAACCTTGTGGTCGACGGCGGCGGTGGCGGCCCCGTAGTGGAAGGCGTCGACGATGACCCAGTCAGGCCTCTTGCCCTCGTCGGAGCAGGACGTGTCCAAGAACTCCGCGAAGGGCGCGGCGAGGCCGTCGAAGGCCTTGAACAGGAGCTCAAACTTGTCGTTGGGGACGCTGTTCGTGGACTCGGCGCCGTCGGGGAGGCCGTCGACGCGCGGGAGGGGAGCGCCACGAGGTCGATGCGCGGCGCCGCGGCGGGGGCGCAGCGCCGGGAGGCGGGCGATGTTGCCCGGCGTGGAGACGAAGGACACGCGGTGGCCCCGCAGCGCCAGCCGCTCCGCGAGCTCCAGGTACGGGAGCAGGTGGCCGAACGCGAGCCACGGGAAGATGACGAAGCGCTGCGGCGCCGGGGACGAGGACACGGCGGCGTCCATGGCGATTGGCCGAGGGCAAGCGGAGGTGACGGCAGCCGAGAGGAGCTGGGCTTGCCCACGACGGCATGGCGTTGGTCAGTTGGTCTGGATCGATACTTCATTTTGCAAGTGATCGATCGATCGTTAGAGACGGAGCAATGAAGTCGTCGGAGTTAGCATAAACAAAGATGGCGTGCTCTGCGCACGCTCTATTTTAAGAAGAGAAGGAATTAAAAAGGGAAATCTACAGGGGTGCTGCAGTTTGTCAACTGGGCTGCATCATGCAAGTGTGCAAAGTACGTGCTGATTGTTGTGGAACTCATCCTAGGTTTTTTTTTTATAAAAAAATTCACAGTACAATGCAAGCACCTAAAGTATGCACACTTACTTCTATAAACATACGTATCCTAAACATTCTGTCAATGAGAATATCACCTATCACCCGTAGAGCAACTCTTTGTTATGCCGCTTGTAACCTAGAGCCGGCAAGACCGACTGCTTTAGCATTAACCAAAGATGCCATGCTCTGCTCATGTTCTTTTTAATTAAAAAACAAATGAAGAAAATTTGCAGAGACGCTACAATTCATCAAATGGGCTGCGACGTGCCGACATGCGAGCAGTGGCGTAGCTAGGAATTGTATCTAGGGTCCATTGTCTAATCTTTTTAACCGCCATAAATTTAACATGCCAGTACACAAATATATGAATGACAAAACGTAATTAATGAAAAGATGACATACAAAGTTCATAAAATAGATGAGTATAGCTTTGTTAACATAGAATTGAAATATTACATACCTATAATTGTTGAAGAACGATATGTCACTACTACTTCCTGGCAGCCTTCTAATTATTTCAGTGCTACAAAAAAAATCTGGAAGAGAAATAAACGAGCGAAATATTTCAATTAAATATTTAAATTATTTCAGTGCTACAAAAAAATTAAAACACAGATGAAATAGGAATTAAATTATTTCTGCGTACTACGTTGTACAGTTCGCCGTAGCACTATAGCAGATGCAATACTTGTCGTGACCTGAATTGAAGTTGAACCGTAGGATTATTGACTATCTCCTGTTAGCACTTCAGCAATTTAGGGCTTAATCACTTGATAGAGAGAGAGAGACGTGATAGAACTCAAGTAAAGAAGAAAGGATATCAATCAATATCAACATACAGGTCCATTGCATTGCTAGCCTTACCTCTGATTCTGACGTGGGCGTCTGGACGACATCTGGCCGGGTGGCGGGCGGAGGCACTGCTGCTGCAAGTACAGATCGAGATCGTTGAGTGCGAGTTTGGATGGTTGGAGTCAAAACTCAGAAGTCGTGGAGACGTGAATGCAACACGGACGTCGCTTAGAAGAACATAGGCCAGGCCAACAGAGTCTACACTAAGAGGTACTACTATGCTTTGGGCCAAATCTGCAGGATGGTCTATGGCCCACCTTGTCCACCCTGTAGATCCGCCCCTGCATGCGAGTATCAAAGGTTTCTATTGGACAAACTACGCCCAAACTACAGCTACCAACTTAAGCCATGCTTGGTTCGTTACTAACTGCTTAAGTCTGCCACCATTTTTTCATCTAGCTGAAGCAGAGAATCTCCTTTTAGGAGATCGGAAAGAGATTTCTTAAATAAAAGTTATAGATATAGGAGATCGGACAAGAGATTTGTTGAAGAACCTCCATCTTCTAAAATGCTATTTTTATATATATGAAAAAAATTGGATAGAGAGTTCTAGATGGTGACAAATAGTGAGAGTCATCGTTACTATGTAGATGAGCAAAATGCCACTAGAACCTAAAGCTAGCACGGCTACAACGAGGGTCGTCGTTGTTTCCAACCGATAAGCCTAATTGAGTACTCACCACATTTCGTTTTATAGGGGTATTAAAATTTTGAAAGTCAATCTTTAAACTTTCAAACAATTAATCGAACTATATACATATTCATTGTAAGGAAGCTGTACACATGTGTTTTCTATCTAATTAGATCTTGTAGTACAATTCAAATTTGTATTGGTCGACAGTACTTATATTGTTTTAAAATGGAAATTTAACTTTTATCCTACTTTGACTGAGTTTATAAAAAAAATTATGTTAAATCTATCAGATAAAATAAATGCATTATCTGTGTGCTCACTTATTTTCATAAACGTGATCAAAATTACATAAGTTTGATTTAGGACATAACTAAAACAACTTATCTCATTGGAGTATACTATCGTAGAATTTTTTTTGTTTTTACATGTTTTAGGATGTTTCCAAACCCTATTATGTGCTCGAAAGAAACGGAGAATGATCTGACTTTGATGCCAAGGAACAATTCCATTCTTTCATCTATTTTTTATGAAAATTGAGGTGAACACAGATGTAAGGTATTGCTAGGATCTCCATTTTATAGTATTTCCAAGGCAGCTGAAATAGGAGCATGCCATGTGCATTGAGATCTGAGATACGGGACCGCGTTTAAAATACCAGCGGTTCAAAACTTGCATTATTCAAATTATTTTTATCATTTGTGTTCTGCGAGCGGCAACGGCCTATCGTATAAACAACGTAAGCTGGCACCTAGTGTTGAAAGTTGGAACGGAAGGTGATATCCACCTACCGTATATCCAGGATCTTTGGGCTGCCGTGCCACCAAAATATTGTATTATTCATTAACTAGTATATTGCACGTGCTAACGCTTACGGCAATATTCGGGTATATACAAGGTAGAATTGAAATATATGTAAAACAACCAAGATGCATTGCAGTTTGAGGTAAAAAAAACAATATGCATGACAATTATAGTGGCAAAACAATCTTGACAATATGAAATACATGTTCCAAGTCAGTCCTGGTGAGTGCCTGTGGATTGCAATGGGAATAAGAAACTTGTATTCAAACTTTTCCACATGATCGACATAAAAAGTGCAAAATTCATGCAAATATCAGGCTTGTCATACCATATTTCGATGCATACATCTTCAAAAATATTTTAAACAAGCAAAGATATATTGTGGCATACATTCAACTTTATTAAAGAAAAGATTATAGAAGGGCAAGAGAAGATTCAATAAAAACACAGTACATGAACCTTGATGTAAAAATACTAAATGTCTACGAAAAACAATAAAAGATTTCAGATTACATTCCATATATCAAAGTTGAAGGGCAAGAGAAGATTCAATAAAAACATAGTAAATGGAAGGACCAATTGCATAACTGCCCTTGTTTTGAACTCTAACCGTATGTTTGGTCCCTGTTTTGCTAACTTTGCAGATTTGCCCCTATTTTTTAACTTCGAAGCTTTCACTTGCCCCTATTCCGTAAAGGGAAGCTAACGGTGTTAAGTCGAGGTAGAAAAAATAGAAATGCCCTTGACATGAATGACCCGGTAATCAATAGGATTTTTTATGTACAGATTTATTATGTATTTATTTTGGATAAATGCCAAAATGACCTATGTAACTGTTAGTCCCCCTTGGCACGGAGGGCGCTTCTCCCAGACCAGCCACTGCACCACCACCAGCTGCTTCCCGCCGCCATCCAGCCACAGCGCCCGCTGGAACGACTGGAGGCTGGACCAGCCCGCCCCTGGGCGACGTCGTCGCCTCATTTGTCGGACTCATTTACCCACGCCCACAGCACCGGCCAGCTCCTGCGCGCGTCGAGGAACGTCTTGGACGGGTACAGGTGCCTGCGGTATTCACCGGCTCCGTACTCGTCCGGCATGAACTGTCCGTCTCGTCGTAAATAGACGCCCGATCGCGTAGTAGTCCTCCAGCGTGTCCGGCAAGCTGACCTCGCCGCTGCCCGACGTGTCGAGTGCCTCTGTGCTGCGCTGCCACGGGGACCAGGTCGGGGCACTCGGCCATCACGGTGTCCTGCGGCGCTGCGTGCAGCAGCGGGCGTGCCCCTCCCAGCGTAGGAAGTCCGCGCTGCGGTACACGAACGTGGCGCCCATGCCGTCGGCCACCGGGAGATGGCGAACCAGCACAGCCCGTCCCCAGCCCCAGGTCGCGACGGCCCAGCAGCGCCGCTCGCCCGCCGCACCGCCCCGGACGCGATGCCCACCCGCCCGTGCAGCCCCGGCCACGACGCCCCGCCAGCCACGCAGGGAAGCCGCCCGCCGCTCAGGGCCGCCGCGCGCGGCTGCCAGCCGTTATATTCCAGTCATTCACTTGGGCAATTCAATGACCACATTCTTAAATTTTTAGTGACAATATCACTTTAAAATCTCACAATCTTATCTGCCAGCAGTTAGCTCTGCTATTTACATTGTTGTTGTGTCTGGTGAACAACTTGCAAACAAACTACAGAACCACGGCTGCCCTTCCCATGGGGACATGCAATAGAGATGCAATAGAGGCACATCTAGTCAGTGGACCATATTAGCAGTTAAAAAGACTATCAAATTGTCATGGCTAAATGGGGAAGGGAACCAAGTCTGAAGCTGAGATCCAGCCACCAGAGATGGAGTGGTAAGAGGATCTTATCACTTTGACATATTGAGTCTAAAAGAATCTAACTTAAGTTTAGTTGCCAACCAATCTAACTTTAGTTGCCAACCACGCAAGAACCTATCGACTTAGTCAAACTTACATACATAAGATCGAATGTGGCAAAGTATAACTAGCAACTGGTTGGGTGAAAGGTGTGAGAATGAATCCAACCACACATGTTCAAATTCTTTTCAATTCAAATTCGGGGTTGAGTGAAAGGTGTGGTCATGAACCCAACCACTCATGTTCAAACTATCTTCAATTCAAATTTGGGTGCTTTCTCCTTTGGTTGCATTTTTAAAAGAGGGTGTGAGTATATGAGCTTGACAAATGTCACAATACATTGCCTCTTATTATCCCTCAAATTATCTCAATCCATTGTTGGGATTCCATATATGAATGAATTAACTTTTTCTCTTCAAAACATCCACCAAAGTCTATTATCGTCAAAAAGTCCTCTATCATGTTGGTCTATGAAACGGCGACTAGGCCACATAGCTATGCCACTGCCATGTGGACTACATAGCCTGCGGACCCACGGCAGTGGCACGACTACTCATACATACTGCAAGTGATATCTATGTTGTGTGAAGTAACTTGTAATATTGAATAGATACTGTGGTTGCAAAAAAAGTAAAATTCTATATCGATGATAGTGTTTTGTTTGTCAGATCAAACAAGATGGCCAACGGTAGTTTCCGGTGACTATCTAGATATAATATTTTCTCGAATACACAAAAGATTTACGTATCATTGCATGAAGTAGAAGAATTTAAACAAACAAACAAACAACGCACTTCTATCAAGCGCCCAAGAACTGTCTAGACAGAACGTTATTTTGGCTCCTAAAAGCACACGTCCATGGTGATGTGTGTGAGACGTGTGCAAACAAAAAAAAAAAATTTCCAAGGCCGTGGAAAAAAAATATCTGTCATCATCGTCGCCCTCTCTCTAGTTTCTACAAAGATGGGAAACAAAATATTCTTTAGGACAGAATAGCTCGTGTATATATTTTCTTCGATGAAGGCGCGCGAAACCCATTTTACAGATAAACACAAGAATTAAGCAAACATTCTTATTCGAAATACAATAATACATGATCTCCAGGCATATAATGTATCAGGTAACAGAATTTAAAAACCGTTATAAGGAGTGCGATTAAAAAAACATTAAGGAGATATTTCTTTTGCGGCCACAATCCGCCACGCCACAAATAGACATTGGAGCCCCTGTTTGATTCACGCATGAAACTAGGCAGCCACAGCAGAGTCACGGAGCAAATCTCACCACCAAGTATGACGGCAAAAAGTCACACCGCAACTGCGGCACGCCATAGCTTACCGCAGTTTAGACGTGGGCAGCTGGAGGCAGGGGCAGAGCAGTGGCGTTCGATCTTAGTTGCTGAACAAATTCGTCGATGTACCTGTCCTGAAGTTCCCTGTCAGCAACAATCCGTTGCACCTTGAGGGCATTTGCCACAAAGACACCCCTGGTTTCCTCCTCTAGCATGACGGCCCGGACTGTGCTGGCGACGCCATGGCGGTCGAAGGAGCCGTCGTGCTCATCCCTGGGCACCTGCAACCCCACCTTCTTGCCCTCCATGAGGCGCGCGTTCGGGAATTGGTCCCCAAAAACGGGCAGCATGGCGAGAGGACGGCCATACAAGAGCCCTTCGATGAGCGAGTTCCGCCCGCAGTGCGTCAGGAACCCGCCCACCGCGCCGTGCGCCAGGATGCTGGGCTGCGGAACCCACCCCGTGGTCACCAGCCCACGGCCGCGGGTGCGCTCCTGGAACCCGGCCGGAAGGACATCCGCGTCGTCGGGGACGCCACCGCCGCCGCCGCGGGGCTTCCTCAGAGCCCAGAGGAAGCGTGTCCCGGCGAGCTCCAGCCCCAGCGCCAGCTCGTGCACCTGCTCCACGCGCAGCGGCACCTCGCTCCCCAGCGCCACGTACACCACCGAGCCCGGCGGCTGCGCGTCCAGCCACCGCACGGCGGCGTGCTCCCCGTTCGCGGCGGCGCCAGAGCCAGAGCCACGCCCTCCGTCGTGTGACGGCGGAAGCAGGCCGAGGGGCACGACCGGCTTGCCGAGGAGCGGCGCCACCAGCGGGAGGAACTCGGGCTCCCACTCGAGGCTGCTTCGGATGGCCATGACCTTGCACCTCTTGCTCGTCAAGTCGAAGCGCTCGGCGATGGACACACCGGACGCGCCATCGTTGACGAAATACTGCTTCTTCTGCTCCGACTCGTAGCTGGGTGCAGCGGCCGGCTTGGCGAGCGAGGGCTGCCGCCGTTCGCTGCTGGCAGCCATACACGCGGCGGTCGGGAGCAGCATCACGCATGGCACCTGGTGACAAGCCCAGCTGGATATTATATGAGACACAAACGGAACCAAAAGCAAGTTGACCAGTTTGCATTTGGTGTGGGCGAACCTTGTGGTCGGCGGCGGCGGTGGCGGCCCAGTAGTGGAAGCAGTCGACGATGACCCAGTCAGGCCTCTTGCCCTCGTCGGAGCAGGACGTGTCCAAGAACTCCGCGAATGGCGCGGCGAGGCCGTCGAAGGCCTTGAACAGGAGCTCAAACTTGTCGTTGGGGACGCTGTTCGTGGACTCGGCGCCGTCGGGGAGGCCGTCGACGCGCGGGGGGGGAGCGCCACGAGGTCAACGCGCGGCGCCGCGGCGGAGCGCAGCGCCGGGAGGCGAGCGATGTTGCCCGGCGTGGAGACGAAGGACACGCGGTGGCCCCGCAGCGCCAGCCGCTCCGCGAGCTCCAGGTACGGGAGCAGGTGGCCGAACGCGAGCCACGGAAGATGACGAAGCGCTGCGGCGCCGGGGACGAGGACACGGCGGCGTCCATGGCTATTGGCCGAGGGCAAGCGGAGGTGACGGCAGCCGAGAGGAGCTGGGCTTGCCCACGACGGCATGGCGTTGGTCAGTTGGTCTGGATCGATACTTTATTTTGCAGTGATCGATCGATCGTTAGGCTATCCGCACTATCGTCCTCTATTTCTCTCCTCTATACTGCCTAATCAGCAAGATTCTCTTCTCTATATCCAATTCTTCCACATCCATCCATTCTCCATATCATACTCTATTCACTGTGGGACCCATTTATCATTTTATCTAAATATATTCATGTGAGATCTAGTTTTGAAGGATTTATTGAAACAAATTTAATGGTGCAGTCGGAATTTAATTTGTCTTTTTAGTTTGTGAGATAAAACATTTTTTGCGTTGCAAAATTGGTGGGGCCCGCTGCTTTGTCAGGCAGCGCATGCAGCTCTGCTGCCTCCGGCCGCCCGCGCATCGTTCGCGCACGCACGTGGTGGGGCCCGACGCTGGTCCGGTACTGCGCTGAATTTTCCGGAGACGGTAGCTTTCAGTACATGATTCCGTCCCCCGGTGCAGCTCATTTTACACGGTAAAAGCTGGCGTGGATAGAGTACCGGATGGCACCGCGTACCCAGTGCGGATAATCTTAGAGACAGAGCAATGAAGTCGTCGGAGTTATCATAAACAAAGATGGCGTGCTCTGCGCACGCTCTATTTTAAGAAGAGAAGGAATTAAAAAGGGAAATCTGCAGGGGTGCTACAGTTTGTCAACTGGGCTGCATCATGCAAGTGTGCAAATTATGTGCTGATTGTTGTGGAACTCATCGCAGGTTTTTTTTTTTAAAAAATACACAGTACAATACAAGCACCTAAACTATATACACTCACTTCTATAAATATATGTATACAAACTCTATCTGTATGAGCTTATTTAAAAAATAGACCACTAAATCCTAAATATTCTGTCGATGAGAATATCACCTATCACCAGTAGCCCAGTAGGGCAACTCCTTGTTATGCCGCTTGTAACACTTGTTGCGTTTCCCGTTCTGCAAGCGTCTGCTTTAGCAAGACTGCACGTCTGCTTTAGCATTAACCAAAGATGCCATGCTCTGCTCATGTTCTTTTTAATTAAAAAACAAATGAAGAAAATTTGCAGAGACGCTACAATTCATCAAATGGGCTGCGATGTGCCGACATGCGAGTATCAAAGGTTTCCATTGGACAAATTACAGCTACCAAGGTCGCCACGCTACTTAAGCCATGCTTGGTTCGTTACTAACCTTAAGCCTGCCACCATTTTTTCATCTAGCTGAAGCAGAGAATCTCCTTTTAGGAGATCGGAAAGAGATTTCTTAAATAAAAATTACAGATATAGGAGATCGAGATCGGAAAGAGATTTCTTAAATAAAAATTACAGATATAGGAGATCGGACAAGAGATTTGTTGAAGAACCTCCATCTTCTAAAATGCTATTTTTATATATATGAAAAAATTGGATAGAGAGCTCTAAATGGTGATAAATAGTGAGTGATTGTACTATGTGGATGAGCAAAATGCCACTAGAACCTAGAGCTAGCACGGCTACAACGAGCGAGGGTCGTCGTTGTTTCCAACCGATAAGCCTAATTGAGTACTCACCACATTTCTTTTTATAGGAGTATTAAAATTTCGAAAGTCAATCTTTCAACTTTCAAACAATTAATCGAACTATATACATATTCAGTGTAAAAAGCATCTCTAACAGTTCCTCATCTTAAGTTGTCATTCTTTTTTTTTTGACAAAAACATTTCCATTTTGTATCTCCATACATTGTACAATTCAGTTTTGTATTGGTCGACAGTACTTATTTTGTTTTAAAATGGAAATTTAACTTTTATCCTACTTTGACTGAGTTTATAAAAAAATTATGTTAAAATCTATCAGACAAAATAAATGCATTATCAGGACATATTTTATGGTGAATTTATTAGCAAAACTAATTTCATGCTGTATGCTCACTCATTTTCATAAACGTGATCAAAATTACATAAGTTTGATTTAGGACATAACTAAAACAACTTATCTCATTGGAGTATACTATCGCAGAATTTTTTTTTGGTTTACATGTTTTAGGATGTTTCCAAACCCTTATTATGTGCTGAAAAGAAACGGAGAATGATCTGACTTTGATGCCGAGGAACAGTTTCATTCTTTCATCTGTTTTTTTTAATGAAAATTGAGGTGCACACAGATGTAAGGTATTGCTAGGATCTCCATTTTATAGTATTTCCAAGGCAGTTGAAATGGGAGCATGCCATGTGCATTTAGATCTGAGATACGGGACCGCGTTTAAATGCCAGCGGTTCAAAACTTGCATTATTCAGATTATTTTTTATCATTTGTGTTCTGCGAGCGGCAACGGCCTATCGTATAAACAAGGTAAGCTGGCACCTAGTGTTGAAAGTTGGAACGGAAGGTGATATCCACCTACCGTATATCCAGGATCTTTGGGCTGCCGTGCCACCAAAACATGAACCTTGATGTCAAAATACTAAATATCTATGAAAAACAATAAAAGATTTCAGATTACATTCCATATATCAAGGTTGAAGGGCAAGAGAAGATCCAATAAAAACACAATAAATGGAAGGACCAAATGCATAACTGCCCTTGTTTTGAACTCTAACTGTATGTTTGCCCCTGTTTTTTTTTAAACTTTCTAGATTTGCCCCTATTTTTCAAATTCGAAGCTTTCACTTGCCCCTATTCCGTAAAGGGAAGCTAACTGTGTTATGTGAAGATTGAAAAAATAGAAACGCCCTTGACATGAATGACCCAGTAATCAATAGGATTTTTTATGTACAGATTTGTTATGTATTTATTTTGGATAAATGCCAAAATGACCTATGTAGCTGTTAGCCCCCTTGGCACGGAGGCGCGCTTCTCCCGGACCAGCCACTGCACCAGCTGCTTCCCGCCGCCATCCAGCCACAGCGCCCACTGCTTCCCGCCGCCATCCAGCCACAGCGCCCACGGGAACGTCTGGAGGCTGGACCAGCGCTGGGCGACGTCGTCGGCCTCGCTGTCGGACTCATTTACCCACGCCCACAGCACTGGCCAGCTCCTGCGCGCGTCGAGGAACGTCTTGGACGGGTACAGGTACCTGCGGTATTCACCGGCTCCGTCCTCGTCCGGCATGAACTGTCCGTCTCGTCGTCGTACGCCCCGATCGCGTAGTAGTCCTCCAGCGTGTCCGGCAAGCTGACCTCGCCGCTCGCCGACGTGTCGAGTGCCTCCGCGCTGCGCGCCGCCACGGGGACCAGGTCGGGGCACTCGGCCATCACGGTGTCCTGTGACGCGGCGTGCCCCTCCCAGCGTAGGAAGTCCGCGCTGCGGTACACGAACGTGGCGCCCACGCCGTCGGCCACCCGGGAGATGGCGAACCGGCACAGCCCGTCCCCAGCCCCAGGTCGCGACGGCCCGGCAGCGCCGCTCGCCCGCCGCGCCGCCCCGGCCGCGATGCCCACCCGCCGTGCAGCCCCGGCCGCGACGCCCGCCAGCCACGCAGGGAAGCCGCCCGCCGCTCAGGGCCGCCGCGCCGGCTGCCAGCCGCGCAAGACCCCACCCGCCGCGCCCCAGAAGCCACCTGCCGTCGCGCTACTCGCCCTCCGCATCCCAGCACGCTGACCGGCCTCCGCGGCGCTCGCCAGGAGCACCGCCGCCTGCTTGCTCGTTTTCGAGTCGGGGGAACGGCCGAATGGGGGAGACGTCCTTGGTCTAGCACTCAGATACTCTGAATGCATCCCAGTCCGGCCCAATTACAGCCCAAAAAACGAGTTCACGCTCTCGGCTTTCTTCAGTCTACACTCAGATACTCTGAATGCATCGCCGTTGCTCGCCGTCGTCCACCTTGCCTTGGTACTTTGGTAGTCGTCGCGCTGCCGTTGGATGTCATGACTAGTTCGCTTCTAAGTGTGGCGCTCTTGGTCGCTTGGGCACAGGGCACTGCCATCCACAATCACGAAGGACAACAAGCCGCCATTGCGTAGGAGCTTAGCGACTCCAAAGGTTTCCTTCTGCACATAGCAGGTTCCTTCTAAACTAATCCCAAGAATAGTAAGACAAGGATTGAAGCAGGAATTGATTCTACAATATGCACCCATGTCGGTGCTTGTTCAGGTTCAGAGAAAAGACAATCTGCATTCGATGATGTATAGATTGTTGCGAAGTGATGTGCTAGTAAAACAATACACTTGACATGCTTAGCAATCAAAGTTGATGTTATTGGTGAGTTATATTCCAGTCATTCACTTGGGCAATTCAATGACCACATTCTTAAATTTTTAGTGACAATATCACTTTAAAATCTCACAATCTTATCTGCCAGCAGTTAGCTCTGCTATTTACATTGTTGTTGTGTCTGGTGAACAACTTGCAAACAAACTGCAGAACCACGGCTGCCCTTCCCATGGAATTCAGAAGCACATGGAGAAGGATGGAGCGCTTTTGCTGCAGTGTGTACCTCCACGCTGAGCAGTTGGAGTGAAGTACGGCACGGACAACGTGGAGGAGAGCACTTAGCCATGAGCGCCGGAGTGGTGCTAGATGGCACGGACCATGGAAGCAAGCACTCAGCAACGAGTGGCGGCGCGGCGCTAGACGACGCCGTCGTCGTGGCAGTAGACGGCGGCACTTAGGCAGAGGTGGAGAGCGTGGACTCTAGTTGGGCCGGACCAGCAGGCCGTGAGCGCATAGATTGTTGGACAATGTGCACAGACGTCCGATCCTAAGCTGACGGCACAGGCACAGATGCGTGACTGCATTCTGCAGTCGTTTCACGTGAAGTTAGAGGATCTTGTTCCGCCTGTGCTGTGTGTTCGGATAAGGGGCATCTTAGTCTTTCTTTTCTTTTTTCTTTTTTTCCAAACATTTTTTTGGGCCCATATTTTTCAGCACCTCAGGGAGTTCAGAATCAGGGGGCAGATGGCAGCTTTGGATTTGAAAAATAAAGGCAACCATGCAAAGTTAAAAAAACAGAGGTAAACATGCAATTAGAGTTGAAAATAAGGACAGTGATGCAATTGTCCCTAATGGAAAACATATTGGTGCTATTCAGCGCTTACACTTAAAAACATGTAAAAGTGTGTCAAATATATGATCCACTCTGCCTCCTTAATGTTGAACCGATACCTCCATAAATCCATCAACTACACAAATTATGACATGCAATAGAGGCACATCTAGTCAGTGGACCATATTAGCAGTTAAAAGGACTATCAAATTGTCATGGCTAAATGGGGAAGGGAACCAAGTCTGAAGCTGAGATCCAGCCACCAGAGATGGAGTGGTAAGAGGATCTTATCACTTTGACATATTGAGTCTAAAAGAATCTAACTTAAGTTTAGTTGCCAACCAATCTAACTTAAGTTTAGTTGCCAACCACGCAAGAACCTATCGACTTAGTCAAACTTACATACATAAGATCGAATGTGGCAAAGTATAACAAGCAACTGTGTAACACCTCAAGTGTTAAGCTTGCATTAGGCTAATAATTAATTAACTTGATCATCATTAATCATGGCATGAGCATCATCAAGCATGAACCCTAGTTGCATTGTCATTTCATGTGCTTTACTTTTTTGAATTATGCTTGCTTTGTTGATTGTTTAAATTAGTTAATTAATTGTCCTGCAAATGACTTGATCAAGGTTGGATCCACCTGCCCAACATTTTGAAATGACTTAACAAAAATCTATTGCAAAAGTTTTGGAGCATTTTGGAGCAAAAAGAAAATAAGTTGAAAAATTCATTTTTAATTGCCTTTATTCAAAATGAAATTGTATTTCAAAATCTATTTGGAATTTTGAGTTGAGCCTTAAATGAAAGTTGTTCAGTTTTAAATTCTCTACAACTTTTATTTTGGGCACTTTTATGAAAATGCGCTTAAGTTTATCAAAAGGAAGCTTTTGTTCAGGTTTTAAATTTAAAAAAAAGAAAAAGAAAAATGCTGCACAAGCAAACGGCCGGGCGTTTTTCGCCCACGGCGGCCGCGGCCCAGCTCCCCCTTGGCGCCAGCGCCCAAGGCAGCGCTGCGTCGTGGCCGACGGCCACAGAGCCGCGGCGCCACGCGCCGCGCGCCCCGGCGGTGCGCCGTGGCGGCCGGACTCCGGCGGGCGGGGCCCACGCCGGCAGACGACCCGACCACCCTCCCGGTTTGAAACGCACCCGCTCCATTTCGCCTCTGCCTCGCTCGCTCTCGCTCTCGCTCTCGCTCTCGCTCTCAGCAGCAACAGCGCCGGGCGCACCGCAGCGCGCCGCCCAGCGCGAACTCACGCCGCGCGTTCCACCGCCACCGTACACGCCACGCTCGCCGAGACACGCACGACCTCTGCCACCACTCCGCGCACCCGTCCGAGCCACCAATCGCCACCACATTGCCTTGGCAAGGGCCGATTGGCCGTCTTCTCCACCACCGGCGCACAGCGCCATGGTCGCCGGAAGCTGCGCTCGCCGCGGCCGGCCACCTCCACCGATCCCGCAAGCTCACCACCACCGCGTGCTAGGAAGCTTAGGCACCCCTCTAGCCCTAGGTAGCCCCAATCGAACCGATTGGAGCCTGCCACCGCGAAACCGGGGCCTCGCCGGAGCTCCTTACTCCGCCGTGCCGCCATGCACGCGGCCAGGGAGCACCCGAAGCTTAATCCACCGTGCAAACCCTAGGGTTAGCCCGCCTTGGCCTCGCGCACTTGCGGCCTTGCCACCGAGACCGGCCGGTGCAGGCGGCCACCACCGCACCGCCATGCAGCACCGCCGCGCCGCCGCGAACCCGCCGCCCGTTGCTAGGGTGCCTCGCAGCCAGCGTCGAGGCGCGTCACCGTGTCGCAACGCCCAGCTCTGGCCGTGGTATGGGTTGCGAGGAGAGCTCACCGCCCGGCGAAGCTAGCGCCGCCGGTGCGCTCCCTGCCTCGGCCCTGACCAGTGGGGCCGTGGACCCTGGGTCCCGCGCGCCAGTGGCCCATGGTCCACTCGACCGGGTCCAGCTAGGGCAGGGCGCTCGGTTTTCATTTTAAATGAAATTCTAGATTTTGTTTTTAATGGTTTTAATTTCATAGCTGATGCAAATGGAGTCCAAAATTGATGATTCTTGTTTTGTTAGATTCCTGGTGAATAGATCTATCTAGTAAAAATATGAAATGCAATTTTTGTGGTACCTTACTGTGTAGATTTAATTAATTGCTTAAAAGGCTGAAATCTGGTTAAATGCATAGTAAATTGTAGATTGCTCTGAAAAATATGGTTCTTTTTTGTTAGCTTTGTTATGTGATGTACTTTCTGGGAAAATTATATTTCATGCAGTTCCTGTGTAAAAATATTGAGATGTGATTTAATTGTGTTTTAGGCTGTTTTCTTAAATGATTTTTAGTAAATTAAATATGAGGAATTATGCCTTGATAATTTTTGATGACTGCTCTTGTGCTAAGAAGTTCTAGCTAAAAATATGAAATCTATTGTTTGACACTTTTCACAGTACAAAGTTGTTAAATGTGCATTTCTGTCCTGTTGCTTTATCTTTTTTGTGTAGGCTGTTGCACTTGATGAAAAGTGATGAAATTTTTATCATGGCTCTGTGTTAGCATAGTGTAGCTCCTGTAATTTTTGTAGAATTTTCTGGACTGTCTAGATAGAGGTCACAGTTCAAGCCTATTATTTCACATGAAATGATAAGGCTTTGATTTGATTGCTTTAGTAGGTGCTATATTTGCTTTTGAGCACTTTTAGTTATGTTTTGTTTGCTAGTCCTGTTATGCAATACCATAACTGAAGTGTGATGCTTAGCTATAAGTAGTGTTACCTCTTTTTATTCATATGTTGTGAGTATGTGTGTGTGCCTATATACACCCCTCTTCTTTATACACTTCTCTAAGTGTTTAGAGAAGAGATATGCTGAAAGCCCTAGTTTAGTTTTGGCTAATTGATGAAACCTAGGACTAACCCTATTGCTAAGTGTGTAGCATTAGAGAAAGGGGAGGTCTAAGCCAAGTGGAGAAATGGTGATCAAGGTGATGAAGGTGACCACAAGTGATCAAGTACCACACTTGGAGATGAGGAGCAAGATGGAATGCTAGAGGCAAAGGTATATGTTAGGGCATTTCCATTTTACCGGCCATAGGCGAGTAGAGAAGTTGATGGCCGGATTTAGGATTGATAACCGTACTATTAAGAGGGGCGATGTCGCGCAATATCGGTTATCTAAGTGCCACTAGGTGAGCAATGACTTTGCACATGTATTAGGGACCTAGTGTGCTTGCTAACTCTTGCAAAAATCATTTGAAAAGGCTAACACACGTGCACAAGAGGAGAGACACTTTTGTGTTGGCACATGAGGGCAAGAGGTGATGGTGTTTGGGTGTGGAACCCTCCCGCCGAGCTCGCGAGGCGGGACTCGGAGGTTTTCGGACGAAGTGCAGTCACTCAGAGGTGACCGGACGCTGTCCTGGTAGGGACCGGACGCGTCCGGTCCGGTTGGTGTGCGTCCGGTGCCAAAGTTTTTTGTTTGCCGAGACCGGCAGTATGGACCGGACGCCAGGCGCGTCCGGTCAGGGGGCACAGGACGCGTCCGGTCGAGAATTTGCAGTTTTGGAGCTCTCTAGGTAGCGATCGGACTCCACTGTGCTGGCGTCCGGTGCTGGCACAGGACGCGTCCGGTCGATCGGTGAAGAGCGCGAGTGATCGAGCCGTTGGCGCGCAACGGCTACATTCAAACACAGGGACACGTGGCACGGTGAGAGTGGCCGGACGCCGGGCGGCCGGACGCGTCCGGTCATCACGCCTTAAAGCGTCCGTCGACCAGCGCAGGCATCGCTTTGTGAGTAACGGTTGGGTGTTCTTGGGGATGCCTATATAAGTTGTTTGGCCAGCTTGGGGGTGTCTCTCTTGGCACTTTGACATACTTGGCACCCCTAGAGCTAAGCAAACCTCCCCCCTCACTTTGCATTCATCTTGATTGATCTAGAGAGTGATTGGGAGAGCTTCTAGTGCATTTGCCTTGTGATTGAGCATCTAGTAGCACTAGTGAGCGTTCTTGCTGCGATTGAGCTTATTACTCTTGGTGGTTGCCACCACCTAGATGGTTGAAGCAGCGAGCCAGAGTTGAGCAAGCTTGGAGATTGTTCTTGGCCACTCAGGAGGTAATTGTAAGGGGTTCTTGACCTTGTCCCCGCGGGAGAGATCATAAAAAGGTACTTTAGTGGAATGCTCGTGACTTGTGTTGCTCTCATCTTGTGGTGATTCTTGCGGTGCCCGTTGGAGGCTTGGTGTGGTGCCAATTAGCCGCCGAATCCCAAGTGAGTGTGCCGTCACAACGAGGACGTAACGTGTTGGCAAGCACGTGAACCTCGGTAAAAACTCCGGTGTTCATTTAGCATTGATCCATCGAGATCATATTTGGATTTCATTTGATTGATTGGATCATCACCTTAGTTTCTCATTGTTGATCAAGAAGGTGATTGGCACGACATCCCGAAGGCACGGTTTGCACACTTGGTTCCCTTCCTAGCGATTACATTTGTGAAAAGTAGTGTATTAGGTTGTGTAGCATAGTTGAATTGCTAAGGACCATATTCGTAGTGTGCCTAGCGTAGTAGGATTGCTAGAATTGGTTAGGTTGGCTTGCAACCCTCCACTAGGCTAGCGCAACACTTGCTTCGCCATTTGTAATACTAACCCGGTTTGTTTAGTGCTTTGTAGAAATTTTAATTAGGCTATTCACCCCCTCTAGCCATTTAGGACCTTTCAAGTGGTATCGGAGCCGAGGTTACCGTTGTTTAAGGCTTAACATCCTTCGGTTTTAAAATGGCTCAAGTCAACCATATCAACCATGTGGGGAAGCCACCGCACTTCGATGGTACCGATTATGATCATTGGAAGAGAAAGATGTGTGCATACTTGAAATCACTCAATCGAAAAAGTTTGGGAGGTTGTGGACAAGGATTTTGCCGTGATTGATCCAACCGATCCAACTCCAAGAGAAGAAGAGAAGCTCCAATTCAATGACATTGCAATCAACGCATTCTATGAAGCATTGGAGTCAAAGGTATTTGAGCAAATTAAGGACTTGGAGAGAGCTCATGATGTGTGGACTAGGTTGGAGGAGACCTATGAAGGCACACAAGCCGTGAAGAGTGCCAAGCTATACATCCTCAAGGACAAGCTCTCAAGTTTCAAGATGCAAGATGATGAGAGTGTGTCGGAGATGTACCACCGCCTCCAAGTGATTGTCAATGACTTGAAGAGTTTAGGTGAGAAGGTGGATAATGCGGATTTCTCTCACAAGTTCCTAAGAAGCCTACCATCAAGATTTGAATTCTTGGTCACAATGCTAGTGAGAGAAGGGTTGGACACTAAGACCCCTAACCAAGTACTAGGTGAGATGGTCACACATGACACCTACCGTGTGGAACGGGAAGGGGGCTCTCAAAAGGATGAGAAGGACAAAGAGAAGAAGAAACACAAGGAAGTGGTTGCATTCAAGGCTACTTCATCAAGAGGCAAAAAGAAGCAAGAATCAAGTGATGAAGCTAGCACAAGCTCAAGTGAAGCGGATGATGAAGCAATGGCTCTTCTTGTGCGCAAGTTTGGCAAGTTCATGAAGAAGAAGGGCTATGGTTCTAGAAAGAGAAGAGATGCAATCAAGACCAAGAGATGCTTTCGGTGCAAGAGCAAAGATCACTTTATTGTCGATTGTCCTCTCTCTAGTGATGATGATAGTGATGAGGATGACAAGAAGAAGAAGAAGAACAAGAAAGAGAGGAAGGACAAGAAGAAAAAGAAGGAGAAGAAGCTTGAGCTCAAGAAAAAGAAGAAGGGGCAATCTTATTGCGTCACATGGGATAGTGATGCCTCAAGTGATAGTGATGATGAGAGTGAAGATGACAAGAAATCAAGAAAGAAGGCACTTGCTAGTCTTGCCATCTCCAACAAGCCTTCACTCTTTGATGCTCCATCGACATGCTTAATGGCTAAGCCATCTAAGGTCCGATGATGAGAGCGATAGTGAGAGTGATGATGATGAGGAGTACTCAAAGGAGGACCTCATGAGCATGCTACGAGATGCTCACTCTTACATTGAGGAAAAGAGGAAGGAGTGCAAAGAGTTGCGTAAGAGCAAGAAAGCTCTTGAGCAATCCTTTGATGAGCTCAATGCTACTCATGAGAGGCTAATGGAAGCCCATGAGAAGCTTGAGAAAGCTCACATTAAGCTTGAAAAGGCTCACTCCTCCCTCCTTGATCAAGTTAAGATTGAGGATGCCATAGACACATGCAACGTAGGAGTAACTTGTGATATTCTTGATGAAGCATTCTATACTCCTATTGTTGTTGGTCCCACTAACCTCTCTTGTAGCTCAAGCAATGCCACATCTACTATTAGTGATGGTTTTACTTGTGATGCCTCACTCATGGTGGAGAATGAGACTCTCAAGAGAGAAGTAAATGAGCTCACTCATGCCCTAGGCAAGGCCTACGGTGGAGATGCCCGCTTGCTAAAGTGCTTGGGTAGCCAAAGGTTCTCCCTAAACAAAGAGGGATTGGGCTATACCCCCAAGAATGGCATGGCAGCCTTTGTTCCTCACAAGACTAGTTTTATGAAGGGCAATGGTCGGTTTTGCTCTAGTTGCAAGCAAGTGGGGCATGTAGAGCAATATTGCAAGAACAAGAAGAATGCTAACATATCATCTATTTCTTATGATTCTTGTTATTTGCTTACCAAGGTTACTAATGATGTGAAGGCTAAGTTCATTGGTGCTCCCATTGTTGGCCCAAAGAAGGCAATTTGGGTGCCCAAAAGCTTAGTGACTAACCTTGGAGGACCCAAGCAAGTTTGGGTACCTAAAAAGAATTGATTTGCTTTTGTAGGTCAATTACAAAGCCGGAGGAAGGCATTGGGTACTTGATAGTGGGTGCACTCAACATATGACCGGAGATTCTAGAATGTTCAAATCAATCTCATCAAGTGGCAATGATATTGATAGTATTACTTTTGGTGACAATGGCAAAGGCAAGGTCAAAGGTTTGGGAAAGATTGCAATTACAAATGATATGTCCATCTCCAATGTGTTGCTAGTGGAATCACTCAACTTCAATCTCTTGTCCGTGGCTCAATTGTGTGATCTTGGATTCAAATACATATTTGGTGTTGATGATGTTGAGATAGTGAGTGTTGATGGAAGCAACTTGATATTCAAAGGCTTTAGATATGAGAATCTCTATCTTGTGGATTTCAATGCTAGTGAAGCTCAATTGACAACATGTTTGATCACCAAATCAAGCATGTGTTGGCTATGGCATAGAAGGCTAGGACATGTTGGCATGAAGCAACTCAACCGGCTAATCAATCATGATCTAGTTAGAGGGTTAAAGGATGTTGTGTTTGAGAAAGACAAGCTTTGTAGTTCATGTCAAATGGGCAAACAAGTTGGCAACACTCATCCCAACAAGAGTATGATGAGCACAAGCAAGGCATTTGAGTTGTTGCACATGGACCTATTTGGCCCTACCAAGTATGAGAGCATTGGTGGAAACAAATATGGATTTGTGATAGTGGATGACTTCACAAGATACACTTGGGTATTCTTTCTTGCCGATAAAAGTGAAGTATTTGACACATTCAAGATATTTGTCAAGAGAAGTCAAAATGAGTTTGAAACATCAATCAAGAAAGTGAAAAGTGACAATGGTAGTGAGTTCAAGAACACAAGAATTGAAGAGCTATGTGATGACTTTGGAATCAAGCATCAATTCTCGGCCAAGTACACACCTCAATCCAATGGGCTAGTTGAAAGGAAAAATAGAACCTTGATTGACATGGCAAGATCAATGTTGAGTGAATACAATGTGGATCATTCATTTGGGCCGAAGCAATCAATACCGCTAACTATTGCTCAAATAGGCTCTATTGTCATAGGCTATTGGAGAAGACACCATATGAGTTGTTGAATGGAAGAAAGTCTAACATTGCATACTTTAGAGTGTTTGGATGCAAATGCTACATTCTCAAGAAGGGCACTCGATTGAGCAAGTTTGAGAAGAAGTGTGATGAAGGATTCCTACTCGGTTACTCTACTACAAGCAAAGCATATAGAGTTTGGAATCTCACTCATGGCATAGTTGAGGAAGTGCATGATGTGGAATTTGATGAAACCAAAGGCTCACAAGATGAAGAGGAGAATCTTGATGATGTGAGAGGCACTCAATTGATACAAGCCATGAAGGAAATGGATGTTGGGGATATTAGGCCAACTCAAGTGGTGGATGTTGAAGATGATAAAGATCAAGTGATTACATCTCCAAATGTCTAAGCTAGTGGTTCTCAAGATCAATTGCAAGCTAGTGGTTCTCAAGATCAATCTCAAGCTAGTGGTTCTCAATTGCAAGATCAAGTGGCTAGTACATCATCTCAACCAAGTGATCAACCAAGCTCAAGTGCTCAACCTCATGTTCTCCAACCAACTCATATTGCAAGGGATCATCCTCTAGATCAAGTGGTTGGTGACATTAGAAGTGGTGTACAAACAAGATCAAGATTGGCATCATTTTGTGAACACTATTTATTTGTCTCATCCATAGAACCAAAGAAGATAGATGAAGCTTTGATGGATTGTGATTGGGTAAATGCCATGCATGAAGAGCTCAACAACTTTGAAAGAAATCAAGTTTGGGAACTTATTGAGCGTCC
Source organism: Chrysopogon serrulatus (assembly GCA_015844335.1). Lineage (NCBI taxonomy): Eukaryota > Viridiplantae > Streptophyta > Magnoliopsida > Poales > Poaceae > Chrysopogon > Chrysopogon serrulatus. The sequence continues at coordinate 259,547 of JADLZL010002379.1, forward strand.
AAAGAACTACAATGTCATTGGCACCAAGTGGGTATTCGGAACAAGCAAAATCAAGATGGCATAGTTGTGAGAAACAAAGCAAGATTGGTAGCACAAGGGTATACTCAAGTTGAAGGTCTTGACTTTGGAGAAACCTATGCACCGGTTGCAAGATTGGAGGCAATTAGAATCTTATTAGCCTATGCTTGTGCCCACAACATCAAGCTATATCAAATGGATGTGAAAAGTGCTTTCTTGAATGGATTCATCAATGAGCTAGTGTATGTTGAGCAACCCCCGGGATTTGAAGATATCAAGAAGCCCAACCATGTCTACAAGTTAAAGAAGGCTCTCTATGGCTTGAAGCAAGCTCCAAGGGCATGGTATGAGAGATTGAGAGATTTCTTGCTCTCTAAAGGGTTCAAGATGGGGAAGGTTAATAACACTCTCTTCACCAAGAAAATTGGAAATGACTTGTTTGTGTTGCAAATCTATGTGGATGATATCATCTTTGGATCAACCAACCAAGACTTTTTTGTGAAGAGTTTGGACAAATGATGGCAAAAAGAATTTAAGATGTCTATAATTGGAGAGCTTAGCTATTTTCTTGGTCTACAAATCAAGCAATTAAAGAAAGGCACATTTGTAAGTCAAAGCAAGTATATCAAGGACATGTTGAAGAAGTTTGGAATGGAAGAAGCCAAGTCAATTGGGACACCAATGGGAATAAATGGTCATCTTGACTTGGATACAAGTGGCAACATGGTAGATCAAAAGTTGTATCGGTCCATGATTGGAAGCCTACTCTATGTGACCGCTTCTAGGCCGGATGTCATGTTTAGTGTGTGCATGTGTGCAAGGTTTCAAGCTTCACCAAGAAAAAGTCACTTGAAGGCAACCAAGAGAATATTGAGATACCTTAAGTACACACCTAATGTTGGATTGTGGTATCCCAAGGGATCATACTTTGAGTTGATTGGATATTCGGACTCCGATTATGCGGGATGCAAGGTGGATAGAAAGAGCACTAGTGGAACATGCTAATTATTGGAAAGGTCACTTGTCTCATGGTCATCCAAGAAATAAAATAGTGTTGCACTCTCTACCGCCGAAGCCGAATACATTAGTGCAGGGAGTTGTTGTGCTCAATTGCTATGGATGAAGGCCACATTGAAGGATTTTGGAATCAAATTTGGACAAGTGCCATTGCTATGTGACAATGAAAGTGCCGTGAAGATCACCACCAATCCGGTTCAACATTCAAGGACAAAGCATATTGACATAAGGCATCACTTCATTAGAGATCACCAAGCAAAGGGAGACATTTCAATTGAGAGTGTTGGCACCGATGATCAACTTGCTGATATCTTTACCAAGCCACTTGATGAGAAGAGATTTTGCACCTTGAGAAATGAGTTGAACATTCTTGACTTCTCCAACATGAAATGAATGCACCCCCACTATATGACATGCCTCTCCTTCGACTAAAGCAAAGGTGAAATTATTTGGCATAATGCATTCATATTTACTAAGGACTTAATTAGAACATATAGACATATTCTAGTGGTATCTCTTGCTTATTAGGCTCATTCATGAAACCAAAATGATTTTAAGTATATATTATGCCACTATTGCTTCTATGACTTGTATAATCTAGTGGCTAAATATGACTTGTTCATGAGAAAGTGAACCTAGTGTTTGATCTAGTTAAATGAGCAAGAAAGGATTTAGTTCAACATTGACAAGATAACCATTGAAAGATGTGTGAAGAAGCTTGTCATTGGTTCAAACCGAACTAGATTATTTATGCAAGTTTGCTAGTTTGAACTATAAGAGAAGGAAGTTTATAGAAACAAGTGATCCTCAACTTTAAGTGATCATCTCTCTACTCCAAGCTCTCTTCATGATTTCAAGTCTACACCAAGCATGATCATACACCCTTGTGGTCATTGATGACAAAGGGGGAGAGATTACCGAGAAGAGAAGAGAAAACAAAGATATCATATATCAAGGGGGAGAGAAGATGAAGATTGAAGAATGGAAAGGGATCAAAATTTTTGAAGCACACGAGTAGGGGGAGCAAGCTCATGAACATGATTGATTGCATTTGATTGTGCACATTCATACGATTGCTTGCATTGCACTTAGATTTATGTATTTCATAAGTAGCTTCTCTCTTGCTTGTGTGGTGCTTGCTAGTATAGAACTTGATTGATGAATTGATTACTAGCATGCATAGGCTCTAGCTAGATTTGGAGTAGCATTTTTCAAGTGGTATCTAGAAACCGCTTTTTTAATATTGATCTCACGGGGTTTCTAGCTATTTGATGTTTCTAGTTAGTTTTGGTGCTAAGGATGGTTCATGATGTGCACTCCGATGGTATCACGCTTCAAAGGTCCATTCTATACACCTTAGCATCAATTTGGTAGAAATGACTCTCTCAAAACCGATTTATCCATCATATGTGCAAAGCTTCAAATCCAAACTCTTAGCACACATGTAAGGGGAGCCATAGCTACAAAATGAGTTTTACATGACTTGTCCAATTCTTTTCACAAGCTTAAATTGCTTGGACAAGTGGTGTAAAGCCAAAATTATATTCATTTCATATCTTTGTGGAGGTTGTCATCAATTACCAAAAAGGGGGGGGAGATTGAAAGCCCTAGTTTGGTTTTGGCTAATTGATGAAACCTAGGACTAACCCTATTGCTAAGTGTGTAGCATTAGAGAAAGGGGAGGTCTAAGCCAAGTGGAGAAATGGTGATCAAGGTGATGAAGGTGACCACAAGTGATCAAGTACCACACTTGGAGATGAGGAGCAAGATGGAATGCTAGAGGCAAAGGTATATGTTAGGGCATTTCTATTTTACCGGCCATAGGCGAGTAGAGAAGTTGATGGCCGGATTTAGGATTGATAACCGTACTATTAAGAGGGGCGATGTCGCGCAATATCGGTTATCTAAGTGCCACTAGGTGAGCAATGACTTTGCACATGTATTAGGGACCTAGTGTGCTTGCTAACTCTTGCAAAAATCATTTGAAAAGGCTAACACACGTGCACAAGAGGAGAGACACTTTTGTGTTGGCACATGAGGGCAAGAGGTGATGGTGTTTGGGTGTGGAACCCTCCCCGCCGAGCTCGCGAGGCGGGACTCGGAGGTTTTCGGACGAAGTGCGATCACTGGGAGGTGACGGGACGCTGTCTGGTAGGGACGGGGACGCCGTCCGGTGGGTTGGTGTGCGTCCGTGCCAAAGTTTTTGTGCGCCGAGACCGGCAGTATGGGACCGGACGCCAGCGCGTCGGGTCGGTCGGGGGCATGGAGGACGCGTCCGGTCGAGAATTTGCGCTTTTGGAGCTCTCTTCGGTAGCGACGGACTCCATTGGCCGGGCGCCCGGTGCCGCACAGACGCGCCCCGGCCGATCGGGGTGAAGAGCGCGAGTGATCGAGCCGTTGGCGCGCAACGGCTACATTCAAAAGGGACACGTGGCACGGTGAGAGTGACCGGACGCCGGCGACGGACGCGTCCGATCGTCACTTAAACGGCGGGCCTGGCCGACCAGACATGCATCGCTTTGTGAGTAACGGTTGGGTGTTATTGGGGATGCCTATATAAGTTGTTTGGCCGGCTTGGGGGAGTCTCTCTTGGCACTTTGACATACTTGACACCCCTAGAGCTAAGCAAACCTCCTCCCTCACTTTGCATTCATCTTGATTGATCTAGAGAGTGATTGGGAGAGCTTCTAGTGTATTTGCCTTGTGATTGAGCATCTAGTGGCACTAGTGAGCGTTCTTGCTGCGATTGAGCTTATTACTCTTGGTGGTTGCCACCACCTAGATGGTTGAAGCAGCGAGCCGGAGTTGAGCAAGCTTGAAGATTGTTCTTGGCCACTCCGGAGGTGATTGTAAGGGGTTCTTGACCTTGTCCCCGCGGGAGATCGCAAAAGGTACTTTAGTGGAATGCTCGTGACTTGTGTTGCTCTCATCTTGTGGTGATTCTTGTGGTGCCCGTTGGAGGCTTGGTGTGGTGCCAATTAGCCGCCGAATCCCAAGTGAGTGTGCCGTCACAACGAGGACGTAACGTGTTGGCAAGCACGTGAACCTCGGTAAAAACTCCGGTGTTCATTTAGCATTGATCCATCGAGATCATATTTGGATTTCATTTGATTGATTGGATCATCACCTTAGTTTCTCATTGTTGATCAAGAAGGTGATTGGCACGACATCCCGAAGGCACGGTTTGCACACTTGGTTCCCTTCCTAGCGATTACATTTGTGAAAAGTAGTGTATTAGGTTGTGTAGCATAGTTGAATTGCTAAGGACCATATTCGTAGTGTGCCTAGCGTAGTAGGATTGCTAGAATTGGTTAGGTTGGCTTGCAACCCTCCACTAGGCTAGCGCAACACTTGCTTCGCCATTTGTAATACTAACCGGTTTGTTTAGTGCTTTGTAGAAATTTTAATTAGGCTATTCACCCCCCTCTAGCCATTTAGGACCTTTCAAGTGGTATCGGAGCCGAGGTTACCGTTGTTTAAGGCTTAACATCCTTCGGTTTTAAAATGGCTCAAGTCAACCATATCAACCATGTGGGGAAGCCACCGCACTTCGATGGTACCGATTATGATCATTGGAAGAGAAAGATGTGTGCATACTTGAAATCACTCAATCGAAAAGTTTGGGAGGTTGTGGACAAGGATTTTGCCGTGATTGATCCAACCGATCCAACTCCAAGAGAAGAAGAGAAGCTCCAATTCAATGACATTGCAATCAACGCATTCTATGAAGCATTGGAGTCAAAGGTATTTGAGCAAATTAAGGACTTGGAGAGAGCTCATGATGTGTGGACTAGGTTGGAGGAGACCTATGAAGGCACACAAGCCGTGAAGAGTGCCAAGCTATACATCCTCAAGGACAAGCTCTCAAGTTTCAAGATGCAAGATGATGAGAGTGTGTCGGAGATGTACCACCGCCTCAAGTGATTGTCAATGACTTGAAGAGTTTAGGTGAGAAGGTGGATAATGCGGATTTCTCTCACAAGTTCCTAAGAAGCCTACCATCAAGATTTGAATTCTTGGTCACAATGCTAGTGAGAGAAGGGTTGGACACTAAGACCCCTAACCAAGTACTAGGTGAGATGGTCACACATGACACCTACCGTGTGGAACGGGAAGGGGCTCTCAAAAGGATGAGAAGGACAAAGAGAAGAAGAAACACAAGGAAGTGGTTGCATTCAAGGCTACTTCATCAAGAGGCAAAAAGAAGCAAGAATCAAGTGATGAAGCTAGCACAAGCTCAAGTGAAGCGGATGATGAAGCAATGGCTCTTCTTGTGCGCAAGTTTGGCAAGTTCATGAAGAAGAAGGGCTATGGTTCTAGAAAGAGAAGAGATGCAATCAAGACCAAGAGATGCTTTCGGTGCAAGAGCAAAGATCACTTTATTGTCGATTGTCCTCTCTCTAGTGATGATGATAGTGATGAGGATGACAAGAAGAAGAAGAAGAACAAGAAAGAGAGGAAGGACAAGAAGAAAAAGAAGGAGAAGAAGCTTGAGCTCAAGAAAAAGAAGAAGGGGCAATCTTATTGCGTCACATGGGATAGTGATGCCTCAAGTGATAGTGATGATGAGAGTGAAGATGACAAGAAATCAAGAAAGAAGGCACTTGCTAGTCTTGCCATCTCCAACAAGCCTTCACTCTTTGATGCTCCATCGACATGCTTAATGGCTAAGCCATCTAAGGTCCGATGATGAGAGCGATAGTGAGAGTGATGATGATGAGGAGTACTCAAAGGAGGACCTCATGAGCATGCTACGAGATGCTCACTCTTACATTGAGGAAAAGAGGAAGAAGTGCAAAGAGTTGCGTAAGAGCAAGAAAGCTCTTGAGCAATCCTTTGATGAGCTCAATGCTACTCATGAGAGGCTAATGGAAGCCCATGAGAAGCTTGAGAAAGCTCACATTAAGCTTGAAAAGGCTCACTCCTCCCTCCTTGATCAAGTTAAGATTGAGGATGCCATAGACACATGCAACGTAGGAGTAACTTGTGATATTCTTGATGAAGCATTCTATACTCCTATTGTTGTTGGTCCCACTAACCTCTCTTGTAGCTCAAGCAATGCCACATCTACTATTAGTGATGGTTTTACTTGTGATGCCTCACTCATGGTGGAGAATGAGACTCTCAAGAGAGAAGTAAATGAGCTCACTCATGCCCTAGGCAAGGCCTACGGTGGAGATGCCCGCTTGCTAAAGTGCTTGGGTAGCCAAAGGTTCTCCCTAAACAAAGAGGGATTGGGCTATACCCCCAAGAATGGCATGGCAGCCTTTGTTCCTCACAAGACTAGTTTTATGAAGGGCAATGGTCGGTTTTGCTCTAGTTGCAAGCAAGTGGGGCATGTAGAGCAATATTGCAAGAACAAGAAGAATGCTAACATATCATCTATTTCTTATGATTCTTGTTATTTGCTTACCAAGGTTACTAATGATGTGAAGGCTAAGTTCATTGGTGCTCCCATTGTTGGCCCAAAGAAGGCAATTTGGGTGCCCAAAAGCTTAGTGACTAACCTTGGAGGACCCAAGCAAGTTTGGGTACCTAAAAAGAATTGATTTGCTTTTGTAGGTCAATTACAAAGCCGGAGGAAGGCATTGGGTACTTGATAGTGGGTGCACTCAACATATGACCGGAGATTCTAGAATGTTCAAATCAATCTCATCAAGTGGCAATGATATTGATAGTATTACTTTTTGGTGACAATGGCAAAGGCAAGGTCAAAGGTTTGGGAAAGATTGCAATTACAAATGATATGTCCATCTCCAATGTGTTGCTAGTGGAATCACTCAACTTCAATCTCTTGTCCGTGGCTCAATTGTGTGATCTTGGATTCAAATACATATTTGGTGTTGATGATGTTGAGATAGTGAGTGTTGATGGAAGCAACTTGATATTCAAAGGCTTTAGATATGAGAATCTCTATCTTGTGGATTTCAATGCTAGTGAAGCTCAATTGACAACATGTTTGATCACCAAATCAAGCATGGGTTGGCTATGGCATAGAAGGCTAGGACATGTTGGCATGAAGCAACTCAACCGGCTAATCAATCATGATCTAGTTAGTGGGTTAAAGGATGTTGTGTTTGAGAAAGACAAGCTTTGTAGTTCATGTCAAATGGGCAAACAAGTTGGCAACACTCATCCCAACAAGAGTATGATGAGCACAAGCAAGGCATTTGAGTTGTTGCACATGGACCTATTTGGCCCTACCAAGTATGAGAGCATTGGTGGAAACAAATATGGATTTGTGATAGTGGATGACTTCACAAGATACACTTGGGTATTCTTTCTTGCCGATAAAAGTGAAGTATTTGACACATTCAAGATATTTGTCAAGAGAAGTCAAAATGAGTTTGAAACATCAATCAAGAAAGTGAAAAGTGACAATGGTAGTGAGTTCAAGAACACAAGAATTGAAGAGCTATGTGATGACTTTGGAATCAAGCATCAATTCTCGGCCAAGTACACACCTCAATCCAATGGGCTAGTTGAAAGGAAAAATAGAACCTTGATTGACATGGCAAGATCAATGTTGAGTGAATACAATGTGGATCATTCATTTTGGGCCGAAGCAATCAATACCGCTAACTATTGCTCAAATAGGCTCTATTGTCATAGGCTATTGGAGAAGACACCATATGAGTTGTTGAATGGAAGAAAGTCTAACATTGCATACTTTAGAGTGTTTGGATGCAAATGCTACATTCTCAAGAAGGGCACTCGATTGAGCAAGTTTGAGAAGAAGTGTGATGAAGGATTCCTACTCGGTTACTCTACTACAAGCAAAGCATATAGAGTTTGGAATCTCACTCATGGCATAGTTGAGGAAGTGCATGATGTGGAATTTGATGAAACCAAAGGCTCACAAGATGAAGAGGAGAATCTTGATGATGTGAGAGGCACTCAATTGATACAAGCCATGAAGGAAATGGATGTTGGGGATATTAGGCCAACTCAAGTGGTGGATGTTGAAGATGATAAAGATCAAGTGATTACATCTCCAAATGTCTAAGCTAGTGGTTCTCAAGATCAATTGCAAGCTAGTGGTTCTCAAGATCAATCTCAAGCTAGTGGTTCTCAATTGCAAGATCAAGTGGCTAGTACATCATCTCAACCAAGTGATCAACCAAGCTCAAGTGCTCAACCTCATGTTCTCCAACCAACTCATATTGCAAGGGATCATCCTCTAGATCAAGTGGTTGGTGACATTAGAAGTGGTGTACAAACAAGATCAAGATTGGCATCATTTTGTGAACACTATTTATTTGTCTCATCCATAGAACCAAAGAAGATAGATGAAGCTTTGATGGATTGTGATTGGGTAAATGCCATGCATGAAGAGCTCAACAACTTTGAAAGAAATCAAGTTTGGGAACTTATTGAGCGTCCAAAGAACTACAATGTCATTGGCACCAAGTGGGTATTCCGGAACAAGCAAAATCAAGATGGCATAGTTGTGAGAAACAAAGCAAGATTGGTAGCACAAGGGTATACTCAAGTTGAAGGTCTTGACTTTGGAGAAACCTATGCACCGGTTGCAAGATTGGAGGCAATTAGAATCTTATTAGCCTATGCTTGTGCCCACAACATCAAGCTATATCAAATGGATGTGAAAAGTGCTTTCTTGAATGGATTCATCAATGAGCTAGTGTATGTTGAGCAACCCCCGGGATTTGAAGATATCAAGAAGCCCAACCATGTCTACAAGTTAAAGAAGGCTCTCTATGGCTTGAAGCAAGCTCCAAGGGCATGGTATGAGAGATTGAGAGATTTCTTGCTCTCTAAAGGGTTCAAGATGGGGAAGGTTAATAACACTCTCTTCACCAAGAAAATTGGAAATGACTTGTTTGTGTTGCAAATCTATGTGGATGATATCATCTTTGGATCAACCAACCAAGACTTTTGTGAAGAGTTTGGACAAATGATGGCAAAAGAATTTAAGATGTCTATAATTGGAGAGCTTAGCTATTTTCTTGGTCTACAAATCAAGCAATTAAAGAAAGGCACATTTGTAAGTCAAAGCAAGTATATCAAGGACATGTTGAAGAAGTTTGGAATGGAAGAAGCCAAGTCAATTGGGACACCAATGGGAATAAATGGTCATCTTGACTTGGATACAAGTGGCAACATGGTAGATCAAAAGTTGTATCGGTCCATGATTGGAAGTCTACTCTATGTGACCGCTTCTAGGCCGGATGTCATGTTTAGTGTGTGCATGTGTGCAAGGTTTCAAGCTTCACCAAGAAAAAGTCACTTGAAGGCAACCAAGAGAATATTGAGATACCTTAAGTACACACCTAATGTTGGATTGTGGTATCCCAAGGGATCATACTTTGAGTTGATTGGATATTCGGACTCGATTATGCGGGATGCAAGGTGGATAGAAAGAGCACTAGTGGAACATGCTAATTATTGGAAAGGTCACTTGTCTCATGGTCATCCAAGAAATAAAATAGTGTTGCACTCTCTACCGAAGCCGAATACATTAGTGCAGGGAGTTGTTGTGCTCAATTGCTATGGATGAAGGCCACATTGAAGGATTTTGGAATCAAATTTGGACAAGTGCCATTGCTATGTGACAATGAAAGTGCCGTGAAGATCACCACCAATCCGGTTCAACATTCAAGGACAAAGCATATTGACATAAGGCATCACTTCATTAGAGATCACCAAGCAAAGGGAGACATTTCAATTGAGAGTGTTGGCACCGATGATCAACTTGCTGATATCTTTACCAAGCCACTTGATGAGAAGAGATTTTGCACCTTGAGAAATGAGTTGAACATTCTTGACTTCTCCAACATGAAATGAATGCACCCCCACTATATGACATGCCTCTCCTTCGACTAAAGCAAAGGTGAAATTATTTGGCATAATGCATTCATATTTACTAAGGACTTAATTAGAACATATAGACATATTCTAGTGGTATCTCTTGCTTATTAGGCTCATTCATGAAACCAAAATGATTTTAAGTATATATTATGCCACTATTGCTTCTATGACTTGTATAATCTAGTGGCTAAATATGACTTGTTCATGAGAAAGTGAACCTAGTGTTTGATCTAGTTAAATGAGCAAGAAAGGATTTAGTTCAACATTGACAAGATAACCATTGAAAGATGTGTGAAGAAGCTTGTCATTGGTTCAAACCGAACTAGATTATTTATGCAAGTTTGCTAGTTTGAACTATAAGAGAAGGAAGTTTATAGAAACAAGTGATCCTCAACTTTAAGTGATCATCTCTCTACTCCAAGCTCTCTTCATGATTTCAAGTCTACACCAAGCATGATCATACACCCTTGTGGTCATTGATGACAAAGGGGAGAGATTACCGAGAAGAGAAGAGAAAACAAAGATATCATATATCAAGGGGGAGAGAAGATGAAGATTGAAGAATGGAAAGGGATCAAAATTTTTGAAGCACACGAGTAGGGGGAGCAAGCTCATGAACATGATTGATTGCATTTGATTGTGCACATTCATACGATTGCTTGCATTGCACTTAGATTTATGTATTTCATAAGTAGCTTCTCTCTTGCTTGTGTGGTGCTTGCTAGTATAGAACTTGATTGATGAATTGATTACTAGCATGCATAGGCTCTAGCTAGATTTGGAGTAGCATTTTTCAAGTGGTATCTAGAAACCGCGCTTTTAATATTGATCTCACGGGGTTTCTAGCTATTTGATGTTTCTAGTTAGTTTTGGTGCTAAGGATGGTTCATGATGTGCACTCCGATGGTATCACGCTTCAAAGGTCCATTCTATACACCTTAGCATCAATTTGGTAGAAATGACTCTCTCAAAACCGATTTATCCATCATATGTGCAAAGCTTCAAATCCAAACTCTTAGCACACATGTAAGGGGAGCCATAGCTACAAAATGAGTTTTACATGACTTGTCCAATTCTTTTCACAAGCTTAAATTGCTTGGACAAGTGGTGTAAAGCCAAAATTATATTCATTTCATATCTTTGTGGAGGTTGTCATCAATTACCAAAAAGGGGGAGATTGAAAGCCCTAGTTTGGTTTTGGCTAATTGATGAAACCTAGGACTAACCCTATTGCTAAGTGTGTAGCATTAGAGAAAGGGGAGGTCTAAGCCAAGTGGAGAAATGGTGATCAAGGTGATGAAGGTGACCACAAGTGATCAAGTACCACACTTGGAGATGAGGAGCAAGATGGAATGCTAGAGGCAAAGGTATATGTTAGGGCATTTCTATTTTACCGGCCATAGGCGAGTAGAGAAGTTGATGGCCGGATTTAGGATTGATAACCGTACTATTAAGAGGGGCGATGTCGCGCAATATCGGTTATCTAAGTGCCACTAGGTGAGCAATGACTTTGCACATGTATTAGGGACCTAGTGTGCTTGCTAACTCTTGCAAAAATCATTTGAAAAGGCTAACACACGTGCACAAGAGGAGAGACACTTTTGTGTTGGCACATGAGGGCAAGAGGTGATGGTGTTTGGGTGTGGAACCCTCCCGCCGAGCTCGCGAGGCGGGACTCGGAGGTTTTCGGACGAAGTGCAGTCACTCAGAGGTGACCGGACGCTGTCCTGGTAGGGACCGGACGCGTCCGGTCAGTTGGTGTGCGTCCGGTGCCAAAGTTTTTTGTGCGCCGAGACTGAAGCAGTATGGACCGGACGCCAGGCGCGTCCGGTCAGGGGGCACAGGACGCGTCCGGTCGAGAATTTGCAGTTTTGGAGCTCTCGGTAGCGTAGGACGGACTCCCCGTCTTTGGCGTCGGGCTTGTACGTGAGGCAGCCCGGTCGATCGGTGAAGAGCGCGAGTGATCGAGCCGTTGGCGCGCAACGGCTACATTCAAACACAGGGACACGTGGCACGGTGAGAGTGACCGGACGCCGGCGACCGGACGCGTCCGGTCGTCACTTAAACAGCGTCCGGTCGACGCTGCATGCAATCGCTTTGTGAGTAACGGTTGGGTGTTATTGGGGATGCCTATATAAGTTGTTTGGCCGGCTTGGGGGAGTCTCTCTTGGCACTTTGACATACTTGACACCCCTAGAGCTAAGCAAACCTCCTCCCTCACTTTGCATTCATCTTGATTGATCTAGAGAGTGATTGGGAGAGCTTCTAGTGCATTTGCCTTGTGATTGAGCATCTAGTGGCACTAGTGAGCGTTCTTGCTGCGATTGAGCTTATTACTCTTGGTGGTTGCCACCACCTAGATGGTTGAAGCAGCGAGCCGGAGTTGAGCAAGCTTGAAGATTGTTCTTGGCCACTCGGGGAGGTGATTGTAAGGGGTTCTTGACCTTGTCCCCGCGGGAGATCATAAAAAGGTACTTTAGTGGAATGCTCGTGACTTGTGTTGCTCTCATCTTGTGGTGATTCTTGTGGTGCCCGTTGGAGGCTTGGTGTGGTGCCAATTAGCCGCCGAATCCCAAGTGAGTGTGCCGTCACAACGAGGACGTAACGTGTTGGCAAGCACGTGAACCTCGGTAAAAACTCCGGTGTTCATTTAGCATTGATCCATCGAGATCATATTTGGATTTCATTTGATTGATTGGATCATCACCTTAGTTTCTCATTGTTGATCAAGAAGGTGATTGGCACGACATCCCGAAGGCACGGTTTGCACACTTGGTTCCCTTCCTAGCGATTACATTTGTGAAAAGTAGTGTATTAGGTTGTGTAGCATAGTTGAATTGCTAAGGACCATATTCGTAGTGTGCCTAGCGTAGTAGGATTGCTAGAATTGGTTAGGTTGGCTTGCAACCCTCCACTAGGCTAGCGCAACACTTGCTTCGCCATTTGTAATACTAACCGGTTTGTTTAGTGCTTTGTAGAAATTTTAATTAGGCTATTCACCCCCCTCTAGCCATTTAGGACCTTTCAAGTGGTATCGGAGCCGAGGTCACCGTTGTTTAAGGCTTAACATCCTTCGGTGTTAAAATGGCTCAAGTCAACCATATCAACCATGTGGGGAAGCCACCGCACTTCGATGGTACCGATTATGATCATTGGAAGAGAAAGATGTGTGCATACTTGAAATCACTCAATCGGAAAGTTTGGGAGGTTGTGGACAAGGATTTTACCGTGATTGATCCAACCGATCCAACTCCAAGAGAAGAAGAGAAGCTCCAATTCAATGACATTGCAATCAACGCATTCTATGAAGCATTGGAGTCAAAGGTATTTGAGCAAATTAAGGACTTGAAGAGAGCTCATGATGTGTGGACTAGGTTGGAGGAGACCTATAAAGGCACACAAGCCGTGAAGAGTGCCAAGCTATACATCCTCAAGGACAAGCTCTCAAGTTTCAAGATGCAAGATGATGAGAGTGTGCCGGAGATATACCACCGCCTCCAAGTGATTGTCAATGACTTGAAGAGTTTAGGTGAGAAGGTGGATAATGCGGATTTCTCTCACAAGTTCCTAAGAAGCCTACCATCAAGATTTGAATTCTTGGTCACAATGCTAGTGAGAGAAGGGTTGGACACTAAGACCCCTAACCAAGTACTAGGTGAGGTGGTCACACATGACACCTACCGTGTGGAACGGGAAGGAGGCTCTCAAAAGGATGAGAAGGACAAAGAGAAGAAGAAAGACAAGGAAGTGGTTGCATTCAAGGCTACTTCATCAAGAGGCAAAAAGAAGCAAGAATCAAGTGATGAAGCTAGCACAAGCTCAAGTGAAGCGGATGATGAAGCAATGGCTCTTCTTGTGTGCAAGTTTGGCAAGTTCATGAAGAAGAAGGGCTATGGTTCTAGAAAGAGAAGAGATACAAACCAAGAGATGCTTTCGGTGCAAGAGCAAAGATCACTTCATTGCTGATTGTCCTCTCTCTAGTGATGATGATAGTGATGAGGATGACAAGAAGAAGAAGAAGAACAAGAAAGAGAGGAAGGACAAGAAGGAAAAAAAGGAGAAGAAGCTTGAGCTCAAGAAAAAGAAGAAGGGGCAATCTTATTGCGTCACATGGGATAGTGATGCCTCAAGTGATAGTGATGATGAGAGTGAAGATGACAAGAAATCAAGAAAGAAGGCACTTGCTAGTCTTGCCATCTCCAACAAGCCTTCACTCTTTGATGCTCCATCGACATGCTTAATGGCTAAGCCATCTAAGGTCCGATGATGAGAGCGATAGTGAGAGTGATGATGATGAGGAGTACTCAAAGGAGGACCTCATGAGCATGCTACGAGATGCTCACTCTTACATTGAGGAAAAGAGGAAGGAGTGCAAAGAGTTGCGCAAGAGCAAGAAAGCTCTTGAGCAATCCTTTGATGAGCTCAATGCTACTCATGAGAGGCTAATGGAAGCCCATGAGAAGCTTGAGAAAGCTCACACTAAGCTTGAAAAGGCTCACTCCTCCCTCCTTGATCAAGTTAAGATTGAGGATGCCATAGACACATGCAACGTAGGAGTAACTTGTGATATTCTTGATGAAGCATTCTATACTCCTATTGTTGTTGGTCCCACTAACCCCTCTCATAGCTCAAGCAATGCCACATCTACTATTAGTGATGGTTTCACTTGTGATGCCTCACTCATGGTGGAGAATGAGACTCTCAAGAGAGAAGTGAATGAGCTCACTCATGCCCTAGGCAAGGCCTACGGTGGAGATGCCCGCTTGCTAAAGTGCTTGGGTAGCCAAAGGTTCTCCGTAAACAAAGAGGGATTGGGCTATACCCCCAAGAATGGCAAGGCGGCCTTTGTTCCTCACAAGACTAGTTTTGTGAAGGGCAATGGTCGGTTTTGCTCTAGTTGCAAGCAAGTGGGGCATGTAGAGCAATATTGCAAGAACAAGAAGAATGCTAACATATTCTCTATTTATTATGATTCTTGTTATTTGCTTACCAAGGGTACTAATGGTGTTGAGGGCTAAGTTCATTGGTGCTCCCATTGTTGACCCAAAGAAGAGGGCAATTTAGGTGCCCAAAAGCTTAGTGACTAACCTTGGAGGACCCAAGCAAGTTTGGGTACCTAAAAAGAATTGATTTGCTTTTGTAGGTCAATTACAAAGCCGGAGGAAGGCATTGGGTACTTGATAGTGGGTGCACTCAACATATGACGGGGATTCTAGAATGTTCAAATCAATCTCATCAAGTGGCAATGATATTGATAGTATTACTTTTGGTGACAATGGCAAAGGCAAGGTCAAAGGTTTGGGAAAGATTGCAATTACAAATGATATCTCCAATGTGTTGCTAGTGGAATCACTCAACTTCAATCTCTTGTCCGTGTATTTGGTGTTGATGATGTTGAGATAGTGAGTGTTGATGGAAGCAACTTGATATTCAAAGGCTTTAGATATGAGAATCTCTATCTTGTGGATTTCAATGCTAGTGAAACTCAATTGACAACATGTTTGAGCACCAAATCAAGCATGGGTTGGCTATGGTATAGAAGGCTAGGACATGTTGGCATGAAGCAACTCAACCGGCTAATCAAGCATGATCTAGTTAGAGGGTTAAAGGATGTTGTGTTTGAGAAAGACAAGCTTTATAGTTCATGTCAAATAGGCAAACAAGTTGGCAACACTCATCCCAACAAGAAGCTTTGTAGTTGGCCATTCACATGAAGCCGGCAGGTTTACTAAATCCTTTACCAGTTCCTGCATGGAAATGGGATGATATTAGTATGGATTTCATCACAGGTTTGCCAACTTCGCAGAAAGGAAATGATTCAATCTGGGTGATCATCGATCAGTTAACCAAGTCAGCTCACTTCTTACCTGTCAAGACTACCTTCAGACCACCTCACTATGCTGCCCTCTACATCTCTGAGATTGTCCGTTTGCATGGGGTACCCAAGACCATAGTATCTGATCGAGGATCGCAGTTCACTGCTCACTTTTGGAACCGTTTGCATGAAGGTATGGGAACTAAGTTACTACACAGCACTGCTTATCATCCTCAGACTTCAGGTCAGACTGAAAGACTTAATCAAGTTCTCGAAGATATGTTGAGGGCATGTGTGCTATCTGCAAAAGGATCGTGGGAATCTTGGCTACCTTTGGCCGAGTTCTCCTACAACAACAGTTATCAAGAAAGTATCAAGATGGCACCTTTTGAAGCTTTGTATGGCAAAAAATGTAGAACTCCATTGAATTGGGTCGAAGCGGGAGAAAGGAGATACTACGGTATTGACTTTGTCCCCGAAGCTGAAGAGAAGGTTCGAACCATCCAAGAGCATATGAAAAGCTGCTGATCCCCGAAAAAAGAGTTATGCCGACAATAGAAGAAGACCTTTGATGTTTGAAGTAGGTGACTATGTATACCTCGAGTTTCACCGATAAAGGGTACACAAAGGTTTAGAGCCAAGAAGAAGCTTGCCCCAAGATATGTGGGTCCATACAAGATTCTCGAGAGGAGAGGTGAAGTTGCTTACAAGTTGCAGTTACCAGAGTCGATGAGTGCTATCTTTCCGATCTTTCACGTCTCTCAGTTGAAGAAGTGTTTGCGTGTACCCGAAGAAAGAGTTGATGAGCAAGAATTGAGACTAGCATCCGACTTGGTCTATAAAGAAGAGCCTGTGAGAATTGTGGATAGCAAGGAAAGAGTAACTCGGAATCGTTTGGTGCGAACTTACAAGGTCGTGTGGAGCTACCATGATGATAGAGATGCATCATGGGAAACCGAGGACTACCCGAAAGAAGTTTATCCCGAATCCCATAAAACCGGTTAGTAAACCCAAATCTCGGGGACGAGATTTCTTTTAGGGGGGTAGGGGCTGTAACACCTCAAGTGTTAAGCTTGCATTAGGCTAATAATTAATTAACTTGATCATCATTAATCATGGCATGAGCATCATCAAGCATGAACCCTAGTTGCATTGTCATTTCATGTGCTTTACTTTTGAATTATGCTTGCTTTGTTGATTGTTTAAATTAGTTAATTAATTGTCCCGCAAATGACTTGATCAAGGTTGGATCCACCTGCCCAGCATTTTGAAATGATTTAACAAAAATCTATTGCAAAAGTTTTGGAGCATTTTGGAGCAAAAGAAAATAAGTTGAAAAATTTATTTTTAATTGCCTTTATTCAAAATGAAATTGTATTTCAAAATCTGTTTGGAATTTTGAGTTCAGCCTTAAATGAAAGTTGTTCAATTTTAAATTCTCTACAACTTTTATTTTGGGCACTTTTTATGAAAATGCTCTTAAGTTTATCAAAAGGAAGCTTTTTTCAGGTTTTAAATTTCAAAAAAATGCAGTATAAGCGGCCGGGACGTTTCGGCCTGGCGGCCAGCGGCCCAGCCCCGCGCAGCGCTGCGCTTGCCCTGCGTAGCGTCGTGGCCGACCCGGCCCGCGAGCCATGGCGCCGCGCGCGACGCCCGCGCCCCGGCCGGTACGCCCGTGGCGGCGACTTTCCGGCGGGCGGGGGCCTTGGCGTACGACCCGACCACCCTCCGGGTTTGGAAATGCACCCGCTCCATTTCGCCTCGCCTCGCTCGCTCTCGCTCTCGCGCGACAAGCGCAAGGCGCACCGCAGAAGGCACCCCGCCGCGGCGAACTCACGCCCGGCTAGCGCCCGTTCCACCGCCACCGTACATGCTCACGCTCCGCCGGACACGCAGACGACCTCTGCCACCACTCTGCGCACCCGTCCGAGCCACCAATCGCCACCACATTTCCTTGGTAAGGGCCGATTGGCCGTCTTCTCCACCCGGCGCCGACGCGCCATGGTCGCCGGAACGCTGCGCTCGCGGCCGGCCCGTCCACGGTCCTGCAAACTCACCACCGCGCGTGCTAGGAAGCAGGCACCCTACAGCCCTAGGTAGCCCCAATCGAACCGATTGGAGCCTGCCACAGAAAGCCGGGGCCTCACCCAGAACTCCTTACTCCGCGTCCGCCATGCACGCCGCCGGGAGCACCCGGCTTAATCCACCGTGCAAACCCTAGGGTTAGCCCCCGGCTTGGCCTCGCGCACTGGGCGCCGCTCACGGGACCGGCCGGTGCCGGAGGCGGCCACCCGCCGCCATGCAGCACCGCCCGCGCCGCCCGCGAACCCCGCCGCCATTGCTAGGGTGCCTCCACGGCCAGCGTCGAGGCGCGTCACGATGTCGCCGACGGCCGAGCACGCAGTTGGTATGGGTTGCGCCGGAGAGCTCACCGCCGGCGAGCTAAGCGCCGCACGGCAGCTCCCCCCTCGCCTCGGCCCTGACCAGTGGGGCCGTGGACCGCCGGGTCCCAGCGCCAAGTGGCCCATGGTCCATTGGACGGGTCCAGCCCGGGCGGGCGCTTCGGTTTTCATTTTAAATGAAATTCTAGATTTTGTTTTTAATGGTTTTAATTTTATAGCTAGTGCAAATGGAGTCCAAAATTGATGATTCTTGTTTTGTTGGATTCCTGGTGAATAGATCTATCTAGCAAAAAATATGAAATGCAATTTTTGTGGTACCTTACTGTGTAGATTTAATTAATTGCTTAAAATCCTGAAATTTGGTTAAATGCATAGTAAATTGTAGATTGCTCTAAAAAAATATGGTTCTTGTTTTGTTAGCTTTGTTATGTGATGTACTTTCTGGAAAAATTATATGTCATGCAGTTCCTGTGTAAAAATATTGAGATGTGATTTAATTGTGTTTTAGGCTGTTTTCTTAAATGATTTTTAGTAAATTAAATATGAGGAATTATGCTTTGATAATTTTTGATGACTGTTCTTGTGCTAAGAAGTTCTAGTTAAAAATATAAAATCTGTTGTTTGACACTTTTCACAGTACAAAGTTGTTAAATGTGCATTTCTGTCCTATTGCTTTATCTTTTTTTGTGTAGGCTGTTGCACTTGATGAAAAGTGATGAAATTTTTATCATGGCTCTGTGTTAGCATAATGTAGCTCCTGTAATTTTTGTAGAATTTTTTGGACTGTCTAGACAGAGGTCACAGTTCAAGCCTATTATTTCACATGAAATGAAAAGGCTTTGATTTGATTGCTTTAGTAGGTGCTATATTTGCTTTTGAGCACTTTTAGTTATGTTTTGTTTGCTGGTCCTGTTATGCAGCACCATAACTAAAGTGTGATGCTTAACTATGAGTAGTGTTACCTCTTTTTATTCATATGTTGTGAGTATGTGTGTGTGCCTATATATACCCTTCTTCTTTATACACTTCTCTAAGTGTTTAGAGAAGAGATATGCACCTACTCAGTAAAAAGTAAAGTAGTGTATACTAGAGAGGAGATATGCACCTACTCTGTCAAATAACTTGTTAATCATCTTCATTCATAAGCATCGCTTTTTTGTGCATTCTTTATATTTATACCGTGCATCGCATCATACAGGTTTGCAGGAGGACCCCCAACTTTCGGATATCGAGGGAGAGTCACCCGGGGAGTTCCAACAGAGGTCCCACTAGAAGAGGACGAGGAAGACCTGCCCGAAAGTGTCCGAATCACCGCCAAGCGGTGACTTCGAACAAGGCAAGCACCGGAGCATCTACTTACCTATGCTTTCTAACAGTCTAATTATGCTTTATGATTGTTGCATTAAGTATAGGAGTTGTGTGAAACCGTTGATGCATTATATCCTTGCTTTACCATTGAATTATCCTACCTTGATACACTCTGCTAGTCTAGGGCGAGTAAACCGCTTAGCTTGCTTAGACGGTAGAAGTCGGGTGATTTCCTGTCATCCGCGAGTATAGGTGGTTACTTATGATTGATGGAAAGGCTTATGTTGATATCATCTGGTTGATGGTTATGGTAGAGATAATTGGAGACCGGACGGAGTCTTGTGGGGTCGTTGGACCATAGTGATTCCGTCTGTGTCGATTAAGGACCGTACCGTTGATGTACCGCAAGTCATGTTGAACGCATGCCTCACACTTAGCTGGCCGGATAAGTCGTTCCGACCGCGAAGCCTAACACTATCCAGGCCGGCTCTCGATCCGTTAGCACCGTATTAGAGATGGATGGGGACCACGGGGGGGCGCGAAGAGTAAGTCTCGGCCCGGCTAGGGCTAATGCAGTCGGACGGCCCCCGGTACGGTGGTTCCTTCGAAACGCGTTTTCTTCGGATATGTGCCACGGTGACTGTAGCTCACTTGGCTCGTGAGCGTGGTTTGTGTGAGGAATACCCCCCGAGCTCAGTTGTAAACGATTCGAATCGCCATCGTTCCTGGACATGAACACTTGACTTGAGCTGCACCATCGTAGTAATGATTATGGAATGTGATTAATGATGATGATGAGTTAAGCTAATGATTACGCTTTTTATGATGTATTACTTGCTTGCTTAATCATAACTAATATACTATAATGATGCATAGTATAGGTGCTCACCTAGCATAAATAGGAATGGTTAAGCTGAGCTATCATCTTAAATGATACTACCGCTTTTTATGCAAAAGAGTCAAGCTATCCTCTGATAAAGCCTGTCATACTCCTTGGAGTCTTTTATTTTGAGTCAGACGGGTAAGTCTAGCTGAGTACCTTCTCGTACTCAGGGTTTTTTCCGCTTGTTGTTTGTGCAGATGGCCATACCTACCACGGGTATTGTGAGACACGCTTATATCCAAAGTGGATTAAAGTACCAAGGGCATGGTCGTTCTTAATATTCTCCCCACTTGCTTTTGTGGATTGGCTATCGAGGGTAATCGTATTAAACTTAAGTTAATTTGTGTGTGTGGGTTGAGCTTTTTAAAACTATCTTGTTTCCGCTACTTAGATTTGAAGAACTTGGTTTGTAATAACTTTATTTCCGCACTCTGATGTTGTCGAACTATTTGTGAAATTTTGTAACGTGCGAATGGTGACGCTAAACTTGTACGATCTTGGTTGATGATGTTTGGTTTGAAATCCTTCGAGATTTCCGGACTACCGGGTTTATAATGGCTTAAGTGTGACGATTACTTGCTTAGCGAGTGATTTTTCACTTATGCTTTTATAAATTGGTCGGTTCTGTTACAAACCGGTTGGGTGAAAGGTGTGAGAATGAATCCAACCACACATGTTCAAATTCTTTTCAATTCAAATTCGGGGTTGAGTGAAAGGTGTGGTCATGAACCCAACCACTCATGTTCAAACTATCTTCAATTCAAATTTGGGTGCTTTCTCCTTTGGTTGCATTTTTAAAAGAGGGTGTGAGTATATGAGGTTGACAAATGTCTCAATACATTGCCTCTTATTATCCCTCAAATTATCTCAATCCATTGTTGGGATTCCATATATGAATGAATAACTTTTTCTCTTCAAAACATCCACCAAAGTCTATTATTGTCAAAAGTCCTCTATCATGTTGGTCTATGAAACGGCGACTAGGCCACATAGTTATGCCACTGCCATGTGGACTACATAGCCTGCGGACCACGGCAGTGGCACGACTACTCATACATACTGCAAGTGATATCTATGTTGTGTGAAGTAACTTGTAATATTGAATAGATACTGTGGTTGCAAAAAAAGTGAAATTCTATATCGATGATAGTGTTTTGTTTGTCAGATCAAACAAGATGGCCAACGGTAGTTTCCGGTCACTATCTAGATATAATATTTTCTCGAATACACAAAAGATTTACGTATCATTGCGTGAAGTAGAAGAATTTAAACAAACAAACAAACAACGCACTTCTATCAAGCGCCCAAGAACTGTCTAGACAGAACGTTATTTTGGCTCCTAAAAGCACACGTCCATGGTGATGTGTGTGAGACGTGTGCAAACAAAAAAATTTCCAGGCTGTGGAAAAAAATATCTGTCATCATCGTCGCCCTCTCTCTCTAGTTTCTACAAAGATGGGAAACAAAATATTCTTTAGGACAGAATAGCTCGTGTATATATTTTCTTCGATGAAGGCGCGCGAAACCCATTTTACAGATAAACACAAGAATTAAGCAAACATTCTTATTCGAAATACAATAATACATGATCTCCAGGCATATAATGTATCAGGTAACAGAATTTAAAACCCCTTATAAGGAGTGCGATTAAAAAACATTAAGGAGATATTTCTTTTGCGGCCACAATCCGCCACGCCACAAATAGACATTGGAGCCCCTGTTTGATTCACGCATGAAACTAGGCAGCCACAAATCTCACCACCAAGTATGACGGCAAAAAATCACACCGCAACTGTGGCACGCCATAACTTACTGCAGTTTAGACGTGGGCAGGTGGAGGCAGGGGCAGAGCAGTGGCGTACGATCTTAGTTGCTGAACAAATTCGTCGATGTACCTGTCCTGAAGCTCCTTGTCAGCAACAATCCGTTGCACCTTGAGGGCATTTGCCACAAAGACACCTCTGGTTTCCTCCTCTAGCATGACGGCCCGGAGTGCGCTGGCGACGCCATGGCGGTCGAAGGAGCCGGCGTGCTCATCCCTGGGTACCTGCAACCCCACCTTCTTGCCCTCCATGAGGCGCGCGTTCGGCCCTTGGTCCCAGAGGATGGGCAGCATGGCGAGAGGACGGCCATACAAGAGCCCTTCGATGAGCGAGTTCCGCCCGCAGTGCGTCAGGAACCCGCCCACCGCGCCGTGCGCCAGGATGCTGGGCTGCGGAACCCACCCCGTGGTCACCAGCCCACGGCCGCGGGTGCGCTCCTGGAACCCGGCCGGAAGGACGTCCGCGTCGTCGGGGACGCCGCCGCCGCCGCCGCGGGGCTTCCTCAGAGCCCAGAGGAAGCGTGTCCCGGCGAGCTCCAGCCCCAGCGCCAGCTCGTGCACCTGCTCCACGCGCAGCGGCACCTCGCTCCCCAGCGCCACGTACACCACCGAGCTCGGCGGCTGCGCGTCCAGCCACCGCACGGCGGCGTGCTCCCCCGTTCGCGGCGGCGCCAGAGCCAGAGCCACGCCCTCCGTCGTGTGACGGCGGAAGCAGGCCGAGGGGCACGACCGGCTTGCCGAGGAGCGGCGCCACCAGCGGGAGGAACTCGGGCTCCCACTCGAGGCTGCTTCGGATGGCCATGACCTTGCACCTCTTGCTCGTCAAGTCGAAGCGCTCGGCGATGGACACACCGGACGCGCCATCGTTGACGAAATACTGCTTCTTCTGCTCCGACTCGTAGCTGGGTGCAGCGGCCGGCTTGGCGAGCGAGGGCTGCCGCCGTTCGCTGCTGGCAGCCATACACGCGGCGGTCGGGAGCAGCATCACGCACGGCACCTGGTGACAAGCCCAGCTGGATATTATTATATGAGACACAAACGGAACCAAAAGCAAGTTGACCAGTTTGCATTTGGTGTGGGCGAACCTTGTTGTCGGCGGCGGCGGTGGCGGCCCAGTAGTGGAAGCAGTCGACGATGACCCAGTCAGGCCTCTTGCCCTCGTCGGAGCAGGACGTGTCCAAGAACTCCGCGAAGGGCGCGGCGAGGCCGTCGAAGGCCTTGAGCAGGAGCTCAAGCTTGTCGCGGGGACGCTGTTAGTGGACTCGGCGCCGTCGGGGAGGCCGTCGACGCGCGGGGGGAGCTCCACGAGGTCGACGCACGGCGCCGCGGCGGGGCGCACCGCCGGGAGGCGGGCGATGTTTCCCGGCGTGGAGACGAAGGACACACGGTGGCCCCGCAGCGCCAGCCGCTCCGCGTGCTCCAGGTACGGGAGCAGGTGCCCGAACGCGAGCCACGGGAAGATGACGAAGCGCAGCGGCGCCGGGGACGAGGGCACGGCGTCCATGGCGATTGGCCGAGGGCAAGCGGAGGTGACTGCAGCCGAGATCGAGGAGCTGGGCTTGCCCGCGACGGCGTGGCGTTGGTCTGAATCGATACTGGATTTTGCAGTGATCCATCGATAGAGACGGGAGCAATGACGTCGTGAGTTACCATTAACAAAGATGACTTTAAAGGGAGACTGCGTGGGAAACGTGGTTAGCAATAATAATCTCTATTTTTCAGCCCATTTTTTTCGTCCACCTCTCCTTAACTACTTGAGGCATCACTCTTCTCGTGATTACTTCTTGTTAGTTTGGAGTTTGGAGTTGCAAAAATCTGTTTTTTATATGAGCAATACACGATCAATCCTAAATCTATACGGATCATGAATCTATACGGATCACAACATGGTACGTTTATGTAGCTTACCTTTCATCTTTTCTTAAATTGAGTCAATATTCAGTTAGCTGCCAATACGGGATTAATCCTTTGTATCAGGTACTATTTGTTATGGGCCTTACAATTATAATTACATTGGACTAAGCCCAATTAATATTAAATCTGGTTCGTGTCCCATATGGTTCCATACATCTATATATTTTTAAGCCCAATTAATATTAAATCTGGTTCATGTTCCATAGGTTCCATACATACATCTGCTATATTTTTTCTTATTTTTTACAGCATGATTTTAGCCATGTCTCCGTTGGCTTTTGGCTTTCCGTTTCTATTTGTGGTTTATTTTTTTAGTTTTCTGTTAATCGTCGTTTCTCTGTACAACTCCGAAAAACGGATTTGTGTCCGTTTTCCTCCCGTCCCGATTTTTTAGTCGAAGACGTTTCTGTCCGTGTGTCCTTTTCTAATTTATTTTTCATTTTCTGTTACCCCTCCCCCATGTACCCGACCTTTTCTTCTTTTTTTTTTTTCTTTTTTCTTATAAATCAAAATAATAAAATAACAAACATGGTGTTATGTGCCTTTTTAATTTTCTCTCTGTCTAATAAGCCGTGACCAAAATCTGGAATTATTTATCATCCAATCTAATTTAATCTATATTTATACCTATATTAAAAGGGCAAAAAAAATCCTATTTTTCTGTCTTGCCTCCCTAACTACCCGTGTGAATAGTGAACTACCCGTATGGATAGTGACAATAAAACATACGCAATCCAAATTAACTACAAATCAAATAATAGTAGTATGTTTTTCAGTTTTACTACAACCGGTTTGACGATTAGTTGGAGATAGAAACATATCAACTGCAGCAGCCAAAAACTTTTCCAAATAGGATGCACCATGAACCGGTTGGATCAAATTAAGACAACCATAACAAAAAATTGAGACGACCAAGCCATCTTCCAGCTTCGTAAAAAAAATCAAACCATCTTGGTGCTAGCCTTCACGACTTATCCATCTAGCGATGGCGATCTAGAACAAGCAGAGACGTTAATCCTGGACCCTTCACAACACGTTGACGACGTGTCCACAAGATTGTCGTTTGCTCCTATAAAGTGCAATGGCAATGGAGCAATAATCTCTCTTAAGTTCGACACAAGCAGCAATAGATGCAGCTAGCTACATCTCCTAGAAAGCAACGTCGAGTTCAGGCCTGACCGCAAAAAGCAAGCAATGTCA
The DNA here is from genome assembly GCA_015844335.1 of Chrysopogon serrulatus. Classification (NCBI taxonomy): domain Eukaryota; kingdom Viridiplantae; phylum Streptophyta; class Magnoliopsida; order Poales; family Poaceae; genus Chrysopogon; species Chrysopogon serrulatus. The sequence continues at coordinate 284,755 of JADLZL010002379.1, forward strand.
TTGATGCACAACACTAATGTGTTCAGCCCACTCTTCCTAGACTTTTAGACTTTTAGACAGACGTCCACCAAGCAGTGCATCGTTCTAACCAATGTGAGTTTCGACAAGAAGTAGACCCCCGAGGTGCACATGTTCAGCGTCGACCTCCCCGACATCAACAAGGAGGCCGCGAAGAGGTCGAGATAGAGGAAAACATGCTCGTCTTCAGTGTCAAGCGCGGCAGGAGGAGGCTAACACGGATGAGGCGCAAGGACGAGGTTTGTCGCCTCGTTGACCGCAGCGTAGCAACGATAAAGTTTCAAAGGCAATTTGACCTACCGGCGGCGCCGAGCTAGGCCAGGTGTACAAAATACATAGTGCTACTGTGTTAGGTAATTTACATGAAAACCCTCAATATTATCGTTAATTATAAATTCAGTGAATTGATTGTACAATTATATTTGCACAAAAGATGATTTTTTTATTTTTAACACAAGTTCAATGTATAAGGATTTTTTTCCCTCCCGTTTGCAACGCACGGGCATATTTTGCTAGTAATAAAAAAAAGATGACTTTAAAGCATCCGGGTCGAGTGTCACATCTCTTGAAAGCACTTGATTTTATTCCCCGTTTCAAATTATAAGTTGCTTTAATTTTTTTATATATCTATTTTATTATGTATCTAAAAAAAAAAAAAAAATTGTGTGTTTCATAGCTAGGAAACATTCCATTCCCATACGCACATGATCCACATCTAAGGGACCAAATATAAACGATCAAATAAATGCAAAAATCAAAATAGAAAATAGAAAAATAAAAAATCAGATTAACAAACCAAATTAACACATTATTTCTATGAACGAAAAATTGGAATAGTTTCAAAGGAAAAGCAAAGAATACATATACAAATTTTAAAATAAAATAAGCCAAAACAAATTTACAGATTATTCTATTGAAGACAAATTAAAGAATTTCAAAGAAGAATCAAATAAAACATACAAATTCCATAATAATAAGGACATAGGAAGATGACAAAACGCAGCGGCGCCAGGGACGAGGACATGGCGTCCATGGCGATTGGCCGAGGGCACTGCAGTCGAGAGGAGCTGGGCTTGCCCGCGACGACATGGGGTTGGTCTAGATCGATAATGTAATGTTTTGCAGTGATCGATCGATCGAGACGGAGCAATGAAGTCGTCGGAGTTAGATCCTGTTTGATTACCTGAGAGTATCTATAAATCTAGATCTACGTATGTATTCTAGAATCCAGATTCTAGATAAGAAAAATCTCTACCTGTTTAGATTATGGATTCTAGTTAGAGATTCTAACTATTTCAAGCCTTCTTTTCTCAATAATACCCTCAAGCATTTCGTGCTCCTAATGTCCAGCAATACAACATGGACCTACTGGAAAAGATAGCTAGTGGCCAAGGCCCAAGTGTGCTATATGCCAAAATTACATTCTGGCAAGTATAATTTGCAAGCAATTTAATAATTAAACCAAAATTTCTCTCAAAACATTAATATGTAATTCATGTAGGTCTCCAAGCATTCTATTTCATATACTATACAGTAGAAGGAGCAAAGAGCTCCACAAATCTTTATCTTTATATAGACGAAACCCGCACCACGGCTACGGCCTTATTCGCACGCCACGTGTCCCCTGCCTTCTCCTCGTACCCGCCAATCATCGCGAACCGGGCCGACGCTCACTGCTTTGGGCTCCTGCCGATGCCGCCGCCATCCGCAGCCCCACCCAGCGCCTCCGCCATCCGCACGCGCCCGGCGCCAAGGCCAAGCGCCTCCGCCGCCGCCGGTCCCGTCCCTGCCGAGCACCACCCCCACCTCCATCTCAGGCCCGCTGCCGAGGCCCCACTGCCGAGGCCGTTACCGCCCCAGGCCCGCGCTGCCAAAGCGCCATGCCGCCGCCGTCCTCCTTTTTCCAACCTGCGCGAACGCCCTCTCTGGTGTCTCCATCTCCGCGAAGTGGCTGCAACGGTGCGTGGCAGCGGAGACGGCACCTGGCGGCGGCACAGTAGCCCGCCGCACCCTTCCTCGCAGCTGCGGCAGCCAGCACCTGCCCTTGCGCTCAGCCATCTGTTCACCTACAGGCCTACACCCAACAATCGATGGGATGGCATGACAACAGCGTTGAGAGCTTGGGCGCCCGCTTGGCAGCACCACCACGCGCCACGAGCTGCAGATAACGGCTGTCAAAAAAGAGGGGGAAATCTTTCTGTCAAAAAAGTTCTGAAATCCATACAATTCTTCGGTTTAGTAATGTTTCTGGTTATTGTAAGCTA